>CM042663.1:11636479-12010944 GCA_023638005.1 Forsythia suspensa
TAAGTATCAAACGATTCTAATTTCTAGAATAGAGAATCGACTAGTTTTGGTTCTAGACCTATAACCGAGAACCGAACCGGTTCTAATTTGTTAATGATTTCTTTTTAAATTTTAATAATTAATAGTGTTAATGTTGCATGTTGCTGACGTCCTGACATAATCAATTAATTTTATATCAATTGCTTCCTCAAATTCTTATTTTTTCTTCAAAATCAAAATAAATTAATCTTTAGTGATAGAAATTTGTATTGCAATTTGCATAATTATTTTTAAAACTTTGGTTATGGAATCTAACCAAACCAAACCAAACCAGAACAATTTGTTTTGGTTCCATAATTTTCGATAAAACTAATGGTTCTATTAGAAAATAACAACTAGTTCTCGCATCTGGTTCGATTCTCTTCAGAATCAAACCACGCACACCCCTACTCATAGCTCCACATCTTCTTAACCCATTGAAGCTCGCCATTGCCCATTTGATCAAGTAGAAAGTTCGCTTGAAGGTGAGGCTTGGCCAAAGGATCATCTTCACACAAAGACTCTACGACCTAGAAGGTGATATTGTTATAGGTGCAAAGTTGGTTGATCATGTCGTTGCATCACTATTAGGCGAGGTACGTGGAGGTTAGGTGAAGTCCCCACATGGCAACCAAGTAAATGATTATGTGACACGTTCTTCGTAGGTCCATCATGAATATACACCAGTGTCGAACCCTATCTACGTGTTCACAAGAGACAACCTTGTCCTGCAAGTGATGATTACCTTAGCCATGGAATTCATAGAAAAATCCCATGAGGCAAGAAAGAATATGGAATTCCTTATTATTGAAACCCCCATAACATGCCATACCATGAGAATTAATCATAAGTTCTGCCCTCGAGTTCAGAAAAGGTGCTCTTTAAATTCGAAAAGGTACGACCATAAAAGATGAGGTTGACAAACTAGTTGCTAATGGATTCATCAGAGAAGTTGTTTACCTCATATTGGTCTCAAACCCAATTTTCGTGAAGAAGATCAACAAAAAGAACTAAACATGCATTGACTTGTCCAACATAAACTAGGTTTTATGAATATTAGGTTTCAACTTGATGGACTATTGTTACACCTTCTTCGTCACCAGAAAGATTTGTTAACAAAACGCTTTGTCATCAAAACACTTCGTTATAGTGGCCTCATCTCAACAAAAATACAAAACCAGCATTACATCACGTCCGAAGCTCACAACTTGAATAGGACTGTGGCAATTTTCCTTATGCAAGGCAAGATCCACACTGCTCTTACTGCTCTTTGTGAACTTGTACCTAAATCATCTACCTAATATAAATATTAAACTCGAACTTGGTGGAGTATTGTTACACCACCAGCTCACGTGGAGTCCACATGCCCACAATCTACAAAGTAAGCGCCACGTAAACATTTGTTTGTTTGCCACGCGGAGGCTTCCGCTTGACGTCCACGCGCCTCGCCTAATAGTGAACATCATAATTAGAGGTGGCAAAATTAGCCCGGCCAATGGGCCGGCCCATATAACCCGATTTTTGAGTTGGACTGTCCTGGCCCAAACAAAATCGGGCCTACATGGCCCGACCCATCTAGTCCATTGGATTAGTCGGGCTGGCCCGCAATTTTTTTTACTCTTTAACACTAATCAATTATTTTGTGAAAAGTCATAATACATAATCCAAATAATATCAATCCAAATGGCCCAAGTCCAAGTCTCCAATTTAAATTATCTTTTTTTTGAAACATTAATCCAATAATTCCAAACTCTAACACAAATTTTTTTAGATTTAATTAAAATTTAATTTAATTCAAGTTTCAATCCAAATTATGTTTGGTGTGACAAGCAAATTATTTATTTTAAATTTATTTATAAGTAAACTTTTTAATTCAAGCCAAACATACTTATATCTCAAAGCAATAAGACTAACATACTTTTACTATTTATGTTTTAAAAAAATGTGTCAAGAAATAGTTTACATCTAACTAAAAAAATTTATTATTTTAAAAGAAAATTGATGTTTATCTATTGACTAATACATGAGAGTCCCAATTTTATAAATTAATCACTTTAAAAATCTCAAAATATATATTGTCTAAGTTTATATAAGATTGTATTTAATACAATGTATTAAATTGTATAAAATAGTAAAAAAGAAAATTAAGACCGGATTGGCCCGATTGGCTAGGTTGGACTGGGCCAGCATATTCTGGCCCGCACAAAACTGGTCTAGGCTAGCCCATTCTAGTTTTAAATGTGGCCCTGATTTGGCGAGTCGGGTTGGCCCGATCCAGCCCATTTTCCAACTATAATCATGATCTATCAACTTTGCACACATGGTAATATCACACTGTAGTTCACAGGGTCTTCATGTGAAGATGGTCTTTTGGCCAAATCTCGTGTTTAGGTGAACCTTCTATAGGATCAAATAAAAAATGAAGAGCTCTATTTGATCAAAAAAAAAAAAAAAAAAAAAAATGAAGAGCTCTAGTGGGTTTGACAAACGATGATTTGTGGGCGACGCCCCATGCCTTGAATTATTAGTTTTGTATTATGACAAATTTGACAATTGAAAATAGGGTCTACAACTTTATCAATTCCTAAATGTATGCTGCAAAATCTTATATGATGAAAGAGAAATCAAGGAAAAAAACTGTTAATTAGGTAATTTTCTTTTTAACGAAACAACATCACAATGATGGCAATGGCTCAACAAATGATCGAATGACACGAGTTAAATTAGTCTAATACCATCTTTAACAAATATAACCTAACTTCATTTATAAATACTCATGTTTGGTTCAAAGAAAATGTCTCTCACACACTCGATTTTTGTCATATATTATTTTTCTACCGATTAACTTGACCATGGTCAAAGTGCCAACGGTCACCAAACTCCCATCTAATACCACAATCTTTACACACTAAAGGCGTCCGAAGTGTGCAGAGAACACACATGTAGACAGGAAGATGACAAGAGATCCGTTAAAAGCAAGATCATTCATATTTTGAGGCTAATAGGTACTTATTTCATACAAGCCATAATTATGAGAATTTGTAATTAATATTACATCTTGTTTGCTAAGCCTATAAGACTTAGTTTTATTGTTAAGCATGTATTTGAAATCAATAATTGACTGTGTAGTAACAATTGTCTACAATTTGACTCATCTTAAGTTTTACACGTCCGTCAGGTTTTACTCTTTGCCATCTAAATTGGTTCGCTAATTAAAACTTTATTGATTTATTTTTTACTCAACTTTATCAGGATTGAGTTGTGTTTGCAAAGCCTATAAGTCATCATTTTATTGTTAAGCTCGTATGTAAACTCAATAGTTGATCCTCTAGTAACAATTGTCTACGATTTGAACATGTTTGAATTAGGTTTCAATTGTCTTGGAGTTAAAGAGCAAAATTTATTTGTTTAAGATATTCAACCGTGACTCTTGTACTATGTCTATGAGATAGAGGGGTAGGGATCTCTTTTTTATAGTGGAGCCATGTGGCCTACATGATTCTTTCTCTAAAGTGGGGAGGAGTTGACGACTCTCAAATAGAGTGCTCAAGTAGATTTGACTGCTAGTGAACCATAAAGATCTATACTAATGACTTTTTATTGATAACTTTAGATGCCATGTCACCATGCTACGACTCAATTTACAAAAAATTGCACAACACCTTCTATTTCGTATAGGTACAGATTTCAACATCTTGACCCTAAAAAATGAGTTGTCACCCATAGGCTTGTGCAATAGTAGGCCCATAGTCTAAATGCGACTACAATTGAAAGCCTAGTAGCCTGTATATCTATCATCGGTCATCAATACTTCCTCTTGAGAAAATTATGACTTTTAGCTATTTATAATTAGGGATTTTGGCGCAAATGGTCCCTAACTTTTATTTTTAACTAAAAAACTCCAAATCTATGCATTTGATTGCAAAATCGGTCCCTATAGACGGAATCCATCCAATTGTGCCGTTAGTTGAGTGCATACACCGCAATCTCCATTAATTTCTTTTGGAATTTTGGCCAAATAGTCCATAACCTTTTCCTTTAGTGTGGAATTGGTCCTAACGCTTATTTTTGGCATACATGTTCCTAACATATGTGTTTTGATGCGAAATTGGTCCTTATAGGATGAAAAAGACCAATATACCCTTACTTAATTAGAAGAAATTGTATGTGGATTCCAAATCATTACAAAATGTGCAAATATGTCTAATATTTGTATTTTTTATAAAAAATAAAAAAAAACTAATGATTTTTTTTTAATTAACACTTTAGTAATAAACATGTCAAATAAAATTTTTATTTTTATTATTAAGTAATTATATTATTTAAAATTTAAAATTTTATTTTATTGTTGTATAAAAAAATAACTTTGTCGCAAATTTGATGTTCAAATACTTTTATTTAATTGAGTTATATGTTTATTAACTACAAATATTAGAGATCCAACTATATTCTTCATATTTAATTTATCGTTTTATTTTCGTTCAAAAATAAAACACATAATGTGTAAATTAACTTTTAGTAGTATTTTTATGTGTTGAACGAGGAAAGATCCCATAATCTGAATGTTATATGTAAAACTCATAATCACATTTTTATCAACCATTCAAGAGAAAACTAGACACTGTACCCAAAGAATGGAACTATAAAGTTTATGAGATAAAATATGTGTAGAGAAATAATTTTCTATATTAATTGATTGAATAATAAAGAAGATTACAATATATATATCACTAATAGAAATAGAATTCTACCTAAAATAAAAATATTACATAGATGGTATCCTACTACAAATATAATTCAACCAACAAGGTAAAGAATAAATAAGGTAAATAAATATTTGTTAATACTCCCCCTCAAATTGGAGCATGTATGTCAAAAGTGCCTAACTTGCGAGTGAAACTGTGAAATGCCTCCTTGCCTAGTGCTTTAGTAAATAAATCTGCAATCTGATTGTTGCTTGGAACATAGATAGTCTTGATATCTCCCTTGATAATTCGTGCATGAACAATATGACAATCTATTTCAATGTACTTTGTCCTTTCATGATATACTAGATTAGCAAAATGATATGCATTCTTCGCTTGATTATCACAATATAAGATTGTCGCTTTGATCTACACATAGTCTACCAAAGAATTGTCTCAACCATCTAAGCTCACAAGTAATATAAGTCGTCGCCTATACGCCTTCTGTGAAGATTTGGATCTGATTCGTTTACTTCTTACTTTTCCATGATATAAGCGCCTTCCCAAAAATATACAATATCCCGTAACTGACCGTCGTGTAGTAATATCTCCAGCCCAATCTGTATCACAAAATCCTGCTAGCTGCAATTTCCTTTCTGATGGGAAATATAATCCTCGTCTTAGTACCCCTTTCAAGTATCGGAGCAATTGATGAACTGCATCAAGATGAGGTTGTTTAGGTGCCTGTATGAACTGACTGAGTGTATTGACCGAATACGAGATTTTCGATCTAGTAATGGTGAGATAAATGAGCTTCCTACCAACCGGTTGATAATATGTGGGATCTTTCAACAAGTTTTCATCGTCATATTAAATTTCAATTCATCGCTCCATAGAAAATGTCATGCGGGTTTTACTTCAAGTAATCCAAACCTCTTGAAGAATGTCAAGAACATACTTCATTTGATTTATTGAAATCCCTGATCCCGAGCGAGTAATTTCTACTCCAAGAAAGAATTTTAGTGTGTCAAGGTCCTTCAACTTGAATTGAGATGCAAGGAACGTTTTTGTAGTAGAAATTGCTTCTTTATCATTTCCTGTGACAATCATATCATCCATATATAATAGAATAGTTGTAAATGAATCACCACTGACATTTGTAAAGAGTGAGTAATCTTCATGTGACTGTTTGAACCCAAACTGAATAACAGTAGATACAAATTTTTGAAACTAAGAACGAGATACCTGTTTCAATCCATATAAAGATTTATAAAGTCGACATACAAGTGGTGTCTCCCCCTGTCGATGAAATCCGGTAGATGAGTCATATAGACTTCTTCGTCAAGATCACCACAAAGAAAGGTATTTTGTGCATCCATCTGATGAAGCGTGCAGTTTCGAATAAAGACGATAGCAAATAAGCATCTGACTATGCTTAACTTTGCAACTGGAGTGAAAGTTTTATTATAATCAATCCTTTCTCGTTGTATAAATCTTTTTGCCACTAGCCGTGCTTTGTATCGTTCAACTACACTGTCAGAATTAAATTTGACCTTGAACACCCACTTACAACCAATAGGATGATGACCTGGAGGAAGCGGGACAAGTGACCAAGTATTGTTTTCTTTCAAGGCACGAATTTCATCATTTATAGCAGCTACCCATTTAAGAACTTGACATGCTGCCTCATATGTTACTGACTCAATGATATGAGAAATATTATATGTAAAAGCACGATGAATAGAAGAAAGATTGTCATATGATACATACCTTGATATAGGATGTCGAGTCTTTGGATTTGACGGAAGAGACCCGACTTGAGTACGCAGAGCATGATTGACATAATAATCTTTCGAGCAAATTGGGGTTGAATTGATCTTGTGGATCGTCAATTTTGGTCATTTGATACTACTTGGGGTTGTTCTGGTTTGGTCATCTGGAGGGTGAGAATAGGGTACCGGTCGACTGGTAGCTTCACTTACGCCAATTGATTGAATGTTGCCCTTCACGATCTGCTGCAACCTCAACTTGTCTTTCATGTTGCATTAAAATAGCGTGAACTTTTCTGGTATCTGGGAAGGGGCTCACCATTAGTATGTTTCCACGAATTGTGGAATAAGAATCATTCAACCCCATCAAGAATTGCATGACATTCTCCTTCTCATCCTTTTCAGCCAGTGCCTTAAGATTCTTATAAGTCCATCCAATCATAACCCAATTTATCCCATAGTCCATTTAATTTGGTGTAATAAGCTTACACTGATTAATTTTCTTGTCGATGCTCAGCAATTTCTTAGCGAATCTGATATATTTACGCATCTTTACCTCGAGAAAATTGACCTCGTAGGTCGTTCTATACCTCTGTAGAAGATTCAGAGTATATAATACTTTCAACAATAACTGAATGCTCCAAATTAAGTATCCAAGAGAGCACCATATGATTATTTTGTTCCCATATGGAATACTTCTCATCTTCTGCTCTTGGTGCTTTAATCTTGCCATCAACGAAGCCAATTTTATTCTTGGCAATTAGGACAATTCTCATAGCCCTACTCTATTGTCTATAATTGTTTCCATCAAATGGTTTAGAAACGAGGATTAAGTCGGAATGATCGGATTGCTGTAGAGCCATGGGATCCGATTGGACAACCGTCGCCTCTATGGTTTTTCTATCATTGTTTGTGCCAGATGTCGTTGTTCAGAATCATCGCTCTGATACCATATAAAGCTTATGAGAGAAAATATGTGTAGAGAAATAATTCTCTGTATTAATTGATTGAATAATGAAGAAAATTACAAGATATATATACTAATAAAAAATGAATTCTACCTAAAATATAAATATTACATAGATGGTATTCTACTACAAATATAATTCTACCAACGAAGTAAAGAATAAATAAGGTAAATAAATATTTGTTAATATGAACCAAAGATTCCAGTTACCTGTATTTTCGAAAAGGAATACTCTAATATGTAACCTTCGTTGATCCCATTTTGGCAAACATTCTTGATCACACTTAAATCATTCTCATAACTGAAGCATGTTGCTAAGCTAAAAGAAAAAAAGACACTACCATCATAAAATATTTACACCACTTTGCAATTGCAGCATTATTAAAGATAGTAAACTATATATCTGAACTGATCATACCCAACACAAAATATTTAAACCAACTTAGCCATATAATATCAATTAATCTAGCTACCTTGTCCAAAACTATTGATTGAATTGAACAATCAGTTTACAGAACTATTTGGCGTAGAAAGTAAAATGCCACTGATGCAATTGAATACATTCATGAAAGTATGAAACGGTATTAATAAATGGCAGTTACATGTTAACTGTAGTACTTGGTTTAATATTATACTCATTTGTTACTCCGAGAATTGTGTCATGCACGGTATGTTGTCTACCCTATACATGGGCATCAAATGTTGATCTATCCCATACGCAGGCAACAAGTTTACTCCATAAAGAAAGGCTCCAATGTTGAAAGTGAGCATCCTGCATATTTAAATGTCATAATGTGACAAACCATATTATTGGGATTGAATACTTCCTCTCCAAAAACTTATATAGACTTCAAATCAATAATACTTACTAGTAATTGTTGTGAATAAGAGAAGAGAGGCAGCACGGGATATTGCGCTTCTTGTGATGCTTGAATGAAATCAACATTCTCTTGTATATTATTTGGTCTCAAGCTCTTCGATTTGTTTTATTTAAAAGGTACATGTGCATCATCCAAAGGTTGAAAATTTAAATTAGAACAATATTGTCCAAAGACATGATAAAATACTGCCCTAAGTAGTTGCTGCTATGATAACGTTAAAACATAGATTATGCGTTTAGAAGTAGGTCTGGGTATCGAATGGGTCAGTTTGAGTATTTCAATACTCGGAACCATCTGTTGCAGTTTGGGTATTTCGTAAATGGAACCATTCGGTTCTACGTAATTATTGGAACCAAACATGAACAGAATCAAAACCGTAACCGCTTGGTTCAGTTCGGGTTCGATTCTACCTATAACATTTCTTTTTAAATCGTGAATTGACTACATGTTTTGAAAAAATTAAAATTGAAAACTCGTTAACATTAAAATACGTTAGATATTTAAAAAAAATTACGAAATATATAAACATTAAATGGAATAATAGGTACCAAAATTACAAACTCAGTAAATTAGAGTTAGAAAATGAAAATTATCTTTCAAAATTGAGGATTAATTTCAATTACATAGGAGTTTCGTCTTCTCCGTCTCACTGTGTGTTGAGCGAGAAAAAGATGAACGAAAGTACGAGACATGCGATAATATTTGTATTGAGTATCTGAGCAAATAACGATTGACAATTTGAGATTTGAGATTTGAGTCATTGGAATTGGGTCAAATGAATTTGAGTTTAAGAGTGATGAGTTTTGTACTTTTGTTTGAATTTTGGACAGTTGAACTCTTGTCTTTGATACCATAGTGTTTGGTTGTGGGTCATTGGATTAGATTGAATAAATTATAAAAAAATAAAAAATTTATAAAAAATAACAAATTCGGTTCCAATCGGGCGACCCAGACCCGGTCGGTTCTCGATTCTCAGTTCCGAATCTCATTTTTTTTTTTTTGGAATCAGATCGGAACCTTTGGTTCTAATTAAGTTCCGGTTAAAATGTCCGCTCCTAGTTAGAATGCATACTTTGGATTTCTTTGAACTTGTTTCCAATTGCCCTTTTTTACGAAGTTTCTTAGGCGCATCCTTAGTTCTCGAGTATTTCATCCAAAATGTTTCTACTTCAATGAAATCAGAGCCTACTTGAACACTTGGTTGGGAATGGATATTTCTTTCACAGTTTAGTCTCAATTTCGATATAGATAAATCATTTGATTGAAATTTGATCTACTCCATAGTCGTCCAGGTTCATTCTTCATCATCTGCTACCAAGTCTGTTACCTCGGCAAATGCAACATACGTTTGATCATATCTTAATTGCCCCAAGAGTACTAATCTAACCATCGTAATTGATTTTGACCTTCGTATAGGTTCTACTCACATTTCTCCTCAATCTCTTTAAGATATATGTATCGAGAAGTGATGTGACATTATTAAATACAATACTAAGATAGCATGTTTGCAAATTATTTCCTTAAACTCGAATAAGTGGCAATTACAAACAATTTGACATTTCTCTCTCTGAAACTAAATATTTTTTCTTCAATCTTTCATTGAATATGATATCCTCTTGTAACTCGTACTACGTTACCAAACAACCCTCTTAAGTAGAAATAACCTCATAATACACCTTTTCAGTAAACTCTTCTTGAAGTTTCTTAAATTTTGAGATTGTGTAAACTGCCTGAAATTGCTTATCCATTTCATACTTAGTTGTACATGGGACCATATGTGAAAATGACCTAAAATATGTTTGAAGCTTTTTTCTACTCTACTCCTCAATCATATTATTCAACAAATTGATTTAACGAGATTTTCGCATGGACATACCCATCAAAGAATGTATTTATACTCTCACTCCGTTGAATAGTTGACATCCCTGTCAAAAAACTAATTTTCAAAAAACATGGAATCCAACGACTTATGTCTTTGTAAAGTTCCAGACAATCAATTGTTCTCTTGCAATTTATAAATTTCAATCATCTTACTCCAATCCTGTTTCAAGACTTTGTGAATCATAAACTAAACTATGTGCAATAAAAAATATGAAACCCTTATGACTATGGTTGCCAAAATTTTCACGTAACTTATTCGGTATATGCCACAAACACTATCTATGCTTCGTATTTGGAAAAATGATTTGACTTTTATTTTGCATAGCCATATCTTGATCGATAAATATTCCATTGGGAGCTTGATCATCCATGTATTCAAGCCATGTCCTAAATAGTCAAACGAATGTCTCTGTATCCCCATTGGAAACGAAACCACATCCAAGCAATGTTGATTGTCCGTGACGAAAGACATGTCATACTTATTAGTTAGGTATGTAGTATCAAAGATAATTATTGCGCCGAATTTTTTATATGCTTATCTACACTTACTATCTGTCCTAAGGGCTTGTTTGATATAGATTATAAACCAATTTTTCAACTAAAATGGCTTATTTGACCAAAAATGGTCAACAATGTCATGCTATAAAGGCCAATTTTTTAGCCAAATAAACTATTTTGGTCAAATAAATCAGTTTATAAACTACACCAAACAGGCTCTAAAAACGTTCTTCAATCGAGACTCTTCGTCCAAATATATACTAAAGTAAAAACCAGGATAACATATTTGTATTTTCGAAAAGTAAGATTGTATTGCAGCAACATCTCTTTCATCCAAGTCTTAACTGTCTTCTATAATCTTTTTCGACACATGTCATCTTATCATATCCACGTGCTTCAACAAATTGAGTTATAACTTTTGTGTAATAGAATTCCAGCTATATGATCTACTTCAAACTTCCATTTTACACGTACACTAAGTTGTTGATTGCATTGATACAATATGGATTTGGAATTTCTTGTTTTATGATAATGTTCAAGATGGACTGTGTTAATTCGTCATGTTTCACAAATCTCTAAACATGTCTTGCCCATTTAACTTTACACCATATTTGAATAGTTGGTTGAGGCTTCCAATAAGTGCTTGTAGTACTAGTTCTTGACCTTCTCGGCTACATGTAAATGTCGCATGTCTTACAATCCCATCACCATCCTTCTTAATTTTTTTTTCTAACTGAAAAACCTAGATAATAATCATAACTTTTGTAAAATTCAAATATTTCGTTAACGTCCTTAAACTTCATCCCAACATTAGACATATCTTCTCCTAACATGTCATCAGGGGCGGATCCAGGAATCGATGAGTAGGGGGGCTTGATTTTTTATTTTAAAAAGTAACATTCGACAATAAAAGTACGCTTAGTTAGTAAGACCTAATGAGCATTACACTTTAATGTGCATATAGTTAATAGAATACGAAAACTTAAAAGATGGAAAAAAAATAAAATAAATTACGATTGGACTTTTAAGGAAAAGTAACGTCTTAAGTTTTTTGACATATAATCAATACTTATTTTATATTTGTCACAACGAGTTTTAAAAAAATTAATCTTGATTAACTATAAATAGATTCTCAAATAAATTAATATTATAACAAAATAGATTTATAAAGATTTGCCATGTCTTGTAAACTAGTTATCATAAAATATAATTTTATTAGTCTACAATTACCCAAAATTAAAATATTGTATATAAATTGTAGTTTTAAAAAAAATATAAAATGCATTGTTTTTTTAAAAAAAATTGGGCTTGGGTGTGCTTGAGCCTACCCAAGCCTTGTGCTAGATTCGCAAGTGCATGTCATTATCCAATATGTTAGCATTGTTCCTTATTATCTCATTGTCAAAAATTTCCAAACTATCGTCATCCACAACTACAACTACAACATTCATATTTAGTGTTTCATCATTAGAATATGAAATTTGATTTTCTGGATAAAAATATAATTTTTTTTAAAGCAAAACCAAACAAATGACTTAAAAACAATGTCATCTGCTACATCTTTTCTTAACCAGTTTTAACTCACCCACACTCTAATTTATATTATACAACTACTTAATACAATTCATTATAATTTTATACTAAATTTCTTATACAATTTACTTGGTGTGCCACCTTTAAGTACTTAACAACTTAACATCATCTCATTAGAAAGTTAAAGATCAAACAGTTGTGATATAGCACCCATAGTATGGTGTCCACTGTTCACGTAGTATCACCACATTGTTCATTTGTTAAAAAGTCGATTTTTAAAAAAGTAACCAATGTGGCGATGCCACATAGACAGTGGACACTATAATTGATTCAATGTGGGTGCTATATCAGCGATTTTTTAAAAGGTGACCAATTTGGCGATGCCACGTAGACAATAAATATTATAATTAACTATTGTGGATGCTATATCACCAAGAACACATTGGGATAATCAATAATGAATATTAATTATTTTCCATTATGTTGATTCGCTAAAGTTTTGATAAAGGTAACCATAGTTATCAGACCCGGCCCGGACATCGACTCGGATAAGGAAGTGGGTCCTTTGGGTTGTTAGTTTAACCGGTGATTCGGTGGTTGAACCGGTGGGTCAATTCACGTCGAACCGATAAGTCTATTTTTGTTAAATAAAACATAAAATTATGAATTATTACACTCTAATAAATATTATATTAATTTTGTTACTAAATATCACCCTACTGAGGTCCAAATCAAACAAAAACTATATATATAGTAGAAAATCATCACTATCACAAATGTATTTAGTAAAATAAGTACGAGACTACTAGTATTATCAACTAATTCTTGTAAAAAAATAGCATAAATTATTATATTTTATTACATCAAAATCTTATTAATAGAGTGGAAAAAAAATTGATGCATTTTTTAGGTAGAATAGGATACTAAAAAAATGAAAATTTTCATTATGCAATGACCCGGACGGGTCACCGGGTTAGTTAAAAACCCGGCGGTTTTTCCGGGTTGTAAACGGTTCGATTGTTGGGCGGTCCAATTAGGAGAATCGGACCAGTTGGGGCACAGGGTCGCCGATTTTCTGATCGAACCGGCCGTGCCGGTCCGGATTTGATAACTATGAAGGTAACAGTCATATTTGTGCTCATTAAAATCACGTGATTTTCTAATACTTTTGTAAAATTTTGTGGTGTTGAATTTTTATTAATAGTTAAAGCAAAAGTTGAGAAATTTCAACTATTTTCAAAACTTATTACGTAAAAAATATATTTTAATAGAAAATAATTTTCAATCAAATTCAAAACAGAATAAAATGGGCAGAACATTACATTCAAAATATTTTTTAAATATGGGGATTAAACTGAAATACTGATCAAATGTTGGGGACTCTAATTGCAATATAAATTCATGACAAAAGCGTGACGCTTTCTAGGGAGTACTAAGAGTGAGCGCTGGAAAAAAATATACGCATAGAACTTACAAATTCATACACAAGAACAGTGGGCTGTGGTTTCTCTCTCCTAAACACCTTTTCACAATCGAGAAAAATTTATCAGTCTCGAATAATTCGGGTTTCTCTCCACGCAGCTCAAAATGGTCAGTGCTAATATGTTTAGCTGATACTGAGTACTGGCGGATTTGTTGTTCTTTCCTCTTCCGTTTTTTGATGCTCTAATAATTAAATTTTCAGCTAAGATCCTTTTCCACTAGTAGTAGTAATAGTGTGGATTTTCTTGACGCTGCTGTTTATCATTCTTTAAGTGTTTGTCGTTGAATTAGATGTTTTAGTGCTCGTTTGGGCAAAAATATACCTGAGCTGAACAAAAAGAATTTGTTTTTTCGGTGACATGAAAGTGATTAATTTGAGGCGTTGTTTGCATGTCAGAACAAAATGGGTAGAGGGCAGCGGGACAAAGTGCTGCAATTCATGACAATTACGGGATCGAGGTATCTTCTAATGGCTTGATTGATTGTGTATTCCAAGGCTTAGTTTTGGTTATAGTTGTTGTTGAGTATAGTAGGCTTTCTCTTGATCTGCGCTTCTTCTTATGATTGTGATTTATTAACCGTGTCTATTTAATGTAGCTTTTAGGTTTCCTAATCTTGCATTTGCTTCTAGAAAATTGTGAAATTGCTTCAGTTGAAACTTTATTTTGTTTTTAACATGAATGTCCTTGTATACATCCTTGCAAAGGGATTGTGCACCTCTATAGGTGATAACTAGACTTGCCGTACTGTGTGTAAAAAAAAAAAGTGATATGTTTGCCGACTATGCTATATTATATATAAAAAAGAAGCATCTATAACTGCTTTTGATGCTCACTTTATGACCCTTTTCTGATCCCCTTTCACTTGATTATACCTTCTTAAAATATATCCATGCACAAATATTTGTATTTGTATATGTGCGTATACGCAAATGCACAATGTGCATGTTTATATATATGTATATAATCATCTCATTTCATCCACTCGGTGTCCGTGAATCAGTAAAATGCTGCAGTCATATATCAGATTCTTTTGAAAGTTCTTACCAGTTTCCCAACTTATACTGTTCTCTTGTGCAAAATGATATGAATGGATAAATTCCAGATGAAGTGTCTTTGTTATCTTCTAACCGTGTCATGACGCGATAACATGGTCTCAACTCTTGAGTTGTAAAATACTTGATTTCCTGAATTGCGATAATAGTGCTATTTCTTTGGGCTGATATTATGAGGTCGTTACCTATTAATAAAATAATTAGCTAGAACAACTTTAAAACTTTCTCGTGTAGCATTCATGCTGGAATTCTTCCAGATGCTAGCTGATATAGCAACCTCTAATTGTGTATGCATTTTAGTTGCACGTGCTTATTCATATGATTAACCAAGAAATTGGGCTGATCGCCAGAAGGTATCAAGTTCTTGAGGATGTCCTCAGCCTTTTTCTTTTGAGGGGTTCCTGATCTTATTTACCCAATGAGTGCTAACAAGTGCCAAATTTTGTGTAGTATGAATTGCCTAATTCTCTATTCTGGATGCAGTGAAAAAGTTGCCATTCAGGCACTGAAAGCCAGTGAATGGCATCTTGAAGGAGCATTTGACTTCTTTTACAGCCAGCCACAAGTTAAATGATTTGCTGATACGAGGCATTTGGAGGAGCTTTACAATAGATACAAAGGCAATTTAATTTGATTCATTCTGCATTTTTTATGTGCCCATCGAATGTGTATCCTTTTGCTTTCATCGATGTCCATTTGTTTCTTGATGAAAAATTCTCATTATTTATGTGGTTATTCACTTCTTTTTAAATTGTTTGAACTCTGATGTGGCTGCAATATGACTGTTTCTGTTGAATTGATGCTCACGTTGAGGCAACCTTGGGCTGCTTCTCTCTGCCCACCCTTCTTATCAAATATTGTCCGTTCCATTAGTTCTCTTGGAAAACGGGAGTCACTAACACCCTGTGTGTAACAACTCTTTTTACTAAGAGTTCCTCTAGTAATCATGAATAACCTTTCAATTCTTAAAACATTGGGATGAATATTGCAGTGGTTTTAGTTATGATTAACTGGATATAGAAGAGTGGTACTACAATTCTCTTTTATCTTTCATTGTTATAATCCTCATCGTGTTTTCTTCCACTGTTGAATGGCAATGATATTTGACTCTCATTAGTGACAAGAACTAATGATGGTGATGGTAATTGACTCTCAACAACAAAAGACTACATCTTGCCTCTGGAACATTCACAACATAAACAACAACAAAACCTAATACTTATTGTTGATAAATTTGAGGTTGGCTAGAAAGGTTTCCTATAGTACTTGTATTGCCACAGCTTTATTTAAACTAATAGACATTTGGAATCAGTTTCTAAATTATAATCTTTCCGTCTGAACTAATTAAAATGTTACTGAACTATTGAGAGAATTTTTTTCCTAAGTTAAACACCAAAATTATTGAGAGATTGCAATGCTAGAAAGTTGCAAAATGAAAATTTTAAAAACTCCTCAAGAGTATTTGAAATGTGGAGGGCAGAGAACATTTGGCTAATGTAATCTCATCTTGCTTTGAGTAGATGAACTTCACTTTTTGTTAGAAAAAAACACCACACCCCACATGCACATAACTTTATTGATTGGGACGTGATTTGCACCAACACTAATACCTTTTTATGTACGAAATCTTATGTGGGGTGCTATGCTTACAGATCCATATGCTGATATGATTTTGGTTGATGGAATCACTCTGCTGTGCAATGATCTTCAGGTCGATTTAATATTTAATATATCATACGTAGGTTGAAGAACGCCCCAAGCATTATTCCAATTACTTTGCTTGTCCCATAATATTTCTAGTATTATATTTTACACCACACCGATTATCAGTGTTTGAATAACGTGTAACCTTTTCTTCCTCGGCAGGTTGATCCTCAGGATATTGTCATGGTATGTATGCAACTGTAGATTTACATTGTGGAGTAGTAGTATTTGCCTCAACTTCACAATTATTTAGGACCGAATTGAAGTATTTTATACAGGAAGAACTACATTTTAGATCAATAATTTGCATCTAGCTCGATTGCTTTGTATAGGTTTTTTGTTTGTTTCAATGCCCTTCTCTGTTGATCATTTGCTTCTAAGCTAATTTATACATTTTCTTACAAACGAGACACAAAATCTGTTTTTGAACAACAAAATCATCTAAAATAAAAATATAGATTTCTACCATCACGAAAATATTGTATAAGGTTTGTGTTGTTGGCTATTCTTTCGTGAGTCAATCATTTAAAAACTTGTGATCATGTCACTTACAAACAATTATTTCTAATATATATATATATATATATATATATATATATATATCTTTGTAAAAATAATACTCAAGGGATCAAAACAATAACCATGACTATTTACATTTTGATAAAAGTTGTAGAATGATAAACTAAAGAGCTTTGAGCAAAAGTGTGTGTTTTCTCAATGGAGAATTTCCATTATATAGAAAGAATACAAGCTGATATGGATAGAATAAAGGCTGATTTTTAGCTTTTAAATAGCTAAACTATCATATACAAATATGTCTAAAGATAGTCTACAACCTGGTATATTCTAATTAAGGACAGAATAAAAGATTTACAAATATAGAAGATAGCTATCAAAGCTGTACAAGGTATAAAATCTGTTGGCTTTAAATGGCCAGCTCCTTTGACATCCCCCTCAAATTGATGCTGGTAAATCTACAAGCATCATTTGCTAGCTAGGAAATTATGGCATTGACGCGACATGGATTTGGTGAAGATATCGTGATCCGTAGACTAGTAGAGATATGTGAGAGGGTGATAACTTGGTGGTCATAGGCCTCCCGGATGGAGTGGTAGTGAACTTCAATGTGTTTTGTGCGTTCGTGGTAGACAGGGTTGGTAGCAATTTAGATGGCGCTAGTGTTGTCAGCATGAAGTAGAGTAGGTTGAACTGGCGAGAAACCAAGCTCTGTGAAGAAACCATGCAGCCAAATGATCTCAGAGCATGCAACAGACATGGCGTGGTACTCTACCTGGATGACTTGGAGACATGGTCTGTTTCTTGTATTTCCAAAAGATAAGAGCATCACCAAAAAACATATACCATCTGGTAGTAGATTTCTAAATATTCGGGTAGCCGCCCAATCAAGATTACCATGACTCAGAGTTGGAGTGAAGAACCAGTTGGAAAGAACAAGCCAGGACTAGGTGTGTTAAGGATGTATCGAATGAGGCGTCGAACTGCGGATAGATGAAGATGTCGATGGGCTTGTATGAACTTGCTGATGGTGTGGATAGTATAAGAGATGTCCGTTTGGGTAATGGTTAGATAGATAAGACTACCAATTAGCTTCTGAAAGAAAGTAGGATCCTCAACAAGCTCTCATTCGTCACGTCGATATTTTACATTAATTTCCATGGAAGTGTCCACATAAGTAGTGTTTGTGAGTCTAGCTAACTGGACCAGATCCTGAATATACTTGTGCTGATTCAAGAAGATACTTTGAGGCCGATGATGAACCTCTAACCCCAAGAAGTAGGTAAGTAGACCAAGGTCTTTCATGTGGAAAGTAGAATGCAACAATTTCTAAATCTTAGAGATGGCCTCCATATCGGAACCGATGTCGTCCACATAAACAAGAAGGACAACTATGCCTTTAGATGTCTTCTGTAGAAAAAGAGAAGAGTCATACTGACACTGAGTGAAAGAAAAGCCAAGGAGAGTGGTTCGAACTTTTCAAACCATACTCTCAATTATCGCCTTCAAACCATACAAAGAGCATTTTAGTTTGCAAACATCATTAGGTGAGGAAGTAGACATACTAGAGTGTAAACTTCCTCCTTTAGATAACCATGTAGGAATGCGTTCTTTACATCTATTTGATGTAAAGGCCACGATTGAGATCCAGCAAGGGCGAGAATGGTTCGCACACGAAAGTCTCATCATAGTCTAGGCCATACTCTTGCTTGTTGCCAAGAACCACTAACCGAGCTTTATGACGGTCTATAGATCCATCGGAACGAAGCTTTATAGAAAACACAAATTTATCGCCCGAGGATTTTACGGATGGGGGACATGGAACAACATCCCAGGGCTGGTTTTCTTAAAGTGCGAGAAGTTCTGTTTCAATAGCTTTCCGCCAACACTCATGCTTCATTGCCTGTTTATAAGATGAGGGAATAGGAATAGAAGACAATGTGGCTATCAAATATAAAGGAAGGGTGAAACCAAACCTATATGTGTTCGTAGGACTCGAGTACTGTGTCTGAGAAGAGCAGGTGTAGTTGATGGAACAGGATGAAAGCAGTCGAGAAATGAGTTTGAAAGGGCTCGAAAGGTGCAGAAGTCTGTTTTGATGTAGCGGATGAGTGTCTTTGATACACTAGGAGAGGTTTAGAAGGGACGGGAGCTACAGAAGAGTTAGTAAACATAGGTAGAACAGAAAATGAAGGAGAAATGGAATTATGATGAGTGGAAAAAAAATACCGATTTTCTAAAAAGATCACATTTCTAGAAACTCGAATACAACGCAAATTTGGATCATAGCAAAGAAAACCATTATGGTGTACAAAATATCCTAGAAAAGCGCGTTGGATCGATTGGAGCCGTGAGTTTTCAGCGTTCATGTGCAAGAAAATGAACATAGCACACAACCAAATGTACAAAGGTGAGAATAATTTGAGTGTAACCAAATAGCTTAGTCAAAGGAGAGACGTGGTTCAATGAAAAAGAAGGCAATATGTTGATGAGGTAGAAGAGAGACCTTCACACCAAAATCGAGAGGGCACAAATGACTCTAACAGGAGGGTGCGAATAACATCGAGAAGGTGACGATTTTTTCTTTCAGCCACTCCATTTTGTTGAGGGGTTGAAGGACAAGACCGTTGAGAGATTATCTTTATTAGTTTGCAAAATTCTTGTAACAAATGAGACATGCACTCACCCTTATGTTGCCGGAGAGCGAAGGATTTTGATATCAAGCGAGAAAATTGGGTCTGAATATGTGCATGAAAAAGCTTAAAGACATAAAATACTTCATTTTTAGAATGTAGGAAATAAATCTACGTGAAACGACTATAGTCATCAATAAAAGTGACGAAGTACTTGTAATTAGCATGAGAAGTAACCGGTGCCATACTCCACACATCACTATGTATCAAATCAAAAGGCTGGACTACATGTGGTGTGTGAATAGGAAATGGCAGAGTTTTACTTTTGCCAAGTCTACAAGAATTGCAATCAAATTGAATAGTACTAAGAGATGGTGACTTTTTATTCCCAAGTAAACCAGAATTCAGCAATTCATGAAGTACATTAGAGTTTGAATGTCTGAGGCGTTTATGCCATGCTCGGTAATCAACATGAGCAAAATTACAGGTGACAAAAGGAAAAGAAAAACAAGGAAACAAAGGAAATTGGAAAGGAAAAAGACGTCCTATGTTAGGCCCCTTCGCGATCATCTTCTTTGATTGTTGATCCTGCACAACACAACCAGATTTAGTGAATTCCACTTTACAATTATTGTCAACCAACTGACTGACAGAAACAAGATTAGTAGTAAGGCCACGACAGACAAAGACATCAGTTAGAGAAGGAGAAACATCACCAGTTGCTGTGATAGATAAATGGTTGCCATCAGAAGTATGAATTTTGAGATTTCCAGAATATTTGTTTACATTGGTAAGGGAATTAGCATTGTTTGTCATATGATAAGAAGCCCCAGAATCAAAGTACCAAGGAGACGATGTAGAGATGGATTTACCTGAGAGTCCTAAGGTGGAGAATGCAAAAATGATCATTTGTTGAATTATTTCGGGGATTACGGGTTGAACAGGAACATGAGCACTTTGTGTCGAGGTCTTTATATCCACAAAACCACTAGTACTAGAAGAGCCAACTGAGGCAGTATATGCGGTTTCAGATCTCTTGGAGGGTAGAGTAGGACATTCCTTGATGATATGGCCATCTTTTCGCGATGAGTTCTGATTTTTTTGGACAATTTGAAGTATAATGGCCAAATCCTTTGCAACAAAAACACTAAACAGTGCTCATGTCCCTGCTTCTTAGCTTGCTTTGTGTTGTATAGGCCACAAGACCCGAGGTGGATCTACGTTGTTCTATGGTGGTTTGAGTGAAAAGGCGCTGCTCTTCACGAAAGCAGATCATTCAGACATGCATCCAAGGAGGGGACAAGTTCTCAATTCATAAGATTGGATCGGTGCCTTCAAATTCAGATCTCAGTTTCATAAGAAATTGATCCCTCTTAATAGTTTCATGGACAGATTGAACAAAACTACGACTTTCGAAAGGTAAAGTAGCATAGACTATGTCAGTATATTCAGCCCAAATATTCATGAAACTAGAGTAAAGATGATGTTGGATTTTACAGATCCTAGATTCCATGCCATGACTTGAGCATCCTTGACCTCCCACTTGGCGTGCTGATCTTTGTCTTTGTTTTTGTCGGGAGCAGGATTGCTACCATCAACATGCCCCATAGATCCTTGCGCTGACGAAATCTTGAAGTGGAATGCCCAGGTGAGTAGTTTTTCCATTGAAACGAATTAAGGAAGTATTATACTTGCACGAAGACATGAGGTGAGAGAACTTGATCAAGAATAACCGAGAAAAAGAGACTGAACTAGGGTTGATTTGGACTTGAGAGCGAGGGACGCATGAGAATTCAAAATTGTGGCTCGATACCATGGTAAACTAAGAGAGCTTTGAGCAAAAGTGTGTGCTCTCAATGGAGAATTCCCATATATAGAAAGAATACAAGCTGATATGGAAAGAATAAAGGCTGATCTTGAGCCCTTAAATAACTAAACTACCATATACAAATATGTCTAAAGATAATCTACAACTAGTACATTCTAATTAAGGACAGAATAAAAAATTTATAAATATTGAAGATAGCTATCAAAGTTGTACAAGGTATAAAATCTGTTGGCTTTAAATGGCAAGCTAATTTCCTTTGACATAGAAGTTTCTACTTCTAAGAATATGTGAATGTTTTATGTGATGGCAAATTACTTTATGATAAAAGAAGTAAAAGTTGCTACATTATGGAATATGTCAATGTTTAGCGTGACAATAATGGAACTTTGATTTTGTTTAATCTGCAGTTGGTGGTCTCATGGCATATGAAGGCAGCTACTATGTGTGAATTTTCAAAGCAGGAGTTCATGGGCGGATTACAATCTCTTGGGTAGGTATAGATCAAGCTGTTTGAAGTTTCTTTTGTTTTTCTTCTTCTTTTATTTGGTTGAAGGCTACTACTTTTTGTGAATTGGACTTTTTATCCCCATTTTGTTGGAAGTATATATCTTTGTTGGCAGGATAGATTCACTGGATAAGTTCAGAGAAAGAATACCATTCATGCGTTCTGACCTAAAAGATGAACGTATGTGCCAACATGGAATTCCCCATTGTTAGTCAAATAAATTAATCCCTTCTCCAATAATGTTGTGTTTTGCCCAAAGTTTTTTTTTTTTTTTTAATTGTTGATGTACAGAGTGATTAATGATTTACTGCTATCTTATCCAGAAAAATTCCGAGAGATCTATAACTTTGCTTTTGGCTGGGCAAAAGAGAAGATAATTTTCTTGTTCAATCATTTGAAATTATGCTTTTTTAATTTTCAGCAATCATTTTGGATTGGAAATATTTTTAACTCTTTCAGAGATGTAAAATGCTGCCCTCACATAATGATTTGTTAATTATATATTCTTTTGGGTGTTGGGAGCACAAAAACCACAATGGGTTCTATCAACCGTGAAAAGAAATCGAAGACAATTGTATTACCCCGAAAGAGTTGAGTCATGTACCTTGAGAAGTTGTGAGGATGAACCACAATGATCCTTGTCTTTCGCATTTGATCAGGCTTTCTTCCATTTAAATCTTAAAGAACAGATTAATGTAATGATTTTATCATATTTATGTGAAAACTTCAGTTGGAACTGGCTCATTTATCTGTTTCACTATTTTGCATAATATCACTAAGTAATTTAGATTGGTGAGTATGGAAAGGAAACCTTGTAAAATCCAACAATACATCAAATGACTATTCCCCAGAATCAATACACAGTCAAATACCTTTGGCCTTTTACTTTTTGTATTTATCTCAAAATGGGATTCTGATAATTATCTTTTGGGTGTTTCCATTCTAGTTGATGTTGTCTACAACATTCATATAGCTGATATTATATTCTGATTCAGGGTCAGAAGTCTTTGGCATTGGATACAGCAATTGGAATGTGGCAGTTGCTATTTGCAGAGAAGCAGTGGCCACTGGTTGGTCATTGGTGCCAGTTCTTGCAGGTAGGAAAAAACACAACTGGATTCTTCATTTACCCTATCTTCTATTTGCATTAAAAATTATTAAAATATATCATGTATTCAATTTCGTTATTCTATGCAAAATTTCAACTCTCAATGGTTGAAAAACAATTGAAACTGTAAGAAGTAATCGATGACAAACATTGAGTCTGATTAGTTGAAATTTGAGATCTCAGGTACTTGTATTAATCAAGAACTAAAGTTTTGGATGGTTTGAACTTTCTAAAGTGTAATAATTTGTTATATAGAGGGAAATTGATGCATATCTCAAGGTCTGTTGTAGATGGTTTTCCAAATTGTTTAACAAACTGAAACTTGGAGAAAGTATCAGGTTTGAAGAGCTCAACTATTAAGGAAAATTGGGTGGAAGTTGGAGGATCAAAGATAGCAAAAGGATTTCCGATCCAATGGTCAAAACCCGTACTGATGAACAATGCCTGAATGATGAGTAAATAAATGCAAATTAATCCTAAGGACTGTCCTGGGATCGCCAAAGGGTCTTCAAGAAAGCAAGATCTGCTGCAAGTAATCAATGTTACCTAACTATCCTGAAAAAAGAAAAACTATAAAACTGTAAGCAGAGATAATACTCAAGACATAATCCTAACTTGGAGAGGAATAGTGTTGCTTTCCAGGACTAAGATCAATCGCAAATCAAAAGGGACAACCTAAAACGTAGTTAGACTCAATATAGGTACAGTGGAACTGTAATGCTCAGCTTGTATGTTGTGAGAGTTCTAGAGATGCTGTTGCTCAGACAACGTAGATCGACTTCATGCATGGCTTTTTAGCTAGTGTTCTCTGGGGGTTTAAACTCTGAGATTAACGTGTCACACTTTTAGATTGTGGTTTGGTCGAACTGTATCTTATATGCTCATTCGTTCTCAAGATCGCGTTTTCTCAAATAAACTGCTAAATGACCATTTTTCTATCTCATGTCTCTCTTTATACACACTTTTGGTGACAATTTTGCCTTCTTGGTTTTGATGATTCAGGCACGACATAACAAAGCCATCTCACGGGACACCTGGTCCCAACTGCTGGAGTTTGCAAGGGTAAATAATGAATAAATACAAACCTTGCTAGGCCAAGCTAAAACCTCCTGCGTTTGTTATTCTCCATCAATCACCATCCATGTCACAGCGTTTCTCTTTTATTCGGATGACTTCTGTTTTTTTGTGGATCAAAGCATGAAATTGTTGGCAATCCACCCTTCCCCCCACCCCTGGGGAGAAGAGACCATGAATGTTCATGAAAATGTATTGCCGTATCCTATTATATACATGATTTTGTTTTTTGGCTTACAAAGATCAGTCAGGTTATTTTATCGCTTATCACATATATGTTCATTTTTATGAATGCAGACAGTAGACCAGGCATTATCAAACTACGATCCCACAGGTGCTTGGCCATATCTTATCGATGAATTTGTTGATTACTTGACCGAAATTGGCATAATTCAGAAGGGTATGTTGAGTGATTGGAGCTAGGAGTTGCTGGATTGCCCTTTGTTTTTCCCTTGGGTCAATGATTAAATCCTGTAGTAAATTCAGAGAAGAAAGAGGACAAAAATGGAATCATGTTATCGGTTCAAGTGGAATTATACATTTGTGTTTTTACTGACCAATGTATTGATTCTGGAAGAACCAATTGTAATTGAATAGATGGCGTGGACTCTGAGTGACAACATTTATTTGTTGAATTTGAGCTTTAACTGAATTTCAATTTTTTTCTGCAAATTTTAGTTTTAACAGACTGTTCTTCTGCAAATCAGAAATAAGAACCTTATTTAACTATTAACTAAATTTCAATTTTTTCTTAATTTTAGTTTAAGTCGTTTTTCTATATATCTCTTCATGATTGTGAAAAACGCAGACAATGGTAGTTCAAATTTGAAAGCCAAAGCCAATACCAAACATTTCCACATTGCATTCACAAAGAAATTAATAACAAGGGTTAATTGATGATGGGGGATGAACCGGAGCTCATCTCCTACCCAATTTTTATCATCAACTGTCTACATTGTAAACAATTTTTATCATTAACTGTCCACCTGCTGACACCTGAGCAGGTGGACGGCTTATCCTTACCCCTTGGGGGCAGGAGATCAGTGGCAGGGGCGACAACAACAAACTAAAACCCAAAAATAAGAAAATTAAAAAGCATAATATGATAAGGGTGGAATTTATTTATTAGTTGAAAAGACAACGTGAAATATGGTAATTAATTAATTAGAGATACAAGGCCTAGTGCAAAAACATCTCTTGCGAAAGCCTCGGCATTTTCCGCCAGGGAAGCCTTCGTTGGAGCAAACATGCTTACAGTTTTTGTCACTCCAGCATTGCCCACTAAACAAATGGCTCCGTGACTCGCACCACCTTCCTTCTGCCCTTAATATACCCGGATTCTCTGGCAACAAATATGAAATATGCATTACTGTATTTACAATTGTTTGCAACACCCAGTGGCCAGTGTGTGTTTGAGAGAGAGAGAGAGAGAGACTTACGAGAAGAAAAGAGCAGCAGTATCAGAAGGATGAAACTGAAGAATACCTTAGTGGCCATTGTTGTGAGTACTAGTCTCTGTATAATGTTAGAAGAGATCTAGGACTCTCCCAATATATAAATGCATGCATGGGAGAGAAGAAGCATTCTGTTGACACGTTTGACAAGGGTGACACTTGGTGGGATAAGGGATAAACATTTGTCAACCCTCTTGCATGCACTATTACATGTATTCTACTTCGCCGACTGAAAGATATGGCTGAATATGCATAGTTATTAGTTTCAAATTGTGGGAAAAAGATTTTTAGGCCGAGCAAATATATGAAAATAGTAAAATGTTTATATAATTTTTTTTTTTTTAAAAAACAAAAGATTCCTGTGCTAAAAAGAATATTTATTGGGTCAAGATAGGACTTTATCAAGAGGGAGTCCCATCTACATCGGTTCAGATTAAATTAAGATATTGAATCAAGCTTAATACATGTGGGTGCTCTATGATGAGTTAATTTTAGTATACATGTTACTCACTTATCTTATTTTGTTATTAATTATTCATTAATAAAAGTATTAATTAATATTTTATTTGAATTAAGATAAATTATGAGCAACTATGAAGATTTGGGAATCAAGATTGAAGTTTTTGAAAGTATGGGATCAAATTTAAAGTTTTGGAGCAAAAACGATTGAACTTGAAATTAAAACATGAAGTGAGGACCAAATAATATACATATAGAAACTTGGAGGATTAAGTCTGCAATTTGGGGATTGGAACCTATTTTTGGTTAATTTTTCATTGTTTGCCGCAGTCAACCGTGATAATGTGCTGTTAGCATGTCTGGACACTTTTTGGCTTATTTTCAATTTTAGTAGGAGTATTTTTCATCTTTTTATGTACACGAATTTTAAAATTAGTAAAATACTATATAAAAACAAAATTTAGGTCAAATTAAAAAAAGAGGCGGCTAGAAACAAGAGAAAAGAACCACGTTGAAGAAGAGTTTTTGAAAAATTTATTCTCTTTCAATCCATGTCGAGTTTTATCAATTTTTTTATTTTTAATTTAATTATATTCTTCTAATTTTCTTGAGCCAATGTAGACGATAAAACCTTGTTTAAATAAAGTAATTATTTTGTTATTTGTTTAATTCTGTTTTAGAGTTTTAATTTTCATGGTACATTCTTGTTAGATTAATTAAATAAAATCTCTTTCATCTTAAATATCACGTATTTTTGATAGTTAGAAATTGATTTAATTAATTCGTGTTTGGTGCTTAAACGTGTTCTATTAATTTCTTTTGATTTTTCATTATCTTTTTATCAATTTGGGATACATAGAATGCTTTTAAATTTTTTGATTCTTTGTTTTCTTTTAATTGAATTTGACACGAAGAATGCTTAAGTAATTTAAGTTTGAAGCAGAGGAGATCCGATATTAGATTTTCTTCTTTTGGATTTAATTAATAAATATTTTAGGACGACAATAGATTGATTTCGAATTGTCGCTTGTTTTTTAGAATTAATCAATAATTAGATAATTGCTAAGTTAAACAATAATAGATTCGGAAACATTAGTACTTTAAACAACTTGAACATTCAACTTAATTGTTTTAGCATAATTAATTAGTCTTTAAGTTAAATTCTTTCAACTAAATTCTTTTCAATCCAATTAGCTTAGAATAATAGTTAACTCGGACTAAATTAGACTTTCTTCATTGTAATTCCTGTGGGATCGATCTCGTTACTACTTTTTATATTCCAATAGATTAGTGCGCCCGCGAGTTATTTAAAATTTGACATGACTCTAAAAAAAAATTCAAGGCCTCCAAGAATTGAGAAATTGTTAGATATTACCAAGAAAAATGGACACTACGTACAGGCAATATTAGATGCGTATCTAACTTAACGTCTGAGGCTCTGAGCTAATTTTGGCGATATTTCAAAGTTTAACACTTATTAAAGATAAGAAGATTTCTGAATGTTGTTTGTTACATATGTAAGAATTAATGTTCAATGTCTAATTAGTTGGGTCGAATTTAATTATTTATTAGATCAAATTAATTAATTAGATTAATTAATTAGACTCGTTTGTTGATAGCTTTTAGTTGGACTATAACTAGGACTAGAGTTAACCCCACCTATAAATACAAAGGCACAACAGATTGAATTAAGAAGTTTGTCTTCATTACTTGCTAGCATACAAGCAAAAGACAACATAATACAATTATTCTCAAAAGTTTCGCTTTCATCCGATCTTGATCGTGAAAGTCCAAATCTGTTCTTGCCGTGTGGATTACTATTAGAAGCTAGACAATTAGACAATTGTGGTCTTAAATATCATACATCCAGCTAATCAAATTTCACGGTATTAATCAAAGTAAACATCTATCACAAATTTTATCTAAGTACAATGATGATCCGACTTATAGGAATTGCAAATTAATTTCTGCCGTGCATTTATACGTCAATTCTTTACAGTGATATCAGAGCCTACCTTGCTACTTGTTAAAGTTCGTTAAACTACTTTGATGAATCAAACAATAATTGTTATTGATATGTTAATTTAATTTGAGTTTTGAGAGTAAAATAAAATTGTGAATTTTTTCTTTTAAAACTAAAATTGGTTTGGATTTATTTGGAACGAATCTAACCGACAAGAAAACACCATCGTCGGCGCGTGGAGGCTGACAGTAAGAAGCGAAACCGCCACGAGAAACAGTGGTCACCACCGCTGGTTCTCGCGGCGGCAAGCGTCCTCGCGCCACTACTACCATTTTGAATAGCAACAAAGCGATGTTCAACATGTAACGGCGGTGGCAGTTGGTGTTAGAAACGGGGAAACCACCGCCATTCGATTTGTCGGTGGCTCCATTTGTATCAAGAAGTTCGTTACTGAACTTGGAGTAGTTCCTAGCATTGTTGATCAAATACCTTGTATTGTGATATCAATGGAGCCATCGCACAAACGAAGGAATTCAGGTCTCATCAATGATCAAGATATATTGAGGCAATATCATTTCATCAAGGAGATAATCTTAAGGAATGACATAAAGATAGAACGGGTCCTAACATACGATAATGTAGCAGATCTTTTGACAAAGTTGTTGTCCCAGCACAAGCATGATAGTCATGCTAAATCTGATGGTATTAAGATACCTAAGTGATTGGATCTAGTTTGTATGGGATATTTTGTGATATACTCTTTGTTAGACATTGATATGTATGAACAAATTGATTAACTAAATACTTGTCTATATTTTAATGATGGATCTATTATTTTTAAATTTTATTATTTAAAATAATAGAGTCCAAAAAAAGTTCACGAGAACTCGTTAATCGGAAGGTATTGTGATTGTGAGATACAAGTTATAAATAACTTATTCTTCAAATATCTCTAATCATAGTAATAATGAGATACGGATATCATTATTGCGGATAGACTAGCACGTGTTGCATTTTTTTTAAAGAAAGTAGCTGATCTCACGAGCTAAGATGTGGAGGGACATCTGAATGAACACATGAATACATTGTTATGAGAACATGACATTGGATGATCCGTTTAGATATTCCACACGGATAACTATCCAAGCCTTAGTGGTAAATCTATAATGCGCGATAGTGGATTTGGTCCTTTGACTTGTGGACATCATAGAATCTTATGTGAGCACCACTATACATTGGTGAGTGTTTGATGGGACTCGTAGATTATGAGTCCCCAAAAAAACGTCGTACAAGTATAGTGAGAATCATATGTAGGTTGTGAATGTCCAATATGAAGATTCGTCACTTCTGGAAAGTATGAGATTATAACCTGATTTTCGCCTACTTAAGTTGATATAAATTTCTTTGGCCGGGGTGGAATTATGAGTTGAAAATGTTTCAATCATAACTAGATTAGATCAACGGAGAGTTGAGGTGAATAATATAATTGATTGAAATGAGATTGACACTGATCCATATCTTTTAACCAATTGGGTTATAATGATGAAGAGATTATATTTCTATTGGTAACTGCATATATATTGGTTCTATCATACCACATGACATTTTCCTTCACATGAATTATATTGACACATTGCTAGATGTCAATTTTGGACGACAACGTGAATTGATTGATCTAGGTGAATCGATGAGAATATCATTGTGTTTGCCATCGTGAATGGAAACCTAATGGGTCACACACATAAGGCGAGAATTGAACATCTTGAATTGGACCATATCCAAGTGGGAGATTGTAAAATTAATGTACAATCTCTAATTAATTGAGCTAGTTTGTTGATGGCTTCTAGTTGGATTAGAATTATAGCTAGGGTTAGCTCCGCCTATAAATACAAAGACACAACAGATTGAGTTAAAAAGTTGATCTTCATTACTTGCTAGCACGAGTAAAAGATAACACAATACAATTACTCCAAAAAATTCCGCTTTCATCTGATCTTGATCGTGGAAGTCCATATATGTTCTTGCTGTGTGATTACCATTGGAGGCTGGACAATTTGACAACTATAGTCTTAAAGATCGTATTTCTAGCTAATCAAATTATCAGATTCCACGGTATTTATCAAGGTAAACTTCTATCACGAATTCTATTTAAGTAAAAGGATGATTTAAGTAGGAATTGCAAATTAATTTTTGATGTGCATGTATACATCGATTCCTTACAACATAAGCTAATTTTCTATTAAAAAGACGAATATAAATAAAAATCCAAATAGAGTGTTGCTTGAGGATTATCGTTTGCTGTTTTACCGTGACTCAAATAAAAATAATGCAAACATTAAGACCAGAAAATAGTAATACAGACCATCTTGCAAATATGGAAGAGATGCAAGGAGAAAGTATGTTTGTGTTAGACAATCTATCGAAATTTATAAATCTTTTGTTTTTTGCAAACATGATAGGATTTTGTATTTGTTTGTGCATATACAAATGTTTGTGCATGGATATACAAATACAAATCAAATAGGTCGTGTTCGGATTTCTGTAAATTTAATTCATTGTGTTTAAGTACATAATTTGAAAGTTAGACAAGTTAGGTAACTGTTAAAATACTATCTCATGTTTTTGTCCCTTCACAAATTTTCAAAGGTGGAGTTGTTTACGAGTGCAAATAACATAGTTGAATAAGAATTACTGGTTTTATTTCAAATAAACTGATAGTAATTCAACACAACTTAAAGCGTTAGAGGTAGCAAGAGTAACAAGGCTCATAGTTAGCAATATTGTAGCTTCAGCAAGGCTGCAGTAGCATTTAAGGTCACGACACCATCCATTAGTGAAGTTTTCATTCATGCAAACAAGGCCGCAGTTGTGGTCGCTCCAGCATGTCCTTCGGTCTGGGCAACCTCTCCCCGTTCATCTGCATACCCAACTGCTAAATCACAATCTGAAATTGTAAATGTGTTTTTGATGTGCCAGCCATAACATGGGGTGGTAAGGGTGTAGGTTAGAAATTGAGACTTACTTGAGGCAGTCATGAAAATAAGAAGCGGGATAAGCACAGAGAAATGTCTACCCATCAAAGCATGGATTCCGGACCATCACAACTAACGAAGGCAGATTCGTTCAAAGCCGATTGCATAGCAATAAAAGAAAACATGCATACCATTGCTTAATATGGTCTAGAGGTTGTTTGCATTTACGATTATTGGCTGAATCTAAAACATTGTAAATACAAGCTTTCGCATGACCACGGATTTTCCAAATTCAAATGTAAACTTCATGAATGAAGAGGTAGAATTCAGAAAACCAATGCAACAATTCGAAGGTTATTTCAACAATGCAACTGGTGTATGCCACCACATCAAGCCGCAGCATATGGTAAAAAGCAACACGTATAATAAATGCCCAAGTACCACACAATATATTAGTATGTGGTTTGACAGGCACAAGTATTTCTAAACTTGTTCTTACAAGTCGTGATACATTATTCTGACATCAATCATGTGGCTACAAGTACTAATTATGACCACGGAATACGCAACCTAAAAACAAGAAACCCTAACATGATTTGTAACTACTCTCTCATCCAAACTGAATGCTTGCACACAAAAATGCAGGAATAGCCGAATAGCAGCAGAAATTCCTTTACTTGGTGGCAGCCACCAAAGCCATGTGCTCAATCAGGTCCAACACTCGATTGCTGCAAAAATAAGGCCAAACAAGTCCATTGTTAATCAAGTATTTATTGCACTACGACACAGATTTTTGTGAGAGAGACTGTACCTGTAACCCCACTCGTTATCATACCAAGAAACAAGCTTCATGAAGGAAGCACTAAGACCCATCCCGGCCTTCGCGTCAAATATGCTCGACCTGCATCAAGGAAGCAATTTACATGCAAGTACTGTCAAGTCACAATTTACATAAGCTCTTTTTTATGGAAGGGAGAGGGGAGCAGGAATATGTACCTTGAGTCACCAACAAAATCATTCGAGACAACATCTTCATCAGTGTATCCAAGGATTCCTTTCAAGGGGCCTTCTGATGCATACCTGATTTTTAACCAGACAATTTGACATCAGTTGTATGAAGAATTTGAAATTCCATTGGAACACTCGTTAAGACTGAGAATCCAGATAAAAGCGAAAGTAGATAGATGGCATACTTAATGGCAGCTTTAACATCTTCGTAAGATGCACTCTTCTCAAGTCGACAAGTTAAGTCTACAACAGAGACGTTAGGAGTTGGAACACGGAAAGCCATTCCAGTAAGCTTGCCGTTGAGTTCTGGAAGTACTTTTCCAACAGCCTATTGAGTTCAATTCAAAATATATCATCGGACCTCGCATAAAGTTGCAGATTTAAAATTTCCAAATGGAGACTGCCGCATACCTTTGCTGCACCAGTAGAACTGGGGATGATGTTCTGGCCAGCCCCACGGCCACCCCTCCAGTCCTTCATCGAAGGACCATCAACTGTCTTTTGTGTGGCTGGAGAACATTTATTAACAAGAAGATATACGGGATAAGCATAAGAACATCGATGAGCAAAGTTGAAATCTGAACTATTTTGGAGGAGTACTATGTGCACATACCTGTCGTTGCATGTACAGTCGTCATTAAACCCTCTAGAATACCAAACTCCTCATGAACCACCTATGAAGAAAAATAATTGGTAAAACAGGCTTAACAAATATAATAATCTGCCTTCATTGGCTTTAAAAAGAAAAAAGATCAAATCATGTTAGAGGATCCATTCTTCGAAGAAGCCATGAACATAGAACAAAAAGATAATCTTAAAAGATTTCTTCGTCTATTTAATAATGTAAAATTAACTGTTAGTCCTTATTGAAACTTGAGAATGCAATCCAACCTTGGCCAAAGGAGCAAGGCAATTGGTAGTACAGCTAGCATTGGAAACAACGTTCATGCTTGGCTTGTAACCTTTCTCATTTACTCCAACAACAAACATAGGCGCATCAGCCGATGGAGCTGATATTACAACCTTCTTTGCACCACCCTGTAGAACAAGGTCATGGTGTTAAATTTCAGAGCTGCTCATACGAGATCAGAGAAGACGCAAAACAACTCAATAACAAACCTTTATATGTGACGACGCCTTCTCAATAGTAGTAAAAACGCCAGATGACTCAACTACATAGTCAGCCCCATAATCACCCCAAGGAATCTCTGCTGGGTCTCTGTACAGGGAATTTTGAATTAGCACATTCAGACAAAAGGCTGAAATATGTACCTAGCATGAATCAGTATGCTGGTGAAGAACAGTTATCAAACTTCTGACACGAAATTCTGGTGATACCTTTTGCTGCTAATTTTAATTTGCTTCCCATTGATTTCCAAAGTGGATTGATCTACAACATTGATGGTTCCCTTGTAGGGTCCATGAGTGGAGTCATACTTGAACATGTAAGCCTGAAAGAATTATGAACGCATATCATTGCCATTCTTCAAAACACTCTGGGCAACTCACTTCTTGAAATCCAAGAAGGAAAAGAAAATATATAACCAATCAGTCACACAGTGCATTTAAGATGCACATAAGGATTCCCAAGCGTGGCTTCCAGTGAAACGTATCGTTCCTTTAGCAACCCGACCAAGGCACTCACTAATTATCCAAGCAACTAAAAGAAATTCAAGTAAGACACCAATACTCACCATGTACTTAGCATCAATAAAAGGATCGTTGACTGCAACCACATCTATATCATCCCTGAAAGTTGCTATTCGTAGAACCAACCGCCCAATACGTCCAAACCCTGCAAGGTTAATATGTCTTACTATTACATGAAATTATTGACCTAAAGAGCCAAAAGATATTCAGTAGCCAATTGAGATAAAATATAGCAGGCCCTAGAACAACACATATCATAATAAAAAAGTGATGTGCATCAAAGAAAAAATATGTGGTTGATAAACTTACCATTGATTCCAACTTTTGTTTTCCCACTGCTTCGTGACTCTGATTGGTGACATTTAAGAAACAAAGCTTGTCAAACTCTTTATTACAGCATTATGAAATAACTCTTCATTGCAGAATTGACAGTAAGAGCAACATAAGAATGAACTATTGTGAGTCATACTTGGAATGGTTGGTGGCATTTCTGTTGCTGTTGCTTTAATTGGTTGAGTACCGCGGGTAGCAGACTTCCTGCAGAAAATGGCATTAGCTATCACAAGCTGTTAGGAGTAACATCAAATGTTATAGAGCAAATTAGAGAAGGAAAAAATAAAATAAAAAATTGGACAATGCATTCACTCAACCATAAGGAAGACGAATCCACAGAAATATTAGCTCCAAAGATGCTAGACTGGAACTTCACAGAGTTAACATTGCTGCTTAGCCCACGGCATGATACCTAAAACAGAGAATACAAACTCATATTATTAGCAGTTTTGTAATGAGAACTTAGATCTGTCATACATCAAACAAAAATGAGGAAAGTAGAAAGTAACGGACTAACTGAATTAATAACATGTTGAACATTAGAAAATATCAATGGAAACTCAAAATCTACTACAGTTTGATTTAAAAATTCAAAAAAGAAGCAAAACAAGGTAGCAGGGCAGAGCTTTCTGATAGTTATTTGCTCATAAGTAGCTAACTTCCATGAATTCCAGATTTGAATTGAAATTCTCTACAGTTGCGTTTAACAGTTAACATATTCCATTCTATTGTTTTGTCTTGGTTAAATTTTGCTGATCCAGCAAATTTAACATAAATAACTCAAAATATAACAGCTAACTTCTAGGTGAAAATTTATTTATGGGTAAATAACCTCGAGCAGACAAGCTAAAGGCTATCACAAAGTCTAAATCCATCTCCTACGGAAATTAATCAAATAAAAACAGGAAAAAAAGAAGAAGAAAAATCAACCGAGATATTCAGCCAAATGATTCACGGAGGAAAAAAACTAGTAACAAATTAAAACGAGTGGTCCTAGCTCATACTGGAACGGGTCCTGTAGATCAAACGTAAATGATAAATAAATCAAAGGAAAAGCAAGTCACCTTGGATCGATTGGACGGACGGAAGGAGTCAGCATCGAGGACAGGAGACGGCGCAGATCTAAGGAGAGAAGAGAAAGCCATGTTTCCAACAAATGCACAAGCTATCTTCTCTACAGAATACAGAATCGATTGATCCGTACACAGTTTATATATTAAAAAAATGGCAAAACCCTAGAGAGGAGAGGAAGAGGTTTTGGCCTTTGAAGGAAAGAGCAGGCCAACTTTAAACGACTATTTAAATGCGTAAGAAATCAACGGAGCGGAGATTCTTAAGAAAATTATAATGTATAAACAAAATACATAAAAGAGATGGTCGATTAAATAGAAACTACACCAACTACAACTTTACAATTGTTTAGAAAATGTTTCTCTGTTCCTGACGTTGGTGAAATTGTCGTGTTTGCAGATTTGCCCTTGGTGGCCACGTCAGACGTGCCGGGGCCAGGGTTTCCCGTCAAACTTTTGCTCTTTTTGGCCCTCTTTTGTCACACATGGATAATTAGGTTATAAAACAACATTTATAGCATATTTGTCTTTATATTCATAAATATTTATAAATTCATCAAATATTATTTTTAGTTTATATATTGTAGGATTTATAATTTATATTTACACATTCTCTAAGATATATTGATTATAATCGACAAAAAAAATTAATTGAGTAAGTACTTAATTCAAATTCAATTGTATTTTATGCAATTTCTCATTTCATTTATAATTTCACAAAACAACGTTCTAAAAATATCTAAAGTTTATCTTCCAACTCAAGAGTCACAAAAATGATTGAATTTCTTTAAAATTGTTTAGCTAGTGTATTAAATATTCTTTTAAAGTTTATCTTTGAAATTTTTTTAAAACTATATTATAAGTCGCGAAAAATGATAAAAATTGAATTTAAAATTGATGATATTAAAGCTAGATAAAAATTACAAGTCAATCCTTTTAATCGGAAAATTTTAAATTTGTCCAACGTGATTAATTAACTCTGTAATCAAATATTACAATCAACAAATTTTCAAAATGAAGAGCACAACTGCACAAGTGGATTAAGGAACGTGGTGTCCTGATTCCTGAAGGAGCAATGAGGTGTAGAAATAAAGAGTAAATTAAAACTTTTTAAAGAATAAGTTGACGTCATAAAATATGAAAATTCTATATTTAAAGACAAGAGCAAATAGAAAATATGTTTAGATGTTCCCAAAATAGAAACTCTATTGTTTTCTTTGTTGTTTTAAATTTTCAATTTTACAAATTACCCAAAACTTGTTTACTATGTTATTTTTGAAATTTTATCTTTGAAAATAAGGTTAAACTCAAAACAATGATTTTGAGAATTTGAATGTTTTTAGTCAAAACATGAAAAACACTCAAAACAAGGAAACAAAATTTATTTAAATAAAAATTTATATAAACAAAAAATATAAAATATAAAATTTTAAAAACAAAAATTCTAAAAAATAACATTCTAAATTCTTAAAAAAATCTACAAAATAAAATATAAAATACTAAAAAAGTAAAAAAACTAAAAAAACTAAAACAAAGTTTATTTAAATAAAAATTTATATATACAAAAATTCTAAAAATATAAAATTATAAAACAAATTTTAAATTCTTAAAAAAAAAATTTTTTAAAAAATAAAAATTCTAAAAGAAATAAAATATAAAATATAAAATTTCAAAAAGTAAAAATTCTAACAAAATTAAAATAAAATTTATATAAAAAAAATTTGAAAATATAAAATTATAAAAAATTAAAATTCTAAGAAATAAAATTATAAATTCTTAAAATAAAAAATAAAAAAATTCTAAAAAAAAATTTAAAATTCTATAGAAATGAAAATTCTACACTAAAAATAATTCAAGCCCTTATTGGTTATTTAAATTAATTAATTTAAATGAAAATTGATTAAAATCTTAGTCCATGTCATTAATTTTTTTTTTATATATAATTTATTATTTGTTTATATTTTATTTTTGTAAAAAAAAATTGTAAGATTGACTACTTTAAAATGTATATATTAATTTAGCATAAAATTGTTCTATTTTACTGAATAATCAAATTCATTGAATAAAATAATATAAAATAATCTCTCAAAATTTCAAACAGAGCGTGTTTTCCAATTTTTTATTTTCAAAAATAGTTGACAAACCAAACGCATTTTCAACAATCTTAAAATAAACTCTCAAAACTGAAAAGTGAAAATAAATTAAAAACTCAAAACTAAAAATTGAAAAGCAAATAGAACAGTATATTAAATTTTTTGCCTTTTCTAAATTTTACATTATTATTTAATCTTATCATTTTAATTTTCTAGTGTTTCGAATTTTAAATAAAAGAGTGTGCTCTGAAAAAAAAAAAAATACATAGTCTTCACATTACCTAGTCAAATTTAAAAGTGAGATAATTTAATTATAACCTTATGCGGTTTGTAATCCACGTTATCTCTACGTTTAATACTTTTTTCCTTTTTTTTTTTTAGGCGTGGTGGGGTGGGATTTTTTGAATCACGGAAAATCATCAATCCAACAACAAAATCAAACGATGGGCGCTTTCTTAAAAAAAAAAAAAATACAAATAATCACGGAATCAATCAAAGAATAATAGTATAGATAATTTACCGCATACGAAGATGTATAAAATGATATCAAAGGGTTAAAATATATGTCAAAATTAAAAAATTGAACTTGAACGATAAACGTCTAGATTATTTAGTCGAGAGTTAATATTATGATAAGGTTACTATCTAATTCAAAACTTAGCATGCGAACAAAATTTAACTCAAAGTGAAAATACTCAAGTTAAGTGCTACGAGAAATTCATTATCATATAAAAGCTCAATTATAGACTAAAAAAATACATGTTATTTCGTGTTTCAGATGAGAAAAGCTTGTCTAACCAGTAAAAAGTGCGGCATTAACTAAAAATTTAAGTACATGCTAGTAAAATTTTACTCTATGAACAAGTCGAAACTACGTCAAATAAATGCAAAAAGGAAAATGTTAGTTGGTGCAAGAAATTCTTGTAGTTTGGTGCAACAAAGATTTGTTGGTCGAGTTAATTGAATGATCTTTGTTTTACAAATTTTCACTTCAAACTCTAGACGAATCAAAATTATTATATTTATTTTTAAAAGAACGTACTATCGAGATAAGTTATGATTGATATGTAAATATGTTTGTTGAAGAGAACAGTTAAATATGTGGTATTTTTTATTCGTACAATTGTTGTCAGTAGAACTTTCATCAATAGAACTTTAACCGTAACACTTTTTTTTAAATAGTTGTCATTAAAATGTTGTTAATTGTTTGATTGTCAATTTGAAAAGTGCCGTCAACCTTAAATTGATTGTTTTGTACCATAACTATAAAAGTGCTTTTGTATAAACTACATATTTTACTTGATTAAATATTAATTATTTTCTATATATCTCATAAATATTTCTTTTGTGAAGAATACTTATTTTAATATACTTTAAAATCTATTAAAAATAATATTTTAATTAAACTATCATGGCACAACTATTTTAATATATAGCATATTATTTAAATTTTACTTGTTTAAATTAGACACGCAATGTGCAATTTCTATTATATATTTTAATAAACCAATATGTGTTATAAGAAGTAAAGCTAATAATTATTTAAAATGATAAATAATTATACAATTTAAGATAAAAGCGTGTCACATACCCTCTCAAAATTATTTGATAATATTAGGAGCTATAATTTTGTTTGTTTTGATATATGGACATGTAAGAAAATTTGAATATATTTAGAAATTTAAGACTTTCATTAAAGTGTCTATTTAATTTTGTTAAAAACCAGTTTTTTATCAAATTTTGATAAAAATTGATAAAAGTCGTAAATTTCACAATATTGTGGTTAAAATTAATTATTGACGATGACTTCAACTATTTAGTGAAATTTTAAGCAAAATCTAACAAATGCTAAGTGCGAATTTCAAATTCCCATAAAATCTATAAAAAATTAACTTCTCTAAAATAACTTTAAAAAGATTTTAGTCAATGAACACTTATTGACTTAAATCTAACACTTAAATCAAACATGCGCAATTTTAACGAAAATTACTTTTGACCTACAAAAAAATACTCACAAACACACACTAAGTCGTTCCACATAATATCAAGGCAGACAAAAGTCTGGAGTTCAAATCTTGCCACCACCCATTTAACGCAATTTGTAGACAATGACAGTATTACCCGAACTCAAAATAGAAAATTCTAACACAACAGATGAACAATATCATACTAAAATTATCTTAATAAAAACAGTATCAGAAGCACGTTTATATCAATATCACAATAACAGTATCACAGATAACAGTATCGTATGTTTAAATATAGCAAATATAACAGCACAAGAAGCACATTATTATCAAGCACATGATTAGGTAAGCATAAATTTTATGTTTTAATAGAAATAATAGCACAATATTTAAATAAAATAGTATAATAGATAAAAATATTTTAATATATCAGTATTATACATGACATATCTTAATAAAAGAGTATCACATACACGAAATATAACCCAATAAATGACATTATCGTAGATTGAAACAATATCAATCATTTTGAATAAAAATAGTATCAATGATCTTGTATTTAGTGATGGCAACGGGGCATATTTAGATCAGATCGGCCTTATCTGTATTCGTCCTGGATCAATTTTAGAATATTCAAATTCGTGGATTGATCCGCCATTTCTTAGGGCGGATCGGATCTGGGTCAGAGCGGATCACTGCTTTGATCAGCAGACTGATCCGTGTATTTTTTATTTATTTATTATTTATTTGTCAATTGTCATTCAAAAAATTAAACAAACATTGAAATAAACTTTATTACTTTACTATTTTTTTTCTATTTTTTTCTTTCTTTACTTTTCAAATGAAACGGATCAGATCGGGGCACACATGATCCAATCCGCGGATTAAGAATTTATTGCTCTATTCGGACCGGGTATCCACCGGATTTGAGACGAATCGGATATTTTGACATCCCTACTTGTGCTACTAATGAAACAATATAATTACTTTAACCATAAAATATTTAATTTTGAATGTGTGTTTGTTTGGTAGAGTTTAAAAGTAATTTTTTTTGGAGATTTTGAAAAAATTGATGAAATGTGTAGTTAAAAAGTTGATAAAATTTGTGAGTCCCATGAAATGTGTGGTTGAAAAAATAAGTTTAAAAAAAGAGTTAATAAGCATAGTCAAACATGTTATAATGTAACAAAACTAGTATACAATATCAAACATTTTTTTTTTTTTTTGTGTCTTGAGTCAAATCAAATTTTGGATTGTTTTTTTAAAATAATACAAAACAGTTAACATAGCACGTTCCTAATAACTATTCAGGGTAGATTGAGACGAAGGTTAAAATTTTTTAGATTGAATTAATATATAAAAAAGTAATATATTTTTTTACAAACTTTTTTTCATATACTTGAAAAAAAAAAAAAAAAAAAAACACATTTTGGGCCAAGAAGGACTCTACTAGTGAGTCCCGTGTATCCCCCCTAATTATTATAATATTTACATATCAAAATAAGTGACTTTTGTAATTAAAAAAACAAATTAACATATAAAAGAATAATTTAGTTTCATTTCTTAATGTTAATTACTCTAATTAATTAAATGAGCAACGTAATAAAAGACGGAGCTTTAGAAGCTCGAACTCGAAGTAAAGACAAAGCCCTCGGGTGGAATACGTTGACGGTCCATTCTAGAATGCGCTGGTAGTTGAGTGTTAGGTGGAATGGGAACAAATCAATCACGTGGTCCAACAACTAAGGCTTTAATGAAAGCGACTTAATTTGATTGGACTGTATGCTTTTCTCATGATACTCTCATGTATCGATGTAAACGTGAGTCACGTGACGTGTGCCTTCCATTACACAGAAATTTGTATACATAATTTGATTATGTTGAATTTTTAATTGAGCCATATAGTTTAGACATGATTAATAGAAAAGACAAATTTTAATAAAGTATTTATATTAAACGCATTTGAACACGTGTTCATGGGAGAAGTTTGTTGATATTAGTGGTTAATTATATATTTTTATTCATAAAAGAATAATTTACTTTATTTTTCATATAATTAAGATTAAACACTAATAATACAATTTTAATGCATACAATTGAATTTATGATGTCCAACATTCCACCAAGATATTTAGACTTAAACTCATTTGAACACGTGTTTATGTAAGTTTGTCGATATTAGTGGTTAACTAGCATACTCTTTACTTGCAATGGGATTCGATCATAGGCTAATGATGATGATGATGGATTAAAACGTTGAACAGATTTTAGCAATCATCAATAGAGGGAAATGATCTATTGAGGAGATAGAATGAGGAGTTATCAGATTTTGGAGATGATCGGTTGAAGGAGATGATCGAATCAGAGAGATAGATTAAAACGGTCAATAAATTTGGAGAAGATTTTGTGATGAGATAAATTGAAAACATGGTGACACACGAACGTTTAAGTACTTTTTTTTTCGTAGCGGAAAAAACTCCGTACGGTCGTGATTATATATTTTCATTCATAAAAGAACAATTTACTTTATTTTTCATATAATTAAGATTAAACACTAATAATAAAATTTTAATGTATACCATTGAATTTATGTTGACTAACATTCCATCAAGATGTAAACTTTTAACAGTTTGCAAATTCAAAACCATCAAACAAATTTAAGTGGATTTTATTTTTTTTAAATTGGATATTTCTTGAACAAATTCGAAACTCAAAGTTCCTTTCACTCTTCATAATTAACGGATTTGAAGTTTGTAAACGTGTGTTTTTAAACTTTTTATGTAAGGGTTAATAGTGCGTGCCTTGTACTTTTTAAATTTTCAGAAATTGAAAAATATTGAGTTTTAATATATAGGGGAAAATACCAACCCGTGCCAATTTCAAATCCCACTATCAGCGGAATTGGAAAAATCACGTAAGGGTGTGTTTGATTCAAATATTTTCCATAGAAAATGTCACTTCCATGGAAAATATTGTCAAATCAAACACTTTTATTTTCTCACTTTGTTGTTTGAATTCATAAAAAAAATACATTTTCAATGACAAGTATTTAAAGGATTTGATTTGGATTTTCTTCTTGGAAAAATTTTTCGCCAGATAATTTTAATTTATTTTCCCACTTCTATGAAAAATATTTTCATTTTCCACCATTTTTCCACGCTACCAATCAAACACACCCCAAGAGTATGTTTTTCCATGCTCTCTCTCAAATGCAAGTTGACGTTGGCAATGTCAAGTTGTCGTAATACATAAATAATTAGACATTATTTAGAGCTTCAATAGATATGACGATTTAACAAAATTTAAATTTCATATGTAGATTTAAATTTTTATGTAGATTTAAATGTAATTTTATTTTTATTTTAATAAAATAAAATACACATATATAGCGATCCATAGAATGTATATGAGACCAAATTTAAACATAAATGTCTATTATTTAGATATCAATGCTATATAGATTATAAACCTTTCAACATTTATGTCACGTAGACAACAATTCATAGAATGTATTGGAAATGCACTAAGCTGGTCAAACATAATTTTTATTCATATATTTCGTAAGATCAACTACTTATAATTCAAAAAAAAATTACTAAACAAGTAGAATTCCAAATCTTCAAATCCCCAAAATCACACCACCATATTCGGTAGAAACCCTAAATAAAATCTTACCATTACAAAATTAGCAAATACCAAATCCCATCATCACCTAAATTTGAATATGTTCTAGAACCTAAATATCCAAATCTTCCAAAATTGCCCCTCATTCGATAGAATAGCACATAAAACCCCAATTTTTGTACTGTGGGGTGGGAGGTTGTGAGAATTGGCTTGTACATGCGGCGATGTTGAGTTGAATGCTCGATTCCAAAGGCTGAAGGCGTCGCTAGTGGTGGTGAAGGCGGTGGATGATAGAGGCGGTGATGTGGATTCCTCAAAGTATGGGCTAAGGTTTAGATTGATGATTGATTTAGTTTGGTGTTGGCGATGATGGTTGAATTCGCAGGACCGACAATGAAAAGAGTGGCATGTAGTTGATGAATAGTAACAACTAATAATGACAGTTTAATTAAAAAGTAAATGTGACATTTTGATGAATGATGATAAAAGTTTGGAGTGATGATAAAGTTTTTTTTTTTTCTCCTCCAATTGTGGTGGTGACAGTAGTGGAGACTTGCAAAAAGTGGCAGAACTTTTATCTACTATGCCCACTTTGGTGTAATAATCAGTAGGTGAAGAAGTTAACTATGTAAAATATGGGAGTTCTCTATTTTACCTGAGGGATTTATCTATATTTGTAGGGGTTATCACGAAGAACACATGTCATTGTTTTTAATGACATGTACCTTTTTACCTTCCTAATTAATTGGAGTTAATGATAGACGTTACAACTTCTCAATCGTCAGTAATAGTTGTCACTTAGTGGATGGTGGGTTTGAGTGAGTCAACAACAGTTGGACCATTACTATTCAGATCTAAAAGGCGAGCTATGAGACCATCGGATCAGGCAAGCCGATGAGTTGAGTGTGCCAAGACGCGCCATTATTAGCAGACAAAATATAGTAACTATCGTCATTTCTATAAGCTCATCTACTTTTAATAGACTATCGTCAATGAGAAGTATAAATAATCTTCCGCACTTGCTCTTCTCTAACTTTTTGATTTTCTGTGAGAAGAATAATTGTTTGTATGTTTGTGTGCTATAAGCGCGTATCGCCCCCGGCCAATATTGTGATGGTGAAGTAGTTTGTAAAAATAGGTACGGGTAGGGCGGATGAGGGGTGGCACGCCCGCTCCTAGGCGTGGGTCTCCACTCATCGCGTGTGGCGGGCTTGTGACCTGCCCCTCTGCGTGGGTCTCCCATTTTATTTTGTGTTCTCGTCCTATTGGAATTTTGTTTATTTTGACTAAGGTTTCACCTTGTTTTTAAACTAAAGCTCATCGCTTTGTTTTTAAATTAAGGCTCGTTGCCTTGTTTTTAAACTAAGGTTTGTCGCCTTGTTTTTAACTTAAAGCTCATCACCTTTTTTAAAAAAAAAACTAAGGCTCGTCTCCTTGTTTTTAAATTAAGGCTCGTCGTATTGTTTAACCATTGTAGTAGTTGAGAATGTTTGTGCCGCTTAACTTATCCTTAACAAAGATTGTAGTGAAAATAAGAAGTTGCCACATGTCGGGTCCAGTAGGTGCATAAGGACTTCCATCTAGGCGATATTTTCTTAGCACCTTCATCATTCATCCGCCTTAGATAGTTCATTTTCTGTTTGCCTTTGTCATCTCGGGGCTCGGACTTGTCCTGAGCTTACTTTTGTTAGACTCAGGTTTTTTTCGATCATCCATACCTTTAGTAATGAAAAATGATTCCTCATAATCCACATACGTATTCCATCTCCTTAGTAACTCATGCATCGTATCCAGTGAGTTCTTGGAGAGTGACATCTTGAAAAGGTGATTGCGAGTTTCACTCATTATGGCAGTGACTACAGCAGACATTATAGATAATTGATCTCTAAAGTGACCCTATTGAACTGCGCAATGAAATCTTTCAGTAGCTCGTCTTAGTCCTAGGTCAATTGCTCCAGTCCGATAGCTGTCTTCTTAGCTCGCTTGCTGCTAGCAAAGTATGCAACAAACTGCTTAGAAAAGTCATCGAACGTACGGACGGATTTTGGGAGAAGGTTGCCACCCAGTCTCTTGCCTCTCGCCTAAGTGTTAGCGGGAAGGCCCTACACATAATATCACATAGGGTGGCTCATAAGTCATAACTTCAACAAATGCCCTAAGGTGATCAACAAAGTTAGATGACCCATCATACTTTTTTATGTTTGGCTGTTTGAAGTCTCGTGGCAAATGAACAACCACCACTTTTGAGGTAAAATGATCTTCTTCCAATACCAAAGATTGTTGCCTACCACTTTTCTTAGACATAGCCTCTGCTATTTTGCAACCTATCATGTCTTCTAACCATTGCTCGAGACTTAACACTGATGTCTCACCTAGCGTAGGCGGAGCCACCCATGACGGTTGCCCCATAGTGGATTTAGGTCAGACGTCAATGAATGAATGTGGAGCACAAATGATGGAGCTAAAGAACATGGAGGCGCGACGGAGCTATTGTTGGCGGTGTTTCCATTGCTAGAAAGTTATGAGCCTGGGCTGAGCACCTAGTGGTGATGGTCCCGCGGTGGAAAATTAGAGCTGGGACGGAGCACCTGGTGGTGATGGTCACACTGATGGAAGACTAGGAGCCTAGAGCGATTGAGAAACAACAATGTTTTGATCTTGGAGTTGAGCCGCCAAAGCTTCCACCTGAGCTTGCAGTGCCGTAAGTTGAGCGGTAGGGGCAAACTCTTGATGCGGGTGGTTAGTGGCAGTGTTGGACTCAGTGTCAACATCTCCGATTGGGCTTAGGGGCACAGTTACATTCTTCGCTCTTTAGTTCTAGCCATGACATTTTGTGCGAATTTTCCATAGATGGCACCAATTGATGATAAAAGTTTTTCTCTTCATCCAATCGCAGTGGTGACAGTGGTGGAGACCTGCAAAAAAGGACGATGATTTTATCTCCCGTGCCCACTCTCGTATGATAATCAGTAGGTGATGAAGTTAACTATGCAGAATACCTATGTAAAATATGGGAGTTCTCTATCTTACGTGAGGGATTTACCTCTATTTATATGAGTTTTCTTGAGAGACATGTGTCACTGTCTTTAATGACAGGTGCTCTTTTATCTAACGTTACAGCTTCTCAATCGTTAGTAGTAATTGTCACTTAGTGGATGGTGGGTTTGAGTTAATCAACAACGATTGGACCACCGGTATCCAAATTTAAGAGGCGAGCTATGAGACCATTAGGGTTGGGACCGGACCGCCTTTCGGAGAAGGTTAAGGTGGTCGCCCAAAATGCCTCGGCAAAATGCTTGTGTGGCGCTCGAATCGCCGGTAGGATTGGTGCGTAACAATAGTCCCCAAGTTCAAAATCATCATTCATGTGGGATGTTGGACTTATATGTTTTTAAAGTTTGGTTAAAGTTTGAGGTAGGATTTAAGTCCCACAAGGCCCGGACGTTCATTTATGTGGGTTGCGGGCCTTGATCATCATTGTTGGTCTTTGTTTGGTATTATTCGTGGGATGAATGGCCGAGTCCCAAGTTGGGAGAGGCGGAATGGCCGAGTCCCAAGTTGGGAGAGGCGGAATGGCCGAGTCCCAAGGTGGGGGAGGCCAAGAGGCCCGCTATAGGGCAATTAATGGTTCAATCTACGGGTCATAGGTTGATTGGGTAACCTGCCGTATGTCTCTTTGGGTATGGTGAAAAGACGGCCGTGGGTAATGATGGCGTTTAATTATGGGGGCTTTGGTGGTATCGAGAAGCCACGCGCGCATAGTGAGCATACGGGCGTTCATTCAAATGGTTGCTTGTGTCTTTTTGGATTCAAGGGCAGAGATGGCCTGATGCCATCGGACGGTGCGGATGGCTTTCTGGTTGATCCAACGGTGTGATATCAACCCTATTTGCCTATAAATAAGTGAGGGGTTCATAATTTGGCCTTACGCTATTTGAGAGATTTGCGGTGTGTTTTCTAGAGTTCAAAGTGAAATTTCCAGCGTTTGTTTCCGTTTCCGCTTTTGGTGAAGATTTAGTTTTAGGTAAACCCTTTATCTAGAGTCCCTTTACTTCATCGAATTTCTTTTAATTTTGACAATGTCTGCGGAGTTCGATGAAAACGAGGCTTCCGGGTCGAGTTGAGGACGAGGGTTCCACCCGTCTCACCCGAAATGGTTGAGTGCTACCTCTTCGAGGTGTGTGTGGATCGACAGGCGAGGTGATGAATGTATCCTCACTATCTAGGGTAGTAGAGGATCAAACCCGTTTGCGGCCGACCCAATCAGGTGGACTGCGATGGATGTCCCTTCGATCATGGTGGAAGGGGACTTGGTGTCGTTGAGGGAGCAGTATAGGGTACATGGGGATATTGAACTTATACTTCAGGAGGCAAATGAACGAGCACGCATTCCGAGGAGGGTTGCAGACCGCCTTGCACCTCAATGCTTTTCGTGGGTGGCTTGCGATCGCCTCTGCATCCCTTCTTCCGGCCAGATTCTACAGGCTTACTGGTGGCTCCCACCCAAGTGGCTCGAACGGGTGGAGTTAGATGGCGGGGAGCATGTACCTGTGGTTTAGGCACTCGTTAGGGTTGGAGATGCCTCTTCACGTGTTCCAAACCCTATACCGACCCACGGAAACTACCGAGGAAGAAGGACAAAGATGAGGAGTTGGGTTGGTACTACTTTTGCCGTGGGAGCACACATGCCCCCTTGTGACCGTACATCCTCCTCTATAAAACAGTGGAAAGAGTCCCGGTTCGGGTGACGGGTAATTGCGAGAGGTAACGGACGACCCGAACCGAGACTTGGATGTATCCGCTTTTACGGAATAGCCAAATGAGTGAGGGACGCGGACGTGATTGTCTTCAAGCGGGTGAATATATTCTAACTTGTTTTTGTTTTCTTTTCAGAGTCTTTGCCGGTGTGAGTTGTCCCAGGACGTGGTAGACGTGCTTCAGTCCATTTACCAGTCGCCTCCGTCGAATAGGAGATACGGGTTTCTTTTAAACCGACAACGGTGTCTGAGCGAATTGGGTCTAATGGCCTCCAAAGGTAATGGTCCGATTATGCCTGTTTGATTCGAGCCTCGTTTATAATTGCGGTGACACTAGAACCTCCTTGCTTTTGCAGCTGATTTAGAACAAGGAAAGCGCCCGAGGCCAACCTTGGCCCGTTTGTCGAAGCAAAAGCCGAGGGCTCTGGCTACCGGGTCTAAAGAGGAGGCCCGGCAGAAGAAGGTCATAGAGGACCTAAGTCGAGAGGGAAATAAGGGAGAAACTGAGGTCTCGAAGGTTGTGGAGGTCGATGACGTGAGTGTCCCGGAGGGCGAAGAGCCTTTACTGAGGAAACGGAAATCCAAAGCGCGCCTGTTCAACCCCCCGAGGCAAGAGGAAGGGCGTGGAGGTAGATGAAGATGTGGTTTACCTCGCCCCAACGGGTCAGGGCACTCTGGCAGTGAACACTGCTGGGAGGTGGTCCTGGAGGGGCCCCCGAAGCCCCAGGATGTGGGGGCAGCGGAGGGGGGTCCTATGACTCCAAAAAAGCTGAAAGAGTTGATTGGCGGCTCGGGCGAGGATCCTCAAGATCATCTTGAATTTGCCTTTATCCTTCCTTGGGCGCTCCAGCCGTGAAGAGATACTTCACCCCCAAGTGGGAAGAGTTCTCGTCGCATGGGGATCTGGAGGACGTTTTGGAGGCCAGCCTGGCTTCGACTATCAGGGCCTCGGCTATGCAGATGAAGGTGCTCGGCGAGTTTAGAACAGCAGGCAGGAGCAAAAGAAACTTAATGCCGAGGCCTCAAAAATGATAAGGAGCACAAGCAGGCTCTGGAAGGTCTGCGAGCACGCTGGATAGCGCTCGCGTGGCCTATGAAAGCACCGGAGGTCGACTCAAGGAGTCGACTCAATGTTCGAATATGACGAGGCAATGGACAATGCCAACGCGCCTGTAGGGCGACCGCCGAGGCCCAGGAGGCCGCCAATAACGAGAAAAGGCGGCTTTTGGTTGAGGCCCATCTCCGCGAGGAGGAGCCGCAGAATCCGAGGAGGACTTTGGACTCCTCCGAGTCGAGAAAGGCACGGCTGTGTCACGAGAAGAAGGAGCTAGAGGCGAGGTTGGAGAGTGCGGAGGCGGATTTTGTGGCCAATTTTCACAATATGAAGCCTATACCAACTTCTCGGATTACTTCGCTAGGGGTTGGACAACAGGAGGTTTTGGCCGTGCAAACGACTATCCAAGCTTCAAACCTCGAGGCCTTAGAAGCTAGGTTCCCTCCTACCGACGTAGAGGGCGAGGAGGATGGATAGGTTCATTGTACAAGTTTCTTTTGTAATTCCCTCGTTATGAAATGAAGTATTATTTTTCTTATGGACCTCGTTTTCAGTTTTTGTCTTATTATTATTTGTTCTTGTGTGACAAACATCTTGTTTTGAGTTTGCTTTCCGACGCCGCGAGTTAGGGTCATCGACCAAATAAGATCAAATATGACTAATCGCATCGTAATTGCCAAATGTAATTAAATTAACAACTCGGCCTAATAACGACCCTTTTAACTATTGATAATACTGGCGTAAGTGCTCGGCATTCCGAGGATGAAGTTGCGATTTGGCGTTCATGTCTTCGATGCTATATGTTCCGGGCGTGTTTTTCGCTAACGACCTTGTATGGTCCTTCCCAGTTGGGCCCGAGTGTTCGACGCGCGTTCCTTGGAGGATAAGAAGACTCTCCTAGGGACGAGGTCTCCAACGCGAAAAGCCCTCTTTTCACCTTCTTGTTGAAGTATCGGACATCTTTCTACGATAAGACGCTAATCTCACCTAGGAATCGTCTCTTCTTTCACCTAGTAGGGTCTAGACCCGTCCTCATCGATCGTCGTTAACCCGATCACCGAATAACAATCGATGTGGCGAGGGAATACCAATTTCCACTGGGCTTACAGCTTCGGCGCCATACGCCATGGAGAACAGGGTCTCCCCGGTCGGAGTTTTCATGGTAGTTCGGATAGCCCATAGGACTTGAGGAAGTTCATCGACCCACGCCCCTTTTGATCCCTCAAGTTTCCGTTTAAGTGTGTATTTGATGGTTTTGTTGACTGCCTCGACCTGACCATTGGCCTGAGGATGATGAGGGCTAGAAAAGTGCTTGGCGATTCCCGACTCCTCGCATAGGTTCCCGACCTTCGTTGTCGAATTGCTTTCCATTATCCGATACCGTAGAGTGTGGAATTCGAAACCGCATATGATATTCTTCCATATGAATTTGGAGGTGTTAGCTTGGTGATCTTCGCCATTGGCTCGCTTCTACCCATTTCGTGAAGTAGTCAATAGCGACTAAGGCGTGCGGTGCATTGCCCCTACCCTCAAGATAGGCCCTATGAAGTCTATCCCCACTTGGAGAAGGGCCATGGGTCGGATTCGCATGTAAGCTCTGGTGGGCCGACGGTAGGTATGGCGGTTACCGACACTTATCACATTTCCTCGCGTGATTCAATGAATCTCTCTTTATCGAGGGCGTAAGTATCCCCTGCTTGAGGATTTTTGTGCCAAGGCTAAGCCTCCGGTGTGGTTGCCGCAGACTTCCTCGTGGACTTCCGGGAGGATGTAATCGGCTTCGTCCATTCCAACACACCGAGAAGAAGCGGGGAGTAGCCTCGTTTAGACAAAGACGTCATCGATAAGACGGAAGTGGGCGACTCTTCTCCTCGACCTTCTTGCCTCTTCTCTATCCGTGGGGAGTGTTTGATCTTTTAAAAAGGCGAGGATGGGATCCATCCAGCGGTAGGGATGGCAAAAACCCGCCGACCAACCCGCCTCACGCCCCACCCGCCCGCCAAGAGCCGCCCCACGGAAGCAATAGGGGCGGGTTTGGGCGAAAAAACTTCTCGGGCCGGTCAAGGGCGGGTCCGCCCCACCCGACCCTAAAATTTTTTTTTTTTTTTTTGAAAATCATAAAATATAGTAGAAATTATGATTTTCACTAAAAAATAGACTAAAGAAGAATCAAACCCGGGTTAAAACTTATAAACTACTAACATTAACCACTATACCACAACCCAAATCTTATAATTTTTTGTTTTGCTTGGTATAAATATTTAAAAAATTGTATATATATATTTTAATTATTTTTAGTTTAACCAAAAAAAAAAAAAAAAAAAAAGTTCATGGGTTGGTTGGCGGTCCAACGGCCGACCAGCTGGTCATGGGGGGCGGGCGGGCCAAAAAGTTTCAGGCGGGGCGGGGCCGACCCGCCGGACCCGCCCCATTGCCATCCCTACCGGTGACGGTTTCCTCGACCCACATTACTTCAATTATCGCTTCTATGGAGGGTCGGCTAAGGTGTTCAATGGGAACCATTTTGAGAAGTTCGAGTCCTTACTACTCGCTAGTTTGAGAGAGCATCCGCGTTGGCGTTATCGATTTTCCAGACTGAACCAGTTCAATTTCGAAGCTAGGGATGAGATTTCTTACCAGTTTTAGGTATGAAGCCATATTTCTCTCCCTAGCGGCGAAATTTCCCTTTACTTGGCTTACTACTAACTGGGAGTCACTTGCTGCAGAGAGCCTCTGAATCTTCATTTCTTTGGCTAGACGCATGCCTGACAGTAGTGCCTCGTATTCTGCGACATTGTTTGAGGCTTTGAAGTCGAACCGAATTGCAGATTCGCCTATGACCTTCGTGGCTCGCAAGGACTACCCCAAGACCGACCTGCATCTCCCGATGAACATCACGAAGAGATACCAAGTGGGTGGCTCATGGGGTCCATCGAGTATCTATTACGGGTGTGTTGGCAAACCGCCACAAAATCGCCAAGAGCTTGCCCTTTGATGGATGGCCGGGTTTGAATGTAATGTCGAACCGGCTTAATTCAATCGCCCATTTTAGTAGCCTTCCGAGGCGTCGGGTTTCTGCATCACCTGTCTCGGAGGAAAGTTGGTCAAGACAAAATGCTATGGGCCAAGAAGTATGGCCTCAAATTTCGAGAAGCGGTAATAAGTGATAATGCCAGCTTCTCCATGTCTGGGTAACGTGTTTCCGCCCCTATCAGGGCCTTGCTTACATAGTAGACTGGCAGTTGATGTCCCTCTTCCCCGACTAGGACCGAGCTTACCAATTCGGTGGAGACGACGAGATAGAGCAAGAGTGCATCTCCTAGCTTGGGTTTTGATAGTAGAGGAGCATTGCAAGGTGTTCCTTCAAGGCTTTGAATGCATCCTCGCATTCTTCGGTCCACTCGAACCGGTTACCTCCTTTTAGGATTTTGAAGAAGGGAAGGCACTTATCTGTAACCTTTGAGACGAATCGGTCAAGGGCTGCCATTCTTCCCGTGAGGCATTGCACATCCTTGGGCTTCTTTGGTGATTTCATTTCCACTAGCGCTTTGACTTTTTCGGGGTTGGCCTCGATACCTCTCTGGTTTACCATGTAGCCCAGAAATTTTCCCGAGGCAACTCCGAAGGCGCACTTCTGAGGGTTGAGCCTCATCTTGTAAGCTCTGAGTATCCCGAAAGTCTTTTCCAGGTGCCGTATGTGATCTTCGGCTCTCAAGCTTTTGACAAGCATATCATCCACGTAGACTTCCATGGTCGAACCGAGTTGATCGGCAAACATCTTATTGACGAGCCTTTGGTAGGTCGCCCCGGCGTTTTTCAAGCCAAATGGCATGACCTTGTAACAATAGAGCCCTTTGTCTGTTATGAACGATGTGTGCTCCTCATCAGGCGAGTACATCGGGATTTGGTTGTATCCCGAGTAGGCGTCCATGAAACTCAAGAGTTCATGTCCCGCCATGGCGTCGACCAGCTGATCAATCCGAGGCAGTGGGAAACTGTCTTTGGGACAGGCTTGGTTGAGGTTGGAGAAATCTATGCAGGTCCTCATTTTTCCATTTGGCTTCTTGACCAACACCGGGTTGGATACCCAGCCGGATATCCGGCTTCTCAGTATAAAATTGCTTTGGAGGAGTAAGTTTACTTCCTCCTTCAAGCGCATCGTACTTTTCAAAGATTCGTGGCCTCCTTTTCTGCCTGTGTGAGGGGAACTTGGGGTCGATATTGAGGTGATGGCAACTTATCTTCGCGTCGATTCCCACCATATCTTTGTGTTTCCACGCAAAGATATCCAGATTTTTTCGAAGGAAACTTTTCAGGGCTTCCTTGGGCTCTTCAAGGAGATCTTTCCCTATCTGAAGCTTTTTGGTCGGGTCGTTGCCCACTGCCTGAAAATGTTCTAATTCGGTATTTGGAAGAGGCTTGGGAATCGGCCCGTTATTCTTGGATCGATGTCATCGGGGGTCGCCGCTTCCTCCATCGTGATATCCCCCGGCTCTTCTATCATTGTTTTCGCCATCTCACGTCCAGCAGAGTCATGTAACCTCTTTCTTCTCTCGCTTTCCTTAAGGCGCCCGATAACATTTCCTAGCCTCGTGTTGATTGCCTCAAGACTGTTGCTATTCCTCCCTCGGTGGAGAATTTCATGTAGAGGTGGTGGATTGAAGTTATCGTCAAAGTTCTTTTTAGGGTCGGTCGGTAGAAGACCCCGTGATAAGCCGACCTCCGTCAACCACTAGGAATTCCATGAAAACATGGGATGCGAGGGCTCTTCTCCCATGCTAACGAGAGGCGCACTATCCCTTTTCGGGGTCACGCAATCCCCGTGAACCCGAGAGGGGGCTCGGTCGATGGTTTCGGTAGACATCCACATTCATTTGCTCATAGGTGCTTAAGAAGATGACATTAACGAGCCGCCGTTGTCAACTAGCATTCTTCCCATCCATTCCGAGCCACCATCGCTTCACAACCGTATGCGTTGCGGTGGAAGTAATGCACGCCCTTCATGTCTTCTACGTGAAGGTGATAGGTCGGCCCTTTTCGATCCCGAGTACCGCTATTGATAAGCCACTTAGTCATCCGGATCCCTTGGCCTCTTTCGCATAGCTCTTCCGGACATTCCGTGTTTGTCCACCAATATACGGTCCTCCGTGGATGGTGTCAATCTCGAATCGGAGCCTTTTCCGCCCTTGATCAATCGGGGCTCGGGGTTGCGCTCCATCCGGGTTGTCCGGCCGGGCTTGAATTACGCCCGATCGCCGCTTTCATGACCAAGGCCTCCTATCCCATTCTTTGGAGCGCCTATCTTGAAAATTGGTTCCACGCCCTCTCGTCGGGGCTCGATCTCCTCGTCTCAGTGTTAGTTCGCGCTCGGCCCCGGATTGGCCGTTCTCCGATTGGCCGGTTCTTCCACCTCTCGACACTCGTCCGCGTGCTATGTCCATAACCCGGTGAACGCAGCAGAATTTTGGTTGAGTTCCCCGAGGAGGAGGAATCACCGGAGGAGTGCTAGTTCCTACCTCATAGTAGGTGGATGGGGCGTGCCATAGTTGTATAGTCCGGATCATGGGGACCGACGGCGAGGGAGCCGTGGTGGGGAGAGCAGCCCTCTTGTGCAGAGGCTACATAACTCATCCCGACATTAGGGTCGGATGGGTAGTTTATCCGTCGGGGGATTGTCTTTGGGGAGCGGCTGTTGGGATTTTGGATATACCCGGCTCGACGCCGGGTTGGCTCCCAACCCGCCTCGATTCCCGTGGAGGATCATATTCTCATTAGTTATCTCCTCGTTGATCATTTCCACCGGTGGTCAAAGGTGCTCGGGTTCTTGTTGCGTACATCTCCGTAGCGGATGGTTCATGTCTAGTCCCGCTTTTTAGGGCGACAAGGCCTCGGCGTCGATTATTCTTTCACGTAACAACATCTCTTCATTAAAGCGGCCTAGTAACTTTGCGTGCAGCGCTCGCTTGGGGCCTGCCTCACGTCGTCGGAGGCGTTGGACCGGGCCGATGCACTGAGCTTTTGAGATGAGAAGTAATTTATGAATGTCTTTTTCACCGCCACCGAAATGCTTCATGCGACTAGCTTGTTATACCACCGCTTCGCTCTCCCCGACAAGGTCGTGAAGGCCCCGTGATTTCGCGCCGGAGTGGCTCCTCGAAGGCTCATCTCCGTTTTGTATGTGTTCACGTGATCCAATGGATCACCCCGCTCGTAAGGGGTAATCTTGGGCACGCGAAACTCGTGGGGATGGACGCGTTCGATTCCGGATGAAAAGGGAGGTTCTCGCCATCGCCGCCCACCTCGAATGATCTAGTAGGCCTCGGATATTTTCCCCTGTCCACTTGGAGGTAGTGGAGCGAGGCATTGGGCTTCTTTGTCTGTCCCTCAAGTTCTGATGTTGGGGCTGTGGTTGCATGGTTGGCCGGGGTGCGTATGGTTGGTAATCCGACTCTCCCCTAGCCTCGGCTTCCCTCGCCTCCTTTCCCGCCTATTTCTAGGGGACTATGGGCGCCTCCTTCATGGGTTCTCTTGTGGCCATCTTTTGCCCCTGCTCGCTTAGCCTTTCAAACACACCGGCGGACATCGTAGTGTGTGGCCTTCTTTCCGACGCAGCCGGCTTTATCCCCTCCTCGTTGGTTCGGCATGAGAGGCCTCTCTCCGACTTCTTTGGTCACGGAGGTGCCATCGTTAACTTCTTGTTTTTCCTCGGGATCGCCCTGGTCGACTTTGTGGACGGTTCTCACCCTCGCATGTATCATTTGGATATACCGCATTTGCGCATGGTGTTGTGCTTGTTGCCTCACGCCGGGCGGCCATCGCTCTCATTTCTCGCTCAGCGTTTACGGAGGCCTCCTTCCTCGCCTCCTCCCGGGGCTTCTCCACCGACCCCTCGTCTGTCGTCAGGGCCCGGTCCTTATCGGGTTCTCCTCTTCGTTGCTTCCACTCATTTTGTGGGTCTACCGATCCCTTGTTCAGAAAATTCCTTTGCTCAAGGAAAAAGAAGCTTTTTGTCACGCTTCCCACAGATGGCGCCAATCATTGACCTCCAAAATGGTCGCCAACAGATCCCCACGCTACCTCCGCCCTATGTGTACTTTCCTCTTACTCGGATCGCCACGTGGTTTATTCAACCACGTAGATAATCCCCCGTCCGGATGGAAGGAAAATAAAGGTCAAGGACACCCTTAAAGCAAAGGTGATAGCCTAAGGGCCTCTCACTAACAAATTCCTGTGCGGTTTTGGCACCCAAGAATAGTTAGAATGGAGGACTTGATATGTGTGGTGAGAGTAATATTTTCAACATCCTTTTCTTGTGGAAGCAAGCTTAGTATTTATAGGCAAATTCTACAATGATAATCTCCTTCGATGCGCGACACATGGTTCCATCTGAGGGATTCTCGAGTTACATCTTAGGTGTCACATCAACGGCATTAATGAGAAAGTCGCTTTCGGCCGCAAACTAAGAGGCTATGATTGTACCAGGCCGCATTGGCAGGCAGTCCCATCGGTCTTTTCAAGATTGATTTGAAAGTTTGGCAGAGAGGCTTTCTAAGCACGCAACCTGGGGTTGGTTACTCGATCTATTCGGTACCCTAAGACTGGAATTTACCTCCTCGCCCGGACGCCGAGAAAGGTTAGGGTCGAACCCGGACCGCCTCGGAGAAGGTTGGGTCAGCCCAAAATGCCTCGGCAAATGCTTGTGTGGCGCCCGATCGCCGGGTAGGATTGGTGCGTAACAAAATGTGTGTTTTTTCTTGAAATTTTGGTTTGGTTTGGACAATTTCAGAGACTAAGACATTTTGAATGTGCATTTTTATGGGAAGAAGTGGACTTTTTTCAATGTAAAAAAGTAATAAAATGTGACTTTTAATTAGTGCTGAAGATTTTGTATAGTTGAAAATCTTGAGAAGAATTGTGGGAAGGATTTTGGGAACATTTTTGTGGCCCGAATTTTATGGAAGAATTGTGCAGAACTTTTGGAAGGATGTGGAGTATTTTTCGAAAGAATTTATGCAGAATTATGTGAAGTTATATGAGCATTTTAAATACAATAGTGTGGATTATTATAAATAAGATAAATAAAATGGATATGGAGAGGTTAGAATTTGGCAGAATAGAATTTGGTTGGTAGGTCTAGTCCGTTAGAAGCAGGATCACACATGAAATTCGGACTCACTGCCCAACTCAGTTTTGTATGAGTAAAAAAATACGCTAGATTCGGCTTTTACAATTTATCTACTCAATTTGGTCTTAATTTTTTTTTAAATAAATTTTTTTATACAATCTAATACATTACATTAAATACAATCTTAAATAAATTTAGATTATATATTTTGAGATTTTTAAAAATATTAATTTATGAAATCGGGACTCTAATGTATTAGTCAATAGATAAACGTCAATTTTATTTTAAAATAATAATTTTTTTTGTTAATTGTAAACTATTTGTAGACACTTTTTTTTTTTAAAAAAAATACAATTATTAAAAGCATGATAGTCTTATTCCTTTGAGATATAAGCATGTTTGGCTTAAATTAAAAAATTACTTATAAGTAAATTTAAAATAAATAATTTACTTGTCACACCAAATATATTTTGGATTGAAACTAAAATTAAACTAAATTTTAATTAAATCTAAACAATTTGATGTTGGATCTTGAGATTTTTAGACTAATGTTTATTGGTGACTTGGGCATAGATCATTTTAGATTGATATTATTTGGATGATGTATTGAAGCTATTCACAAAATGAGTGATTAGTGCTAAAGAGCCAAAAAAAAAATTAAATAAATTCAAGATCGGGTCGGCCCAACTAGGCTGTGGGCTAGATGGGTTTCACATTGGCCAAGTTTTATTTGGGCTAACCCAACCCAACCTAACCCAAAAATTCGAGTTATATGGGTTGGTGCGTGGGTCGGGTCGATTTTGCCACCTCTAGGAGAGGCTCACCTTCATTGGATTGTAGATTGAAAAAATTATGATTCAATTGTAGAAGAGAGAGAATGTGAATAAATTATAAAAAATTAAATAAATGGTGATTAACACATAATTCGATGAAAATAAATTATAAAAAATTAAATAAAAGAGACTTAATACACATTTCAATAGATATAAATTTTAAAATAAATAAATAGAGGATGTTTAGCACACCGTCTAAATATGGACGATATAATAGACATCCTTCATTTTTTTTTTATTGCCATGTAAGTGACACATTTTTTAGTATAATCCACAATTATATCAGAGATACTCTAAATTGCAGTATTTCTCCAATATTTTAGTTTTTGCATTATTTTTCAAATTTACTTATTTTTTTTATTATATATCATATTTTTCCTTTGTTTGTCATATCTAAAATTATAATTTAAGTTGTTTAAATATATTTTTTATTCACATATTTTGTATGATCTACATCATACTACTCACTTATTATTTATATATTTCATATGACTTACAACTTATAAATACTTAAAAATAATTTTAACAAATAAAAAATTAGACAGTTTCATGTAGCTAGTATAGAAGGCAACTTTTGATACTTGCTTTTCAACTTGTTTTATGCACATATAACACATCTTTGTTTGGAGATAAATTGACAAAAGTACTAATTTGAGAAGAAGATACATAACTACAATTTGATGGTAAAGTTGAAAGTTTTCATCTTTGCTAAGGATCCACTTGCTACACCCCTTTCAGCTTAAATTAAAGTCCAGTTTGATTTTGTTTAAAAATTAGCTAAAAAATTATTATCAAAATCAATTAAAATGAATTATTCGTGTTTTTATCATATTTTCAACTACGTAAATTTATAAAATTCTATTAAAATAAAAAAAAAAAATTTATTTTTAGCAAAATCAAACGTGTTATTGGGTGTGTTTGATTTTGATTAAAATTAATTTTTTTAAAAAAAATTGATGAAATATTTGGTTGAAAGATTTAAAAAATTGAGAGTCTAAAATTTGAGTGATTAAAATTAATTGTTGACTTCACTATATTTTTTAACAAAATTTTAAGTGAAATCAAACATGATCACAGAAGATAGAGCAAAAATTGAATCAAATTCTAATGCTTAATTTCGCAAAAGTGGACTCCTGCCGTAATCTCCAAAAGGCAAAGTTGAAAGATAACCGCCAACTAAGGTGACAAATCTTTGTCCATGGATGGCTACGTTGATTTAGGTCGTGTCACCTCGTACACCCTCCCTGAAACAAACCTATAATTTACCAAATTCGATTAGCCTAAAATTTCTCCATTTTCTCCGGGGAAAAGTCTCGAAGAATAAAAGGTTCCTCTCCTCCTTCCCTTTGTCTTACGAGGTTCACAAGCTTTGGAGACTCCCATTCCCCATTCTTTCCCCGTCTTCATCTCTGGTACACATTCTTCTTCTATTTTTTTGGCCCAGATTTTCTGTTTTTCTGTTTGAATGCCTGTCTTCTTCTATGATTGTATATTTGAACATGATGACACGAATAGGACTTGATGAATAATTGAATATGCAAGGCAATGTAATAGAGTTTTCTTATTCATAATATAAAAAAAATTCAAATTATCTCACGTTCTTTATGTTCTGTTTAATTTATTCGATGTGATTATTCAAATCTGTACACATCCAATGATGAAGGTACACTACAATCAACCAGGATTAACAGCTATTCCCTTGTTTCTTTCTTGTGTTTTTTATTTTTGGTAGGGTGCTGCATGCAGTATGATATTGCACATTTGGCTATATTTGTTTTTGAATTGATGGTGTAGTGATTTTCATGAACATTCAGAATATTTTACATTGTTGTGCTTTGTGTTCGGGAAAATGTTAAATTTTGTCCCCAGGGGTGGAATATCGGAAATCTTCCGCAATCAGGGTTGTTTATGGTTAATTTTGCAAATTATTACTCTAATGCTATTTGATAGAAATGTGGAACAAAAGTCGAATACCAATTAGTTTAGAAATTCTATTGGGGTGTTATGGTCCAAGAGCATATTTTTTATGGTTTGCCGGAATTATAAGAAATTGCTCTTCTGTTTGACTGTTCCAATCACATTACCTTGCTACTTCTATGTGATCTGTAATTTGTTTATTTTAAAAGTTACATAGTTTTTGGGGTCGAGCATTTACTGTCGACTATCTATTGTTTACATGCTATGTTAAAGTTTTGGGGTGTTGTCTTCAAATTGCTTCACAAATGATTTCTCTCTACCCCTTCGATGGGTCATTGCTAACAGATAAATGACTTGCAAGTTCAATTTAAGCTTCATTCACTCCAAGTCTCCATTATGTTCCCGAACTGTGTTAAGTTTTTCCTTCAGATTGGTCATATAGCTCCTCCTGATCAAAGTTCAGCTTTTGGAATTTTCATTTTTGTATGTGATTATATTTTGTAATCTGTCAACTTCTTTACCACCGCAATTAAGAACTTCGAGTCATCATTACATGCATTTACCAAATGAAAAACCTTGGTTTTCTTTTAGAGTTAGACACCATAATTTACTCTGACTGTGTAAGTAGGTTGTGTGAATACACTGATTTTTTGTATGCTTACATCAATTTCCATATTTCCTGGTAGCTAATAGTTTGTGTGAATAATGGCCGCCCTGATTTAGATGCAATGAAAAGCATTTAGTGCATCCACAAGGATGGCGGCTGTCAGTTTCAAATACTGGAATGATTGTGTGGATCCACAAGACTTAGATGCAATGTGGACAGATCCTGATGTGAGAGCAGAATGGCTTAATGTTGGAGAGACTATGGGATCAAAGGTCCACCTCTCACGTGATCCTGATGGTCAGCCTTACTTGACGCAAACTGAGATGAAGGTAAATTGAATAAATTTCTGCAGTTATATCACCAGCACCGGCCCCTAATTTTAGTTCCTCGTTGGGCACGAGGATCAAAAATGAAAATCCAGCAACGTCAATAATTTGAAGAGGTGGTAATACAGTGAATTGATCTATATTGGCTTCTAGAAATTGTGATACTAAAGCAACTGTCAATTTCTCATCAATGTTATATAATTTCCTTTCTGTTGATATTTTTTAAAAATGTCCAGAAAATGAAACTCAATATGCTAAGCAGCCTTCAAAAGTATGCATTTTTTCTCTGCAATTAAATATAGTTTAAGATTAAGATTTTTGCTTTTTGCAGGTTGTGGCGGGAATTATTGTCCGAAGGCATTTTGTCTCACAGATTGATTCAGTATGATATTCTACTTGTAGATTAAATATCACTGCTTAGATACAGCAAATGTCACAAATCATTTAGAGAATTTAAACGGCATGGTTTGTGGGGGTGATAGAATTTAAAAGTGACTTACGGTTTCAGATTGAATTGGTGTTATTATTAATGAGGTTTCTAAGTGACATATCATTCTCGTATTCTACAGGACATGCTTTGTGCTATTGCTGAACTTGAAAGTGGTAGACAGCCTCTGGCCACCCAGTATAACAAGAAATCTAAAGATTACATGATGGGAATCATGCAAATCTCACCAAAAACTGCGGACTGGCTGGTCAGGTAAAATTGTTTTAAGCTCTGATTTTCATAATTTCATTGATATGTCTTTGAGGATTCCATTTGTTCATTTGTATCTTGAAAATGAGTTAATTGACCTTTCTGCAGAGATTTGTCTTACCAGACCTATGAAGTGAGGGGAGATTCAAAACTTCTGTACAAGCCTTTTGTAAACGTATATCTTGGTGCAGCCTATCTTAAGTGGTTATCAAACTTTGAGCAAATGTAAGTTATTAATGTTTTATCCTTTACCTTTCCAAGTGTTCTATGTGCCTGTCTACAGTATAGCAATTCTGTGCATACATTTTGACTAAATGAATGTATTTGCAGAGAAAGAAGTGAAGAATTCATGGTTAGGGCTTATAAAGGAGGTACCAAGAAAGCCACTCACAAGTCAACTTTACATTATTGGAAAAAATATCTCTCTGTCAAGGGAAGTCTTCCAGCCAGGTACTTGCTTCTATCCCATGACAATTATATCCTCAAAGTCTTTCCATTGATGGGATTTAGAAATTAAGATGCTCTGTCAAGCCTGCTACCTAACAAGGATTAGGCTTCTCTTCTCAAGGATAATTTCCCTTTCTTCAACCCTTTGATATAAATTTTTTCTCCTTTAGCAGTCCTGTACATACACTGATCTTAATTGTACCCACAAATTTCATGTATATCTTGCAATAGAGTCCTGAAGTTTGATATAATCTGAACAAGGGATTGTGTCAAAATAATCCTATAGTGTGTCTCTGGGTGTATGCATGTTTAAACCTATAACATGTCACTATTTCTGCAGAAAAGTCTTCGAAGTTGGTCCGGTACCTATTGCTCTCTCAGCTTCTGCTGCTGCTATTTCACCAAGGAAAGGTATTGCGCTTGTGATCAACTTTGTTTTTATTGAACATTCTGCTCTAAATAAGGTCTTGAATTTTAACATCTTAATCATATTAAAACAATTATGCCAAAGTATTTGGATAGTTTATTAGTGTTATTGAGCATTCATGATTTTAATGTAGAACTAATTCTGTGATTAACTTCAGCAAGGAAACTTTTGAATGTTAAGCAATTTAGCCAACGTAACATATTTTCCATGAAGAATAGTAGTACCTAGTTTGTGGTGTATTACTTGGTCTTGGTATGTTTAAATATCTTAATTGTCAGCATACAACGCTTCATTTTTGTAATATAAGCTTTGATACTAGATGTTGAAAGCTCTTGGTTGGGATGAGTTAGTGGCTTGTCTTGTAGTATTCTGTGACTATGAACAAAATGCTTCAACCTGTCCATGTGCTAATTCTATGGCATAGAGTTTTCAGTTTGAGAAAATTGAATTGGGTGTTTTCCTTAAGTTCAAGAGATTAAATTCTACATATAGGTTATATTACTACACAGACGGGCATTTCACTTACTTTCTATTTGTGAAGGAGCAAATCCTACAAAAACAACTTGGGACTCGAGGACCTCCCCTGAAGACATGGAAGAGATGTGGAATAATCCTAATGTAAGCAAGGAATGGACCAAATCTGGAGAGAAGCGGGGAAAGTGCGATTGTCTCATGATACAGAAAAGAGACCTTATCTTTCCCGAACTGAACAAAGGGTGAGAATGCACAAAATTTTATTTTATTTTAATACATAGATTCATTATGAATGTGAGTAATTACTTCAACTTTTACCCTTCTAGGTGAATTGAAACTAAGAACCATATCAGCTTTCAAGAATTTGATGACATATAAATGATTCTTGCAGGCTGTTGCTGAAATAATTCTAGCAAAACACTTCAGCACAATCGGATTAAAACCTGTCAGTACTCAATTTTGTTTACCGAGAGACATTCATAATGAGATTCCGCTATTTGAAAATTGAAAAGTTTCTTCTTTCCCCCCACACAAAAAAGAAAATATTAATTTAGATTAATCTCAACCTTTCTTATTATGCAGACTGTTTTGTGTGCCATTGCTGAGATTGTTAGCATGCGTTTCGTGAATGGAATCGGACAACGTACAGGACTAATGGGTATCGACTATCCCACAGCACGTTGGCTTTACAAGTATGTTACTTGAACTGAATTTTTCCACACTGATAATGAAACGAGGCATTTTGTTTGTTTGGTTCTTTGGTTTTAGCTGATCCTTCACCATCAATATAGTTATTTTGGCCATGTATATAAGTAGGCACAGCCATATTCTATGCATAAACACCATAGTTTGCATTGGAAATTGTGTAAACCTGAAATTCAAAATGCCAAACTGCTTCTTCTTCATCTTGACCCCCATCCCATTTTTGAAGTAGCGAAAGATTCTTTTTCCATAAGTTCAGGATGTCAATGCTCTATTGGAGTTGCATCTTTGTTGAAATCCTTATTTATATGTTGAATTTATGCATAATAAAGCTTCCTGAATTTGATGGATATGATGTCTAGGGACTTGGGCTACCAGGGTTACATAGTAAAGTCAGTTGAAGATCTTACCAATCCTTTCATTTCCATGTACTTCGGAACAGCCTATATGGCTTGGTTATCGGAATATGAAGGAAGGTACACCTCTCACATTGGAGTAACCAAGACTTCAACTTTTGTTTCTTTCTTCGTTTTCTAGATTCCGGGATTTTTCATTTCTTTTTGGAACATCTTCTCATTAAGAAATCTGATGCATTGACAGGGAAAGATCTCCTCAGTTTGTTGTTCAGGCCTATATTTCTGGGCCACAGAATGTGAACCTACAAGAGACCGGTCCTGTCTGGCTTAAATTCGAGGAAGCACTAAACCGCTATGAAGAAATAAAGAAGTAAGTATCGTCTACATTGTGAGTTAAAAACACTAGTGGTCGCTGAAACAAAATAAAGTTTAGTGAGACCACAGAGTGCATTTAACCCTCTGCATTGTTCATTATTTCAGCTGGATCAATATGCATGTTATAATGAATGACCTTATCTTTATAGGGATCAATGTAGCTGCCCCATTTTGTGAGCTGGGGGAGTGTCATCCCATATCTTGTGGATCCTGCAAGGTTATGTGGAATTTCCCAAGGTTTTAATATAATAGAAAGCCAACCTGTGAAAGAAAACTTAATTTAAGTACATATTTTTCCATTGTGCTTTGTTTGGAGATGTAACTTTTGTACATTGCTTGTTATCGTTTTTATCTCGTATAATATTACAATAAAAAGTATTTTGATTATTGAAATTCTATTATACTTTTACCGTCATTAGTTGGTTGACAAGGTTTTTTTGCCATACGATAATACTCGAAATCTTTGAAAATTTCTTAAAATACACTAACGAAAATTGTTTTTTTATTTTACGATGATGGGAGAAAATATGATTCTTCAGTAGTCATTTTAATTGAATTTAATATACGTTCGTCACACTTGATTATTTTAAAATAAGACTTCCACTTAAGTATGATTAATGGCTTAAGTTTTGTAAACTTTTTTTTATCTCGGGATAAGGTTAGACTTGACTTAACAATTTCGTGGGTTGTGTTTAATTAGCTAGAATATTTGGTTATAAACTATAATTAAATTAACAAGTAAACGAATAAAAATCTAAAATTATTCAAAAAAGTCAATCATTTGACATCTTATCAAGTTATTGACCGTCCAAAGCCAAATTATTTGCTACTGTATACATTTTTAGGTTTTCTAATGTCAACTGATTTTCAAGCTGTCACCATTGGGATCAAACATAAAATAAATTATACATTAATTTTCGATTTTGACATAAATAAATAAATACCGACCAGGTGTTCAACTGGATAAACCTCAACTTTCGGCCGGATTAAGTAACTTGAGAGTTCATTAATCAGCACTTTGCATGGACCAAATTCCATTAATCATTTTACTTGCCTTAAAAGAAATATAATTATAGTATTCTATTTATAGGTCTTTACAGGTGAGGTACAAACAATAACTTCTGAAAACACTTAGGATATGTTTGGGGTTTTTTTTTTTCATCGATTTTGAGTAGTACTATTTATAAAAAGTTGAAAAAATCAATACTTGTTAGTTTTTTAAAGCACCGATTTTGAACAATTTTTAAACCGCCCAAAACCAGAGTAGTGTAATTTAAAGTGTATCTCCCAACCCCTCAAATTGGTGGTTTTTGGTCGTTTTTCAAAGTTTCTTTCAATTTTACTCTATTTCAAACAATTATTTTTAAAACTATCATAAACTTAATATATTAAAAAAAAATACATGCAAAAATATAAATTTAATTTTATATTTTTATTGATAGGTGGATATATAAAAATTTTAAAATTTAATTTAATATTTTTATATATGAACATATATGTAATTTGATTCTTTTAAAAAATATTTAAAACTGTTAGATAATAAACTCTAAGCATGGGTTAGATCGTTTGAAAAAAAAAATACTAGTACAAAATTGTATGATCGGTTTAAAAAAAAAAAATTATAATTGGTATATTTCATAATTTTTGATTGATTAATTATTAAAAAGAATTAAACCGTTGGTAATGATATACATTCCTTAATAACAATTTTAAACGAAATTGGCATCTGAAGATCTAAATACTATAGAAAGTCAAAGTCAAATATTTAATTCTTTAAATGAGAATTCAAATGTAATGCAAGTCGTCACATCCCGTGTCGGTAAAGTGTGGAATATCTTCAGAAAAAGACGAAACACCGAAACACTTTATATAATTCGCAACTCCCCTATATATTATTTGGTTAGTGTTTAATTTATAATTTTAATTGGTTAAATTAGTTAAATATATTATTTATTTATATATTTTACAAGATTCACAATTTATAATTTATTTTGTATTTACACATTTATCTGTAATTTATAATATAAACACTCATGAACTAAATATTCTTTGAGAAATTGGCACAAATGATCCCTCACTTTTGTCTTCAGTGTAGAAATCATCCTAACATCTTTTTTGCATAGAAAACCCCTAATCTATGTGTTTAGTGCACAATTAGTCATTATTTGATAGAAAAAATAAATACATCCTTAATTTTAATTAGAGAAAATTGATAGCTCAATTAAATAAAAATATTTAAGTATCAAATTTGTGAGAAAATTATTTTTTTTCTTATATTGTCACAATAAAATAAAAATTTAAAATTTAAATAACATAATTACTTAATAATAATAAAATAATTTATTTAACATATTTATTTATAATTATAAGCTTGAATTTTATTATTTTATAATAGTTCTTAAAATATACAAAATAATTTAGTACATTATCAATTTGATCAATAACTTGTTAGTTTTCTTTAATTATTTATATAAAAAATAAAATTATCGGACCAATTTGCATCTTTGCAAAGATTAGAAATCTAATTACAATTTTTTCTAATTAAAACTAAGAGTATTTTTGTTTTTTTTATTAAATAAGGACTAATTGCACACTAAAATACATAATTAGAGATTTTCTGTAGTAAAAACAAACGTTAGGTATGATTTATGCACCGAGGATAAAGGTTAGGGACTCTTATTATTTACTTTATTATCTTGGTTAAAGTCATATCAGGCATAGTACCAGTTAAATTTTCACGTTAATTAACAACTTCCTATTTGAACTTTGTCACGACTTTTTTATTGTTATTAATGATTAAAAATATAGATATGAGGGAGCGATTTGATTTTTTTTTTTTATATTCGTGAGATTTATTTTTCTTAAAAATCGTTTATTTGAAAATGTGTAATTTTACGATCATTAGTTGATGATAAAGATTTGACTAGTCAATGTCGAATTTGGAGTGGAGTGGAGTGGAGTGGAGTGGATGTAGCTAAAGTAGAGACTAATCACCAACTGTATGGAAGTTTACTTCGTTACAAGTACAAAAAAAATATTTTTTTGTCTGTCACTACGTCTTCATTATCTCCAACCAAAATCCACATCTTTTTCTCAATTCATCCATTTCTCCATATTCATTAAAATCAAACTCCCTCGAACAAAATTCTCTCTCTCTCTCTCTCTCTCTCTCTCTCTCTCTCTCTCATTATTCTCAACTCTTCAATCCATTAAAATCCTCTACGGTCGGATTCCACCACAAAGAAAAAGCGGTATACTAATTATCACTGAGTGTATGAATATTTTCTCTACCATGGGCAAAAATAATAATATGTATGTCACTACGTCTTCGTCCTCTCAAACTAGAATTTATATATATTTGTCTCAATTTTTTATATTCTTCAAAATCAAACTCCCATCAAACAAAACTCTCTCTCTATCACAATCTTTAATAGATTCTTCTCAACCATCGATCTATTAAAATTCTCTAATACGGTCGGATCTCACCGCAACGAAAAACGATATACTAGTGTAATATTATTTAATTTTAGTATTCAATGGATCACAAAAATACTTTAGTGACTAATTTGAAATATTACTTAAGCTTCAGTGACCATTCGTGAAATCAACTCTTTTACATGATAGTACCAAGTATTTTAGCACGGATGACAGATTTGCGTTAATGGCGGATTCAGTCAACAGCTAGACTTCACGCAAGCATTGCTCTTTTTGAGGTAAAATTCACTAATTTTCAGTTCTTCTGATTTTGATCTACTGATTACATATGTGTATATTTAAGTCAATGGTGAGTAAATCTTTTAGTACCGCTTTGTTAGATATTCTGTGTGGCAAATTAGGGTTATTGAAGTGTGCAATCTATTCATTGCTCATTCTTCTTCCTGTTCAGATTATGGCAATTTTAATTTTTAATACTTTGTTGAACTAAGAATTGGACGATTATTTATGTTTAGGATTAGGGTTGAGGACTCAGTTTTGGTTGGCGAAGCATGTGGGAGTCAGACGTATTGGATTGTAATTAGCTCTTTTTATTTGAGGGATTTACAACTTCAATTTAAAATGTCAACCAAGTGTCTGATTAATCAAAGCTTCTTTCTTTTGCCGGATTTCTGGAACTATAGGCATATGCATGGCAGAGTTTTTAATGGAGGATGTATGTGTATTGAATGACTTCAAAAGAGAAATGACAGAAAGATAAATTTATTTGAACTGATATTTTGATTAAGGAAGCTGATTTGATTGTCGATTCAATGGGTAGAATTTTCAAATTTTGGAAAGTTGAGGTGTCTTGTGAATTTGAGAATTGTCGTTGTTAGTTTTAACTTAGGGGATACTTTGATCTTGCAGTACATTATAGGAATATACACTTGATTCAGGTTTTTGCAATCTTTTACAAGAGGTAAAATTACATCGCTGGACTTCAATAATATGGATAGAGGTTTATTTTTGAAATTAAGGGGTTAGGTTTCTTGAAAAAAACTGGAGCATTTTTGGGAGAACCGGTATCTTTATCTATTTTCAAGGTGCAATCACCTTGGCCTCGGGGTTTAGAAAACGGGTGTAGTCTCCTCTATATTTTTCCCTCGTCTCTGCTGAAGTACTGCATGATTTATAGTTATCTAATGGTAAAAAACTAAACTGTAATATTTGATAATTCATTGTCAATGCATTCGTATCTGTACATGGACATCCCCCTCCCTCCACTACTCCCTGAAAAAGTAAAACTTTCATGTTTGTTATCTTTTGAAGGTTCTGTCTAAAATATTTCCTTTATTTTCATTTTTGCAGTGTATTTTGCCCCTGGTCTTTATTTCTCTTATTGGCGTTTCCGGTGTCATGAGCTGCGACTAAGTTTTTTGGATTTTACCGGCAATGTTTCTCAAATTTTACATATATGTATTGTGTAAATGTCAATAAACTTGTTTTCAAGCAAAGTTTTCGTTCTGCTGCACTAAGGATTGTGCTGCTCCTTTATGGCTTTCTCAAGTTACTAATAGCATTGTGGCGTCACCAGTTGTTTCCATTGAAGTTGAATTGGAGGGAAAATAAATTCAATATTATCAAAATGGAACAATCAAAAAGTCATAATTTTGTGCCATATAATCCGCCGGATCGTGGAAATGAAGAACATGCTCCTGAATCTCAAGTGTTCCAGGTGGATCCTTTAGGTCATGCAAATGCCAGCTTCAGACCTCCCGAGGTTAATTTTTCCGAAGCTAAACCTGTACATAACTACTCTATTCAGACAGGTGAGGAATTTGCTCTTGAATTCATGCGTGACCGGGTTAATCCCAGGAAACCTTATGTTCCAAATATTTCTGGTGATCCGAGTCATGCACATCGTTACTTAGAACTGAAAGGCATTTTGGGTATCAGTCATGCTAGCTCTGAGAGCGGTTCAGATATCTCCAAGATTTCTATAGCAGAAAAAGGTTCCAAGGAGTTTGATAGGAAGAACTCGTCTTTGCATGAAGACAGAAGTAACTATGGTTCTGTACGTTCTATGCAGTCCGTACCACGCACTTCATCTGATTGGACTCTTATGTATGCCTCATCTGGAGCTTCAGATGGCTCATCAACAAAGCTTAAGGTCCTCTGCAGCTTTGGTGGTAAAATACTACCTCGGCCAAGTGATGGAAAGCTCAGGTATGTTGGAGGTGAAACACGCATTATCCGCATAAGCAAGGACATTACGTGGCAAGAACTGTGGCAGAAAACCACAACACTTTATGACGAGACACATACCATAAAATATCAGCTTCCTGGGGAGGAGCTCGATGCTTTAGTTTCGGTGTCGAGTGACGAGGATTTACTGAATATGATGGAGGAGTGCAGTGTACTAGAAGACGGAGAAGGTTCAAAAAAACTTCGGATGTTCCTGTTTTCTGTTAGTGACTTGGATGATGCTCATTTCACCCTAGCTAACTCTGATGGTGATTCTGAGATTAAATATGTAGTTGCAGTCAATGGCATGGACATGGGGTCGAGAAAAGGCTCTGCACTACGTGGTCTAGCAAACTCTTTGGAAACAATTTGAATGAGTTAGATTCACAGAATGTTGAGAGTGCCCCAAATAAAGCTTTAAATGAATTCGTTGGGGTTAGTACCTCAAATTCGGCTGGCCTTGCTGCCTCGTCATTGGCGAACATATCCTCTCAATCTATTCTACCAGGTTCCTCAAGAATTTATGAAACTGATTTGCTCTTTGATCATGGTCAAACAGCACACCAGGATGATCACAAGCAACAACCTCTGCAATATGGATACAATTTGCATCCTCCATATTTCTCACCTTCTGAAAGTTCTGTTCCACAGTCTTCTTATGGGCTTGTGGCTCAAAAGAAAGATCTTGAAGGGCAGAAATTCAATGGTTTAACTGTGCAGGGTACAAAAGAACAGGAAAAGGAGGCAAAACTTAAAGTTGATGGCTCAATACAGCCAGAAAGTGGGAATGAAAGTAATCAAATGGTCAGTGAGCACCTTGTTCAGTCTCAGGCATATGATGGTAACATGAACCTTGGTTTTCCTGTGGATGAATTGTCAGTTGTGGTCCCCAAATTGGACAGAGAATTTTCTGCAAAGACTTTGAAAAACGACATGCCCCAGGAACCTCTGAAGGTCTCTAAGCCTCTTGATGCTGTTAATCCCTCACTTGTGCCTATATCTAGTGGCAATGACTATGATATTTGCAGCGAGGCTTTAGTTCCTGAGTCCATCAAGTCTGAGCCTGATCCAATTGATTTCAGCTACTTCGAGCCTTCTATTCCTCAGAGGGTCTTTTATTCTGAACGAATTCCCCGAGAGCAGGCAGAGTTGCTTAGCAGAATATCAAAGTCAGATGATTCACACTCTTCTCAGCTTCTCATAAATCATTCACGTTCTGAGGTTGCCCAGCAGGATTTTGTTTATGGGTCTGATGAAAAAGAGCAAAATGGAATTCCGGATATTCAGACTGAGCAGTCAATTTCTACCGAAACGCCTTTTCCTGTGGATACTGCAACCCATGATAATTTACTTGTGAAACCTCAAAAGTTGAAACAGGTGGACTCCATGGATGTCAGAGATCTCAAACATGAAAATCAGGTTCTTGTGGCTGAAGCAAAAGCAGGATTGAAGCTGCCAGCTGTGAGTAATGTGGATTCAACAAAGCATTATGAAGATCCAACAAATAGTCTTCCTCAAATTCATTGGGTTGACAAGGTCAGCAGCGAGTCCTTGGCTGATGATGCCCATGAGCACCCTGAACCTTCTGATTGGACAGGGACTCAGGAGGGACCCTGCACTGGGGTTCCCCGAACCGAGCAGGGGGTCCTTATTGACATTAACGACCGATTCCCTCGTGATCTTCTTTCTGATATATTCTCGAAAGCTATACTCTCTGATAGTTCATCGAATATTGGTCAACTGCAGAAGGATGGTGCAGGTTTAAGTGTAAACATAGAGAACCATGAACCTAAACACTGGTCCTTCTTCCAGAGATTGGCAGGGGATGAGTTTGCAAGAAGGGATGTTTCTCTTATGGATCAAGACCATATTGGCTTTTCATCTGGACTTCCAAAAGTTGAAGAAGAGGGTCCTTTAACTTATGAATTTGCACGACTGACAAAAGATGGACCAAGTCACAGCGAACTGCAGGAAACATATGGTGAAGATGATCACAGAATCATCCCTGGTGGAGATGGAGCTGCCTCTGTAGTAATGGATTCCAATTATAATACTTCCCAATTGAAAGCTAGTGAAGGCATGCAGTACGATGATTTGGATAACACGAGAGTTCGCGACTCAGAGTATGAGGTATTTTTGTTCTTTAATAATTAAGAGTAAGAGACTCAGTGGTATTTTTTATCTTTAGTAATTAAGACTAGGTGTAATTTATTAATGTGGACTCTTTTCCAATGGAATGTCTTCTAATTTTGACTATGATTTTAGGATGGGATTGAAAGTATTGGCTTACCTCCTCTAGATCCTTCATTGGTAGATTTTGATATAAACGCATTGCAGGTAGGTTGCACCTGAACATGCTTAATTTTTTATTTTATTTTTTATGTGAGATTGTTCTGTTCAATGAAATTGTTTGTTTTCGTAAGGCACGGCATTGCATTGTTTTTGCTTTGTTGCAGTTGCTCATTTAAGGTCCAGATTCAATAGTAATCTGCATTTTCCTTGTTCATCCTTCCAATTCAAAACTTACTTCAGGGTGAAGGTGGAAGATAACCTTATGATCAATTGGTTTTGGTTAGAGTCATTAGCAGAAATAATGGAATGTTTCTGTTGACATTTGAGTCCTGGACCCAAGCCTATGTCACCATGCCTTCCAACTATAATTTTTCAATTGATTTAAGCAAAAAAATAGAGTTTTAAAAGGTTTCCAGAATCGGCTAGTGATATGTGAAAGGAATCTGACTTGCTTTCTCATGCTCCAATACCACAGGTGAACCCGACCCACCACATGGTTTTATCAAACTAAATATTTGGCATTATTTTTCACTGGGTCAAATCAGTAGCCCAAACTAATTGGTAAATATAGCACGTGTAAGCTCGTGACAACTATTTGCTTCCACCAATGTCGAGCGTGGGTTGTTCCATGCTCTTTGCTATTCAGATGTTTTGTTATAATTGAAAATTCACTCAACCAACCATTTACTAGTGTTCTTTTGATTTTTAAAAGATTTTAGAATCATGGACTTGGTTGAAAGTGGCAACTTAATGACTGAGGAAATAGATTCACCACTCATAATTTATATTTATATGACCATTCATGATTGATTTACAGATCATAAAGAATGAAGATTTAGAGGAATTGAGGGAACTTGGTTCTGGCACATTTGGGACAGTTTATCATGGAAAATGGAGAGGCTCAGATGTTGCTATCAAGCGTATAAAGAAAAGTTGTTTCACTGGTCGACAGTCAGAGCAAGAGAGATTGGTAATCCGTCCTTAGTTCCTACATGCATGGTTTTGTTTTTCCTTAATATAGACTTTGAACTACATGTATGGTGTCATTGGATATGTTTCCTTCAATTGAACACTCAAGCTTATGCTGAAAGAGTTGTATAGCCACACTCTTAGGCCTCCATATATGAGCTAATTGATATTTCTTTTTGTGCTAATGCTGCTTCAGACTATAGAATTCTGGAGGGAAGCTGAAATTCTCTCGAAGCTTCACCACCCAAATGTAGTTGCATTTTACGGTGTAGTACAAGATGGACCAGGGGGAACATTGGCAACTGTGACTGAGTACATGGTTGATGGTTCTTTGAGGCATGTTTTACTTCGAAAGGATAGGTACCACTTCGAAGTGTGGTTCTTCAAATTTGATTTTGGTTCCATTTTGTCATCACCGTGCGACTGCCTATTAAGTTCTTTACTTTTTGTTGTAAACCGAACTGTCAATATAAATTAACCTTGGATTTGTTAGCCATTTGTTTCTCCTTCACACTACCTTTTCCTCCTTTCTAATATTCCTCTTTGTTTTAATATGATTTTGCAGGCATCTTGATCGCCGTAAGCGGCTTTTAATTGCCATGGATGCAGCTTTTGGGATGGAATATTTGCATTCGAAGAATATTGTTCACTTTGATCTGAAATGCGACAATTTGCTGGTTAATTTGAAAGATCCTTCGCGACCTATATGCAAGGTTATCTTGATTGGATACTGCTCTGCCATCTTTTTTAATATATGTGATAGGCTTTATTGTTATTACAATGGGAGATTAGTAAAATGCATAGTAAGCATGATGTCTATCTTGTAATCCATTTAGTTCTGATGTTGTGTTACAATCTATTAGGTTGGTGATTTTGGTCTGTCTAAAATAAAACGAAACACCTTGGTTTCCGGTGGAGTTAGGGGGACTCTTCCATGGATGGCTCCAGAGTTGCTGAATGGTAGCAGCAATAAAGTTTCTGAGAAGGTAAGACACTAGCATATGAAAAAGTATCTTCGGGAAACTACAATAATAGAGAGCTTAACGAAATGATATTTGCTTCATGAGCAGGATTTCTTTAAAATGTTTCTTATGGATGCAAAATATTCTCTTCAGAGAAATTTTCTTATAAAAATCTATGAGAAGCTTTTAAACAGTATTTGGTGAGATTGGAGAGCATGTTTACCTGTAAACCATCTATATTAACTATTTTGCAAGGTGCAAGGAATTTAAAAGGGCACTTAGTGTTCACATTACCCTTATTACTCTTACTTGCAAAGCCAATGAATTTCTAATCCTTCTAGGTGATCTTATGACACAACTGTTTTTGGGCATTCGTCCTACAGGTTGACGTATTTTCCTTTGGTATTGTCTTGTGGGAGATACTCACTGGGGAGGAACCCTACGCCAACATGCATTATGGGGCTATAATAGGTGCGCATTTTTCAGTTTTTTGACTTGTTACAGATTTTTCTAGGCAGTTGTAAAACTAATAGTGTCCTTATCAGCTGTTAAATTAACCGGTTTACTTATATGGCTGCTGTATAATTTCTGCGTACATGTTGTACCATATAACCTACAAAATAGGACCCATTTTTACATGGAATGGACACAAATATCATTTGCTTAATATGTTGATACTATCATTGGCTTACTGAAGTTCTAAATGTTACACGACTCTGTCTGTGACCTGAGTTCATCAGCCATTAGCATATTCTGCTAAAAAGGATCAAGAGTCATTCATTGTGTAGATGTCCTTTCTACTTAACTTAGCTGTGGATTGCACAAATCTGCTTCTGACGTAGTCTTAGAAAATGGTTCCTCCTAACTTCTGCCTAACATTTTTGATTAGAATGTTTCCCCTTTTTAGCAATATGTGCAAGGGATCAAATGTTGCAATTTTGACATATCAGATGTTAAACTGCATGAACTCACTTACTGCAGCGTTCTTGGTGTTTGATTACACACTTGAGGTTAATGCTAAAGCATTTAAATACTTATTTGGTTGCTATCACTTAAAATAACAAGACCCACGTAAAATTAGTTCAAATTACAAAGTTATCGTGTCTGGACTTGTATGATTGGTGTACAGTTCCAGGGTTGAATGTATCTAGATAGATGTAGTAGAAATACATTTCATGTAACATAAGGTGTAAATTACAGATATTATTAAACTCAATACATGAATATTAGTGTCCAACCATACAGTTCCTTATATTTTAAATGCAGCTTTGTTCGTCAGAACTTAATCTCCAACCAGTTTTCCACCTTCTGTATTCACTTTTCTCAAATGCCCTCTACATCTTGACTCCTTGACTTGGGCAGAAGTCATATACTAGAAGAAAGATTAGTAGTTATGCATGCATATGCATCATTTTACCTTTAGCAGATTTTAGAAATATAGAAGGAAAGCTTTAACTAAAATTCCATATTTTACTCTAATATTGAGTCAACATCTATGGTCACTTGGTGTACGATGGGATCATGTAGGTTGTATGAAAACATTTTTCTGTTCAGTTATTTGATGGGCTTGGGAAACTTATCTAGTTCTTAGAAATGGATCTAATGTATTTAACTCAGCAGAAGCTGCAGCCCCTTTAATCGTTACGAGAACATATATTAGAAGTTACATGGAAAAGAAAGAGGAATCGGGCTGATTATATATATATATATGATGGAATTTGGAGTTAATATGACGGATTGATTAGATTGCAGGACATTTCTGGTCTATTTACTTTTCGGTTATTTCAATTAAAGTTGAGGAATCTTTTACATTGCAGGAGGCATTGTCAACAACACATTAAGGCCAACCATTCCAAGCCATTGTGATCCAGAATGGAGAAGGTTGATGGAGCAGTGTTGGGCCCCAAATCCTGCAGCAAGACCAACTTTTACAGAAATTACTAACCGCTTGCGCGTAATGTCTGCCTCAGCCCAAACTCGAAAGACAAGTTCATAGGGCACTACTAGCAGTTTGATGCTTTGTTGACTACTCAAAGCAATATATTTGTTACATTCAAGCATATACACAGAGGACAATGCGTGATATATTGTTAACAAAAGGAACAAATGTTTGGAATGGCTCATGACATATAAGAAGCCGACTTTTTAAATCTGGGGTACGCTTTTACATTGTTGTGGTCCTTGTGGACAGGTTGAAAATGTGTAATGGAATTCAATGTCTTTTGGAGTTTTTAACATAATCGAGTGAACAGTGACCCCAGCCAGTCTGTAGCAGTAGAGACCAAAGATCAATTGTTGCATTAAGTACTTAATATCAAATTAATTTGTCTCAAAAACTGATTCACTTTATTGTAACATGTTAATCAAATGATTTTACTTTATGAATAATCAATTATGATGAGAAAAAAAAAACGCATCTTATCCAAACAATCCTACGAGGAAGTAGAATTGTGCACTTGCCATGCTGATGCCAACATTATTGGCCTTCCTTTCCATCCAAGCAGAAGGCAACCCTTCTCACTGGCTATAGTGTAACCATCACATCCATAGACAGAAATCATCGATCTAGCTTGGCTCATACACTTCATTCCTACTACTTGAAAACCAGCACGAGCTAGCTGCCTACGCCATTGATCTGCCCTTTCATGTCTCTCAACCCTTTTAGAACCTTCAAATGCTATAACATTGCAAATTTGCTCTGCAAAATGAAATTTTTCGATCTTTAGCCTCTCTGGGCTAGTCCGCGAGATACTGGCCTCAAGGGAATCAAAAATGGCAGAATAATAATGAAGAGATTCAAGGAATCTCCCAAGAAAGAATGGCCCATTGTGGTTGGCATCATGTTCAACCACAGTAAGCAGAACTGGATTTAGTTTCTTGATTGATTGAAGAATGGTCTTTAGGGATCCTCTGCTTTCATTCACATGCTTGTGCAAATGCAGGATACTATTGACAAACAATGCTTCTCCTTCTCTCAACTCGAGCTTTTCACTGCTTAATACTAACGTTGTTACTGGCTCTGCTACCGCGTGGAATTCCAAATGAAAGCCCAAAGAACCAGCTTCTTCAACAAGGCCCTTCATGCTAGTCTCAAGCTCCAGTGGATCTTGATCTCCAATTATGCCTGTGATCCGAACTAGTTTTGGGGGCCCTTCGGTTCGTGATGCCAAAGTTCTTACTAAAGAAGGCCACTGAAGATTGTGTTCCATTCCAAGATCAATTATGTGCAAGGCGTCTTTGCCCATTGCTGCTTGAGATATAGCATCATTTGCAGCCATGTAACCAAAAGCAATATACGGAGTCGTTTGGTGTAACAGATCAAAGGCTTCATTCTTTTCCTCCCTTGTGACCAAGGAGACATCAATGGCACCATTAGAGAATGAACCATCAGCATTCACGTTTTGAAAAAGATATAATCTATTCTTCAATCCCATTGCAAAACAATACGAAACTCTCTGCAACGAATCACCCCAAGGGCTCACACAAGACCAAATTTGGCTTAGCATTGTATCAGCAAGTTGTATGTCCCTGCAACCCACAGCCTCAGCACAAGCTAATAAGAATTGCACCAAATGAAGCCCTTGATCAACAACATCCTTAATACTTGGCTCCATGTTCGAACAAATACCAAGATCGTCGCACGAGCCACACTCTTCCGATTCACCCTCTTGAGTCATCATCATCGGAACATCTCCATCATAGTAGAAACCATCAATCTTTGAAAAATCTTGGAGTCCCTCTTCTGGATACTGATTAAATAGTCCATTTTTATCGTCTGGCGACTTGTTGGCGTTATCTTTTTCATAGCATTCCACATTAAAGAAGCTGTCGACGATTTCCTCCACCTCAGAGGTGGCCAATGGAGGAGTGTTATCGAAATGTGGCCAAAGATCCATCTCGTCTAGTAAAATTTCTCCCCATTCTCCTTGTTCCTGCACACGGGCCGCGCAAAATTGTCGAATAGCCGAGTCTTGGTTGAGATCCTCATACATGGTAAAAGAAAGCAAACTATTCATGCCTTCCATTGATGTCTTTGAAGGATTTTGATGGGAGGGGAGTATAAGAATTTAGGCCTTTGAAACTTAATTGTGTAAGCAATGTGCCTTTCTATTTTTAACCATCTTTAGCAAGAATATTCTCTTTGTTTGAAGTGAGGAGTACATCTTCGTGCCATATTAAAATATTCAATTTCCACGAATAATCTTGCTTACTTTTCAACAACATTGGCTTGGCATCTTTAGTTACAACGCCTTCCACCCTCACAAGAAAGCCAAAAAGAAAGAGAACAACCATTAAATAATCCAAAAGTACTCCATTATATATTGAGTAATGGTATTTATGACAATTGATGATGATTACTCGTTTATGTGTTGTGGGATTGAATACAATTGACTGATTTGAGAAGACAACACGTTTATGTGGTACTAATCATTTAGAATGGACTCTACTACCACATAGATTGATGATCACAATTCCTCAAGTTTTTGATAAAAAGATAGTCGAGTAAGCGGTATACTTAGAACATCTCCAATGCAATTGTGGATTACTATATTTTTTTGCCACATAAGTAAAATAAACAACGTATAAGAAAATTCTTTTCCAATACAAGTTGTCAAGGATTATGTCAAGTGGACGTAGCAGGAGAAAAATATAAACAATTTCTAGAGTTGTATCTAAATTCAAAAAGCTCGTTAGATATGTTGATTAAACAAAATTTAAATTTTCTATGTAGATTTAAATTTTCTATACATGTTTAAATGTAATTTTGATTTTATTTTAATACAATAAAATACACTTAGATAGCAATCCATAGAATGCATTGGAGATCAAATTTCAATTTGAATGTCTATTTATTAGACATTAAAATTTTTTTTCTAATATTCGTGTCACATAGATAGCAATCCATAAAATGTATTGTGTGTGTTCTCATGTAGTCATTTTCTTGGCCATTAACTATTAATGGGAAATGAAAGGAATCCAACCCAATTAAATCGGCGGTGGGTGAAATGAAAGAGATGTGAATGCAGCCAACACAAATTTGTTGGCACCATAAAGTCGATAATTTAGGAGTTGCCAATTAATTAAATACGTAATTACTGGAAATGATTAGGAAGCCGGCAAATGAAATAAGCCAATTGGTCTATGAGGAATTTAACATAATCCCAATGTCTTAAAATTAATTATTTTAAATGGTTTTATGTGATTGTCACAAAGTCATATTCTCGAAGGTCGGCCAACAAGCAATGAGACAACTTTAGTTGGCCTAGGATTGAGAAAACATTATGTTTAGTGCTCAATGGAATTTCAATTTTTTAAAAAATAAAAAATAAAAAAGCTCGAGTATCAGTTAAACTATTAATAGGCCATCCCGTGCGCGCACACGCATATACAAATATATTTTAATTAATTTTCTTGGAACACCTTGGGAGGGGGTTTCGACAAGAAATTCTAGACGGGCTTCCTCTCTCTCGGTTGATATCACAAAAAACAATCGCAATGATTTCTTCATCGCTACTCTATTTTATTCGCGGCTAGATCTACTAGGATATCTAAAACAATCAAAATATGAGACACTAACAAAATATACAATATGATTCATGTCATGAGATTTAATAAAAATTTACATTAATAGTCAACCTATCGTAATTATTCATCTTTACTGAATTCAATATCGACTATGAAAAATATTAAGATAGTTGGGGCATGACCGGACGGGCGCGAGATGTAGCTGTTAATACCAATTGGTATTTTTCTCCCTCCCCCTAACGTTGTGAGTCCACATGGGGAAGAACGGTTGAACTAATCAATCAATTCTATTAAAGAAAAGAAAATTTGAAGCAGTTGGTAATTAGTTCAGCTAATTAAATTGAAAATTAAACGTTCAAATAATTCAATTATGCTACCTATATAGGCCTTGTCAACACATAAAAGTCATATTGGTTAGAGTTGTCAAAAATTTAAACAAAATAAAAGTTGGTATATACGTTTTGTTCAGAGGCTAAAAACTAAAATTGAAAATAATTAATTGATTTTTTCTACACGTATGCTTGATGTATCTTAGCACATGTATGAAAATGTTTAAATTATAATTTCAAAGCTGATCAAACTGGCCAAACATATTTTTTATCCACACATTTCGTAGGACCCATAACTTACAACTCACTTTTTATCTACATATTAACCAACAACTTATAATATAAATACTTAAAAAATAATTTCAATACTATCAAATATGTGCTACACGTAACTTAATTTTGGTTTATTTTTGAAAGGATGAAAAATATTTAATTTTAGTAATTTATTCTAATAGGGTAAGTACATCATATATGGAACATGTTCAATCATTCTTAAAAGTACTTTTCTAAGTACAACAAAAAATGTTTATATCAACTGAGAATTAAGAGAATTAATCTAGCATTATTCTTGATGAAGCAAGCAAAAGTAGGACCATGGAGTTAGCAGTTAGCTAAACTTTTTTTAAAACATATTTTAGTACTTAATAATTAAGTAGAATAGAGGAATTTTTATACAAATAAGCTACTTTTTTAAAATAATTATAAAAACTCAATTATGGTACATATATTTTAAAAATATTGCTTTTTAATAATTATTTTATTTATTAATATTAATATTTAATTACCTGAAATAGAGTAATTGATTCTCTAAATTCCATAGTTAATTGTAATCAATATATTACGGAATCTTTAATTGTAATTCGTTGGCAAAAAAAATAAAAAAATAAAAAAATGCACCTGATTGATTCCTAATTAATTTGTTTGCCAAAAAAAAAAAAAAAAAAAAATCTCTCTTCTCAAAACAAGATATGACCATAGATGTAACAGAAAACACTAACTTTTACACATAAAAGTCATGATATTACAAATGACATGAAGGCAAAATTAGAACATAATTTCAAAAGGTATTACTCCGTATACATTTTCATACGTTTCATTACATGTTATCTGATGTTAACAAGTCAATTAATAAATGTAACTTTAATATCAATTGTCGTAGTAACACTTCGTATAAGCAATCAAATGTAACACTTAGTTTGACAGAACTGTCAAATACATATAATTGGTGTAAAAAACAACTGTAACAATTAGTTGATAGAACTGTCAAATATAATTTGTGTAAAAAAACAAGTGTAACGATCTACAAGTAGAACTCGTGATAAGTTTAATTGTAATATTTGTAACAATCCATGGTATAAATTAGATTGGGACAGTTAAAACCATTATTATAACAGGTATAACTCATTTTCATGTTAAATAATAATAACAATCCAATCAAAAACATTCGTATTAACACAAATCTTACAAACAGTGTATTAACACTTTATGTTACAAACAATTTATCAATATTTACAAAACATTTATGAGTAAACTAAATGTGGGAGAAAATATGATATATAGTATTCATTTCTTCGAATTATATAAATAAAAAAATTAATTGTAAAAATCACATGTTTTGATGGTTCGAACTACTTAAAGTTCGGTTTGGATTGTCCATTGTTAAATTCTTTAACCTATTCCAAAAGAGTAATGCTATTCATATGTCGCTTACTACTGGTAGTCATCTACGTGGCATTACTCTATTGAATGAATTATTCATAATTAATGACTATAAATGCATTACTCAATTGGAATAAATAATTCATCAAATTGTGTAATGCCACGTAGGATAATTATTGATAGCGAGTAACTATAAATAGCATTATTAACTCCAAAATGATGAAGATTACAATGAAGTAAGACGATTGGTTTAAGTCATTAACATTTTCGGTTTTAGAGAATTGTTGAGATTGTTGGGGAAGATTTTGAAAATGGAAGATACTGGTAAATTTGTAAATCAAATATTTCACTTGTAATTTAGGGGTTATTTTCTTATTTTGTGCAATTGTTATGGTAGTTATGTGTAGACGGTTGTGTAATAATATGTATTTTATTTATTAAAAAAAAATTATGGACAATACTTTTCTAAAAAAGATTAAATTTGTAACAATAAAATTATTTTAAAAAGTATAAGTAGTGGGTGTAATTTCTACTAGAGTAAACCAAAGTCTAATGTATTTTATAGGAATGACAATGGTGCGGGTCCGGTGGGGGAGGCCCCCTGCCCCGCGATCTGCAAATTCGCATTGTTGGGCGGGGCGTGGCAGCTATTTAACCTGCTCAATCGTCCAGGATATTATTTTTAAGTTAAAAACATAATTAAAAAATAAAATAAAATTTGTTTAAATATTTGTAGCAAAAAAAAAAAAAAAAAATATACAAAATTGGAGTTATGGTGTGATGGTTAAAATTTATAGTTAATAACTCTAACTCGGGTTCAATTCTTTTTTAGCCAATTTCTAATGAAAATTATGTTTGTATTCTATTTTATGATTATTTCAAAAAAAAAAAATAAAAAAAAATTGAGGAACGGGTCATGTGCTAGACTGGGCTGGGTGGGTTCAGAGTGGATTTTTTGCCATTCTTAAATGTAAACCCGAATTGATCCATCTAATGCCCAAACTAGGCCCAAGTTGGCCTATCTCTATCAAATTGTGGGCCAGTAGTTTATGAGATGAGTTAGGCCCATTATATTGTACTTTGGGCTTTCAGAAATTGTATTGGTTGGCTTCAAGTAATCCAATCTTTTTAATAAAAAGTGTTTACAAAGTGTTAGTAATTGTGAAATTAAGTGCTACTTGCGTCAATTATATTATAAGATTTGTAAATTTAGAATGGGACGGATTAGATGCTCACGTGCACTCGAAATGTGCCCACTAGACAATTGTGACGTGCCCAAAAGAAGTCTACTTGGGATGTTGGAATCCTTAAAACATTAAACAAGTAATCACGTACTTTATTTGTAAATACGAAATTGTGGTTTAATATCGTTTAACTAGTTAATCGTGAGAATAATTTGAATATAGCTTATTTTTGTTTTTGTCGTGAACGTAAATATTTGATCACTCTCTAATGTCAAAGTTATATATAAATTTAAATTGATAGAATTTTGACTTACCTGAAATATTTACGTACGACAATTCAATTAAAAGTGTTAAAAAAAATTTCTTTCACAATCTTATTCTTTTTCAGTATTATTCAACGAACAAATTTCAACGATTAAATTCAACTGCAGTGAAGCGTTATACTAGTGTAACATTAAATGATAAATTTAATTTTCATATGTTCATATTTTATTAGATCTATTATTTAATATCAATACAGTTACTGCATACACTCGTTATATTAAAATTATTTCTTTTTCTATTGCATTTCAATGGCTATGAAATTTATAAATATTCCTAATAATAATTTGTTGCCTGTCATTACACATTTATTAGTAGGCCACAACGCCACCTAGCATTAGTAAAAACGGAATCACTGGTTCACAACCCCGTATCGTGTCTCCTTCCCATTTTCTTGGCTTTGCATATTACAACACAATTCGAACGACCTCCCCCAATCGGATCAGTGGAAATGGAGTCTCCCTTCAAGGCAAATATATTGAAAGGCAAAGTAGCATTATTGACTGGAGGTGGGTCGGGTATAGGATTCGAGATCTCAACCCAGTTCGGAAAACATGGAGCATCAGTCGCTATTATGGGCCGCCGGAAGAGCGTTCTTGACTCCGCCGTCTCCGCCCTCCAATCCCTCGGCATCACGGTAAATTCTTTAGTTTTCCCCTCTGTGGACTTATTACGTTTCTATATAACTTCGTGAAAGAGTGGAATTGTACTGAATTTGTTTGAGAAATGGCCTTTTTCGTGTCTGCTGTATTTTGTTAATTACATGTAACTGTTGGAAATTGGTTTAAAAATTCGAGAAATTGATTAAGCAATGTGACTTCACGTCAACTTAGCCAAAATATACTGACCCGACCCAATCCGTTTACTCAAAATAGATTGCCACTTTGCACGCCGGAGAAACGGGGTTCGACTTGCCCAGTCAAGTCGCGGGGGTCGAGGGGGCAGTGCCCCTCGTGGGGGCTCGGGGGCGTTAAAGAATTCAAATTTCTCCGCACATGTTGAAGGGTATATTTGACATCTCGAAACCAATATCGAATGAATGAGAAATTATGAAAAATGACAAAATTGGGTCAATTTTTGACCATGCAATCGCATGGGTATTTTACCCGTCTACAACGTCATCGAAATTTTAAGCAGAAGGTTTTTTGGCTCTGCTATGCGATCGCAGGAGACAAAGCTATGCGATCGCATGATTAGCCTAGATTAAGTTCTGTTTTTAAAATTGTATCTTGCGATCGCAGTATTTTAAAACCATGCGATCGCATAGGTTTATGCGCGAACAGGTATGTCCTTTTGAAGTGTTGCACGATTTGGCTCCACACCTCTTCGTTCCCAACACTTCATCAACGTTAAATAGGACCCTCTGGACGTCCTTTAACATACAGAATTGATATGCAATTCAACCCACTCATATATTCATTTCTTGAACTAAAATTTTTGCATTTGTTACTTGAAATTTTGGTTTTTCATTTCATTTCATCATTTAGAGTACAAAACCAATTTTGGTTTGTTGTCCTTGTATTTTGAAGTGTTTCAAATACAAGTAGAAGTCATTGTATCTTGGGAGTTGATTGTCATAAATTGTAAGCACCGTTGCGGGACAAATTCGACTTAAGGACAAAGTGTTCAACACTTGCCTCGACTTATATTTCATCTTTTTCATTCGGTTTTCTGGACTTTTCAATCACTTATACAAAATCCAACAAGAATCACGTTTCTTAGTTTTCTTGTTGAAATATATATATATATATATATATATATATATATATTTTTTGAAAAGGGGACACTTAGGTGGTGTTGCTTTTGGCCGTGTTACTGTGTTTGGAAAAGTATAGTTGAAAAATAATAATAGAAAGGAACTGCGGTAATTGGATGGGTTGGGAATGAGAATTATGAATGGTCGTCTGTCATCTCGGGAATTATGATACTTGTTTTATTGGTTAGAATTAATATACTATCCTCCCCACAATTATGTTTTCTGGTTATTGATTGTTTTGATTTCCAGGCGGTTGGATTTGAAGGAGATGTTCGGAAACGGGAGGATGCACAAAGAGTAGTGGAGGCAACTGTCAAGCATTTTGGGAAGCTTGACATTCTTGTCAATGCTGCTGCCGGCAATTTTCTTGTGTCAGCTGAGGACCTGTCTCCTAACGGTTTCAAAACAGGTCCTACTTTGGAAACTGCTGCCCATCTCTTCTTCGGCTTTTGATGCTATAATCCTTTCATGCATGAATTTGTTAGGCACCTTCAAATTATTAACGCAATTCGTTCATTAAATTTTATTGAAGTCAATAATGACTCATCTGAGACAGACTGAGACCAATCTCAATTGTTAAAAATAAAGAGTACTATCACTTCCATTTAATGCTACTTTGTGAAGAGAGCCAATAATTTTAAGTGATGATCAAAGAAATCTATGAACAACATCTGTTACCCTGGAAATACTTCTAGAGAAGGGGTTCCTTGATCCTTCTGAAAGGATAGATAACAACATATCATATTTAATAGGAGGAAAACTATAATAAATAGGAATACCCATAGTTGATCTCTATCCGATTATAGCATGACCTTGAAGCATTCTTGAAAGCTTTGATCTAAATGTTTGACGATGTAATTACTTATTGTAGTGATGGATATTGATTCTGTTGGTACATTTACAATGTGTCACGAAGCACTCAAGTATCTTAAGAAAGGTGGACCAGGAAGGAACTCATCTAGTGGAGGATTTATATTGAACATCAGTGCCACTTTGCATTACACAGCATCTTGGTATCAAATCCATGTATCTGCAGCCAAGGTTTGTGGATTTCATTCTTGCTGTAAAGAGAGTTTGACTTGTTTAAGATTTTCTAATCAACGGGTCTGTCTTCCAGGCAGCCGTTGATGCCCTTACCAGAAATTTAGCTCTGGAGTGGGGTACTGACTATGAAATCAGAGTTAATGGGATTGCCCCAGGTCCTATAGGAGACACTACTGGGATGAGAAAGCTCGTGCCTCAAGAGATAAATAGCAAAGCCAGAGACTATATGCCTCTGTATAAAGTTGGCGAGAAGTGGGATATTGCCATGGCTGCTATTTACCTTGCCTCAGATGCCGGTTGGTAATCTTGCCTAATACTATATACATATGTGGGAAGTTGAGATTTATACTTAAACAAAAGTAATTTGTTGAGATAACTTGGGGTTTATTAAATTAAATTTGAATCAGTGTGATGTGGATTATGCTGTCATTTCTCTCAATTGGTTGTTTCATCTTTTATTTGTGGCCTTTTTAAGTGTCATGCTGTCATTGTTCCTTCACATCTCTCTACATGAGTCTGCTTTGTTCATCACCTCAAAAGTTGAATAATGTAGGAGTATGCTTGGAACCAGGTGGGCCTGTAGTCACAATTTGGGAATGGCTCATGGCACCTTCGTAAGGTGTCCTTCGAAGTGAGGCCCAAACATCGTGGGCTTGGGGATGGATTCCCGGCTTAGTTCTGAGTGAGATAGGGTGGATTGCACCTCCCCCGTCAACCATAGCTTTTGGCCAAAGTGGTTGCATCTCCCGTGTGTTTGAGTCGATGATGGAACATGTTTGAAACGGGGTTTGGTCTATGATGCTATTTGGGAATGGCCCAACGGCATCTTTGTAAGGCCTCCTCCAAAGTGAGGCCCAAACAGAGTGGGTTTGGGGTGGATTCTCGGGCCTAGTTATGGGTGATATAGGATGGATTGCATCTCCCCCCATCAAGTTATAGCTTTTGGGTAAAGTAGTTGCGTCTCCCTACATCATTGAACCTTACTTGTACCACTTGAATTTTTTAGATTTCTCTCCTCTGTGTTACATGTGATTTATAGTGTTGCCTAATTCAATCAGTCCCCATAATTGAGAGAAGGAGAACATTTGTGCATTTGTCCTTTGAGGTGCGTACATGATTGGAATCATCAAGCAACTCATGATGCAAAATATTTCCCCATTAACATTTTTTGGTCCCCACATAAAGTTCTCTTCTAATGGTTACATGTTTTATAAATAAATTGTGTATTGTTACTTGTTATCATCTCTATGAAGCAAAAACGGATGTTGTTCACGTTGGAGTAAGTCCATATGCCTGCCTGCCTGATCCTACATCCACGCGCCCCTACCCCCCCGCATTCCCCAACCACAGAAAAAGGAATGAAAGAGGCTGAGTTTACCTTGCCATTGCACCATTCCTTTTCTCTTCCTTCAATTGGTGTTGCAAATTCATTGTCCTGTCTCATAATTGATAATTTTGGATGCTCTCTTTTATGCAAGCATTTGTGGTTGCAACTATAGTGTTGCTCCCATTTATTTATACTAGTTCTGGATTAATCTTGCTCGTCTTTAAATCCTGATCACAACTTCTATCATGTGAAGGGAAGTTCATTAACGGAACAACCCTTATAGTTGATGGAGGACTGTGGCTGAGCAAACCTCGCCATCTGGCCAAAGATGCAGTTAAAGAGCTTTCTCGGACTGTGGAGAAAAGATCGCGAGCTGCACCTACCGGGATTCCTACCAGCAAGCTATAAGCTAGCTAGATGTTTCATTTTTATTGTGAATTTAATCTCCATACATATGGAGTGGTTACATATGTTGCATAAACATGTCAAAAAAGACCTCGATCACTTTTTGCAGAGGTAAAATAATTCTAATATTTATATATTTACTATATTGGTCGTGTTTGAGAAATTTCTGTGACAAAATGGTGAAAATTAAATTACAGATTGCTGATTAAAAGCTTATGGATTATTGCTTCAGCCGATTTTTTTCATTTCTTTTTCACGTTCTTGTAATATATATGCATTCTGACCAAAAAATTATGTTATCGAGACACATTCATCTTGTTGTTGTGATTGTGTCAAATTTTTTATTTTTTTCTTTAAAAAAAGGTCGAAGCATTGAGTTATCTATTACTAGTATATTGCTTCTTTGTGGTGAGATTCGACTGTAGTTCTATTATGATGATGGATTGAGACGGTGAATAGATTTTGTAGATGATTTGTGGAGGAAGATAATTGATTGATGGAGATGGATTGAGAAGGTGAGCAGATTTTGGAGATGATTGGTTGAGGGAGATGAATGAATCATAAAGATAGATTGAAGCGGTCAGCAAATTTTGGAAGAGAAGAAGACGTAGTGACACACGGACATCGAATTACTTTTTTTTTTTCGTAGTGCGAGATAACCTAGTATATCGTTTTTCTTTGCGGTGGATCCGACCGTAAAAGATTTTAATGAATTGAGGAGGTGAGAAGAATGTTGAAGATTGAAAGAGTGGGAGAGAGTTTTGTTTGAGAGAGGTTTGATTTTGAAGAATATAGAGAAATAGAGGAATTGAGAGATATATGAGTTTTGGTTTGAGAAGATGAAGACGTAGTAACGGATATATGAGTATTTTTTTGTACTTGTAGCAGAGTAAACCTCCCTACGGTCGGTAATTAATTCGGTCGTTATTAGAATTGGCAAGCGTTTTATTTGATTGAATATAATTGAGACCTTATTCGAAAGAGTACTCAACTAAAATATTGGGAAATTTTTTTTTTTGAAAGAGGTCCCCAATTTTATGTTACAAATACTTAAATTATTAAGAAAGAACGAGAAGAAAAAAAAAAGAAGGGAAAAATCACTTTGAAATGCGATTATGACATCCCCAATTCTATGTTACCAAGTACTCACTACTTGCATCAAAACAGTGTTGTTTTGATATATCAAGATGAAATAGGGCAAAGATTTGTAGCTCCAAAGTCTATAATGGACCAATCCTGAATTTGGACCACAATGAGTTAATTAAATCAGCCACTCTCAAACTATTTCTCACAAAGAATAATTATCGATTCACAAAGAATCAAAAGGAGAAAGACAAGAAAAGCAACTGCCAGCTATGGGAAGAAAAAAAGGAGTAATATTTGATTTTTTTTTTTTTTTTTTTTTCACTCTATGTATCTCATAAACCAAATAGAGTTTATATAGTAATGAACCATCGTTAAAATCATAACCGACTTCTTGATCCAATGATCATTAACGAATGTAGATAAATATGGAAGATGAGGATAATCATAGTTCATGTAAATAATTATAGTAGATATAGATATTCAACTGAATGTGATTAATCTAAATTGGGTAACTGAGCAAAAACCAAAAAATAGTTAAATCTTCAAAGTAACCCATTAAATTATTTGGCCCAACACATTGTAGATTGAACTTTTTTCTATCTTCGATCTCGAGCTCAAATCTAATAAATATATATAGGAAATTTACATTTATAGACCCATACAAAGAAAAATATTCCAGAGTAGAAACTTTAGAATACCAAAACTACTGAAAATTATACTAGAAATATAAAAATACTGCAATCCCATGTTGACTTTATTTTAGATAATCAATTGAGATAAAAGAAAAATATCATCTCAATCAAAATTGTTTTGAATACTCCTATAATTTCACTAAATTCAAACGGGCATTTTGAATTTGAAACCATTGTAGCCAAAGCAAGTCAAAAACACATTATTTGTTCTTGTAATGGCATTAAAAGTTGAAAATCTTCTGCCGTGTAAATTACATCACAAGGTACAGATTCTCAAACCTATGATTTTCCCATAATTTACATATTAATTTGATTGGGTACATATAATAGAATGATATCATGTTTTGAGGTGTAAATTTACACAAATAGATGTTTCCAAAAAAAAAATGTGGTGTAACGTTTTGTAATGGTTCATGTTCGGTTGAATTATTTGTAACACTAGATAAATTGAAAAATGGTATTTTGTTCTCCGGAATTTCATATGAATGTTTCTGCCCACATCATTGTTGGGTTGTATCTAACAATTATGTGATGCAGTTTGATTGAATTTGAGTTACTTAAGCTACTAATGTAAACATATGGGGTTTTTGATAGATCGTTATGTATAATTTGTTTTTACGATGTATTTAAATGGAGGCAATTGTTGTGGTCTGATCTTCATCTTCAATTTGCTGCATAGCATGAGCCCCTGGTTACAATTGAATCATTTTTGTTTTGAAACACCAGAAATAATATTATTGCTTTAATTGTAATAATAAAATGCACTTCTAGTGGGCAACAAATAATCCAATAGGGCTTAAACATTCATTCAAATCTTATTTAATGTTAGTTAACAAAGGAAGTAATTTGATGTGTGATGGAGGTATTATATGATGTTACACAAAATGTTGTCAGCCACATTTGGTGTATAAATAGGAAGTCTTTTAGTTCCAAAAACATGTTGCGGTCTTTTCCCCAACTTAGATTTCTTCCTTGAACTCATGCACAAAACAAGGTGTAATCTTTTTACAATAGCTCCCCCCATGTATATCTTATAGCTTCATTTTGGGACTGGTTAGCTGAATGATTGGTTAGTGAAAGTCAAGTAGTTGAAAATATTATTCTTTTTGGTAAATGCAAGTAAATTCCCAATGTCGCAGAGTTGCATAAGATTAAATTGACGTTCACAACTATAGCTCATCTGTTCTTCAAATCGGAAGAAATTTAAAAAATATGATACAAGGAAATAAAAAAGTTTATTTTCAGAAAAAAAATCTATTTTCCAATACTATATATGAATTAGCATAAAGGTTAAATTTACTATGGAAAAGTCTTGCTACATCACCTATATATTCCTTCCTAAAATACTTTCTAGATATTTTGAACCACATTTCATTGTGGTTGGACTGTTTCACTTCCATCAGTAGCATTTTATAGATCAACTGATGTTGCATCCGGGTCTCCTTTCTTGAAAGGAAGTGACCAATGCACACACACTTAAACATGGGTTTTTGTGCATCAAGTATCTTTAAATTAAGTATTGTAATGACTTCGTATGGTACAAAGACTATAATTTTGCCACCAAACCTATTGCTAGGGTGTATGCGCTAGTCTCAATCTTGAAAATGAGATAATATCAACATGAGCCATAGAGATGCATCAACGTAGCATCAAATAATAGAATGACACATTTCCAAGAAATTACACAACATATATGTTAACGTATAAATATATTTGTTACATACTGTATAACAAAACACACAGTTAAAACACGTCATCGTGAATAACATGTGGTTGTTCATACTATAGCCAATACAATATGTTGTGTTACATCCAATGTTCTAAAAAGCTCGTCTAAGTTTCGCCTAGGCTCCGCCTAGACTTAAAACTCGGCATCCACGCTTAACCACACATCACGCATCGCCCTCGCTTTGTCCTTATCTCGCTCTCGCCTAGGACTCGCCTAGGCCTGAAAAGTTTGAAACTCGGCCTTCACATCTAGCCACGCTTTACGCTTTTTAGAACATTGGTCATATCTAAATCAAATGTGTTGGCTAACATAGATGGTTCGAATACTATGACCAACACAATAAGTTTTTAAATGTGTTAGCATGCTCACATCTAAATCAAATGTGTTGCTTAACAAATAATGTATTATCATGGTAACATTTGAAACAATAATTATACCAACATGCAATTGCATGGCTATCACAATATGTTGACAAAATTATAAGCCTCCTTACAGTAAAATCATGTATTAAGCATAGCTAACAAAATGTGGTACTAATTTACACCATGATCGCATTTAAATCAAGTGTGTTATCAAATTATATATATTATAATATACAAATTCAGTCTTTTCCGTATCACGTGACCAAAACAAACAAAACACAAGCTATATACATATATTTCAAATTATAAGATATAAGTAATATAAACACACTTAATAGAACATGTACAAATTTATATGTAACATGTTTGTTGTCTAGATATTAACTTCATATTAACATTCTAAAAATTATAACAGTAATATATTGCTATCATAAACAAACACGTGTACAAAAGCATTTTCATTATCACAACATTGTTTGAAATGACAACCTTGATGTATTGCACGAATTCAATTTCAAAATAAAACAAAATCATGAAAACCACACAGATTGATCATCCCAAGCTTTAATATTTAGTAAAATTGACACGAAAAAAAATCCCAAATGCATGAGTTGATTTATGTTGTGTATTACACAAAACATGTTCACCTCGAGTTCATAGATACGATTTTTTCTTCTTCTTATTAGAGGTTAGGTGGACTGTTTCTATAACCCTCTTGCCCACTTTTTTTGGTCGACGACTAATTTAGTCAGAGAAAGAGATAGCAGAGTCTTTAGTGCTATTTTTCTCAAACGGCAACTAGGTAACTGACAGAGTCAATCGGCTTATGAGCATTTCAAACTTCAGAACAATGTGTGTACGCAGATGACTCCTTTTCTGAAATGGATCAAGTTGTATGACGGCTAGGGCTGTCCATTTACACAATCTTTTGCTCCAAAATCGCAATTGTCGATTCTATACTCCAGATCTTTTAGGTGCAAACAGCAAAGACGATCGAATATTTCGCCTTCAAAAATTAGTGTTTTGAAGAGTAATGCTATGGATTATTGCAATGCAGAAAATTATAACACAAATTGGTTCTAATTTGGATGAATGTTATGAGTGAGATTGGAGATTTTTTTGAGGAAGAGTTTAGGAGGTGATAACGAAGGTTTTCAAATATTGAGCGTGAAATAAGGGATTTGTTTCAACATATAAATTTGTTTTTTTACTTTTGAAATTCAGTAGTTTTGAAATAAAAAAGATTGAAAAAAAAAAAGAGTTTTGAAATATAATTTCCACCCCGTCAGTGTATGCATATGTTTGGAGTCTTTGAAATTATAATTTAAGTCTTATATTATAAAGCGATTAGTAAAATGTGGATAAAAAGTGGTTGTAAGTTGTGGGTCATGAAATGTGTGGATGAGAATTATATTTCCAGGTTTGTAAAATTGAAATTATAATTTAAGTGGTGTCAAACATATATGCTAAGTCAAAGTCTTTAAAAAATTTCGATTAAATACACCCTTAATGTGTGGTGTAATTTCCACATTAAGGAATATACTTAAGATCCGAAACAATTTCCATTGGCCCAAGGTCCGCCCACGGTGTCCCGCAAACCACGGTTCCCCGTCAATTGTCGCACCCAGATTACGCACCCCCAGCGCTCTTTAGCAAAACCACCCCGATCCTACGCCCAACATATAAAAGTCTCGATCTTTCCACTTCTACGCAAATTCATTACATTGCACTTTCCAATTTATCCACTCGCACCTCGATTTGTACACTGTAAGCTCAATCAACTATTTTTCCCAATAATCCTATGTTTGCAAATATATATATGCACATTTCTGTAGATGTATATGTGTACGATACTTGGTTTGCGATTTGATTTTTTGTTTGCTTAGGTTTTTTTTGTATAAATGGCGACAAAGAAGAGCGTCGGATCACTGAAGGAAGCGGATCTGAAGGGGAAGAGAGTGTTCGTTAGAGTGGATCTGAACGTTCCATTGGATGATAACTTCAACATCACCGATGACACCAGAATCAGAGCCGCCGTCCCCACCATCAAATACTTGATCGGCTATGGCGCTAAACTCATCCTCTCCTCTCACCTTGTACGTATAACTTCTTTTTCAATCTGAAGAATAGATAGCTTTTTATCTATAGTTCTGAATTAGATTAGGAATATTTGTTAGCTGAATCTTTATGGCTAATAATTTCTATTCTTTCGATCTACTTGACCAAATTGCAGATACGTATTTATAATTTATCACATGTTTACTGTTCGACTACTTTGATCCGTGGTATTTGATCTTTTATCTTTTTTAGATTGCGATTTCCTCCCCATTGATTTTGGATCTTTGTTATGTTTTGTTGTAATTATAGGTTAATTTTGTATTCATGCTGCACAACATTTTGAATTGAGTTGATATAAATGGGTTGTGAGGTTTTCTAAGTCTGTTTAGTGTGATGTGCTTTACTTGCGTGGATGAAAGATTGTTCTCAGATGCAAATCTAGGATGCTAATTCTTCCCTCGTCCTTCAAATTTTCCCATAAAAATCTAGTCGTCTCACTTGAAGATCTCAATGTCATTGTTATGCCTAATTTTATTAGAATGGTGCAGGAATGTGTACATGCGCTATGATACTTAATAGCTCGAGCAGTGTGCTGAATCTATCTGTTCTAAGATTATGCTGCAGTATGGTTATTCTGAAATTGGAATTGCTGATGTTCTTTTAGCTATTTTTGCTAGATGATTGCTATTTGTTCACAGCACCACAAACTTGTCATTCTATTTTAGTCTATTGTTATCTGTTCATTTCCAGCTGTTAGTTACTTTTTTTTTTTTTCAAATTTTCTTTCATTTTACTGTCATATTCAGTGTTTTTATTTACTAATTATGTGAAATCATTGTTTGAATTGTGGGTTTTAGGGGCGCCCAAAAGGTGTTACGCCGAAGTACAGTTTGAAGCCTCTTGTACCCAGACTCTCTGAACTACTTGGAGTTGAGGTTGATTTTCTCTTAAATTACATATATTTTAGCGGGTTTGTTGGGTTAATGCGAACAATTTGTTGTTAGAAGATGGTTCTTTGCTCATCTTGTCTCTGTGTTATCAATAGGTCAAGATGGCTAACGACTGCATTGGTGAAGAAGTTGTGAAATTGGTGAGCGAGCTCCCTGAAGGAGGTGTTCTTCTCTTGGAGAATGTTAGATTTTACAAAGAAGAGGAAAAGAATGATCCTGAGTTTGCAAAGAAGCTTGCATCACTTGCAGACTTGTATGTTAATGATGCCTTTGGAACCGCACATAGAGCCCATGCTTCGACAGAGGGAGTGGCCAAGTACTTGAAACCTTCTGTTGCTGGATTCCTTATGCAGAAGGTATGCAGATACTTTAGACTGCTTCACATTTATATATTTTGTAATATGACAGAAAAATTAATCCCCATAGAGCATTCTTCCATTAATGTGTCCAGCACTGCAGGTGTGAACTGTCACATTGAATATTTATGAGAAATCTTATAAGAGCTTGTTTGGTGGAGCTTAAAAATCAGCAAAAAACTGAAGTCATGATCAACAATTAATTTTAACCAAATATTTGGGACCCATAGCTTTTATTAACTTTTCAACTACAGATTTTATCAAATTTTTATCAAAATTTGTTAAAAAGCTCCACCAAACAAGCGCTAAATTGAATTTTGAATTAATGGAGCTTGAGTTATTCTATGACTGTATAACTGCAGTTGATTTGCATCTGTATGATTGAGCAAGCATTGCCTGTATGTTTACTCTGAACTTTTCCTGTGTCTCAGGAGCTTGACTATTTAGTCGGGGCTGTTACCAACCCCAAGAAGCCATTCGCTGCTATTGTCGGTGGCTCAAAGGTATCTAGTAAAATTGGTGTTATCGAGTCACTGTTAGCGAAGGTAGACCTTCTCTTGCTGGGTGGAGGCATGATCTTTACTTTCTACAAAGCCCAAGGACATGCTGTGGGATCTTCACTTGTTGAGGAGGACAAGCTTGATCTTGCAACTTCACTCATGGAGAAGGCCAAGGCTAAGGGGGTTTCTTTATTGTTACCTTCTGATGTGGTTGCTGCTGACAAGTTTGCTGCTGATGCTAATAGCAAGGTAGGTTTGCTCAACTATTATTATAATCTTGAGCTGGACTAGAGTTACTCTGTCTTTGATTTTACTTAATTTAATTTTCAATGTTATGAAAACCGGGCTGGACCGACCGGTTCGACCCTAAAAACCAGCAACCAGCCCAGAATTCGGTCTGGTCATATGTTATTAACCGGGAATAGAAAAACTGCTCAAAGAACCCCCAAACCGGCCGGATTAACTGTGAACTGGAAAACCGGTTACGGTTTTACCGGTTTATAAGGTTAATTTTCAAAAATAAAAAATAAAAATGACTGTAATGATGGGCTCGTGCACTGCATTTGCAGGCCTAAATAGATATCTTGCCCAAGCGCTGCTCTTTTTAATGATGCTCGTCCTCCAATATCATTATCAATGTTCTAAAAAGCGTAAAGCGTGGCTAGGCGTGAAGGCCGAGCTTCAAGCTTTTCGAGCTTAGACGAGGCTTAGGCGAGAGCAAGGCGAATCGTGAGGCATAGCTAGACTTGGAGGTTGAGCTTCACGCCTAGGCGAAGCTTAGGCGGCTTTTTACAACAGTGATCATTATTAATCTTCCCATGTGGGATAAAAAAAAGTATCCAATTGCCCAGCAAAAGCCACTTTTAAATGTTTACAGTTTATCCCATTCTTTCCATTTATTTGATCAGGGCCCGACAAAGTCATTTTGATGTTCACCTCATTCTTTTCATTTATTTGATTTTTAACTTCAACTTATTGAGTACAACCAGTTGCACTTCATTATTAGCATAATTATGCTAGACTTCTTTCTCTATAGGCTCAAACAATTTCAATTTCAACAAAGCAAATTATTTGGACACATATTGATTGTTAGTTTTTGAAGTGCTGAAACAAATTATAGAATAATAAATCTTATTAGCAAACATGGATTTGCATTTACTTTGAATTAGTAATTTGAAAATAAAAAAATCTATTGTTACAATATTTTATAGTTTGTGTGTATTTATTTATTTTTGGAGTCCAGTTTGACTCTGGTTGAACTTTTTGACCCTTGACCTTTTATCTTTTCTGGGTCCGTGCCTGGGCCAGTTTCCAGAACATTTTTAGTTATACTTGCAGTGCCTAATATACTAATTCAAGTTACTAGAATACATGATGATTAAAATGTTCCTCAATGTTTTTGCAGGTTGTTCCAGCATCTGAAATCCCAGATGGCTGGATGGGATTAGATATTGGACCTGACTCTATCAAATCATTTAGTGAAGCTTTGGATACTACCAAAACCATCATTTGGAATGGACCAATGGGTGTATTTGAGTTCGATAAGTTTGCAGCAGGAACTGAGGTACTTGATTATAGATTGCAATGTAAAAGAGATTTCACTTATTTAGCCTAATGAACAAATTGCTCGGATATTAAAATTGAGCATTCATGTTTTTCGTTATTTTAGGCCATAGCCAAGAAATTGGCAGAACTTAGTGGCAAGGGAGTGACAACAATCATTGGAGGAGGTGATTCTGTTGCTGCTGTTGAGAAGGTTGGACTGGCGGACAAGATGAGCCACATCTCAACCGGAGGTGGTGCCAGCTTGGAACTTCTTGAGGGGAAACCGCTACCTGGAGTTCTTGCCCTGGATGATGCTTAGGCTGATGTTTCTTGCTGTTTTCCGTTTTATACATCCCTCTAGTTGTCATGTCTGGGTCTTTACCAGCTGAGTGGATGCGGATAAATGTTCGAACTGTTCTTGTAGAGTTGTAGATCTAATTTGAATAATTAGAACACTGCCTGTCACACTGTGTTTTATGGCAAAGAACAAATTTTCCGGTTTCCAAGAATGATATGATGGTTTTTGTGAGTGATTAATTGATGGGGTTTTATCCCTTATCAAGTTGTAGGCATGTAGCCGGCGATAAATGAACAAAGATAAATAAGGGTGTGTTTGATAGCTTTCCATGGAAAATGCAAATATTTTTCATGTAAGTTGGAAAAGAAATTCTACCAAATGGGTGAGAAAAAATTTTCAGGAAGTGGCCAAATGTGTCTTTAGGCAATTGTCTTGAAAATATTTTCCATTTTCCATATGTCAATCAAACACAAAAGTGGAAAAATAAAACACATTGATTTGACAAGATTTTGTGGAGTGACATTTTTCATGGAAAATTTGTGAATCAAACACACCCTAATATTATTTGTAAGGTTTTAACAGGGTAAAATGAAATATCTCTGAAGCAAATGGGGTATATAAAAAAGAAAAATTTGTAAGTATATAAAGTAAATTTCTAAGTACTTGTTTGCCAAGATAGATTGTAGACTAGTACACCATATGGATCTTTACAAGAAAGAAAAAGAAATGTATTTTTTGTTAAACTGTTGATCTGAAGTTCATATTTGCCTTAATGAATGTTTGGTTTTGCTTATAAGTATTTATATATAATGTGTGGATAAAAACAAAATAAAATTGTAGATTTTACAAAAGCGTGTGAATAAAAAATAATGATCGACCATTTTATAAGTATTGAAAAGCACTTCCAAAAATATGTTAAATTTTTTGGTTGTTTATTCTTCAAAGGGAAATTGGTCAAAAACGTTTCTAACGTATGGATCCGATGAGTAAATCATCCCTACCTTTCAAATTTTAGCAATTACATCTCTTACCTATCCATGTAGTGTCCAAATCATCCTTTTGAACGGAATCTATCCAATATTCCGTTAATCCTTTGAGATTTTGGCGTGAATTGGTCCCTAACTTTTGTCCTTATGGTGGAATTGGTCTCTAACGTTTATGTTTTGGCAAACAAGTCCCTAACCTATGTGTTTTGGTACGAAATTGGTCCTTATGGAATAAAAAAGACAAATATACCCTTAGTTTAATTAGAAGAAATTGTATGTAGATTCTTAATCATTACAAAATGTGCAAATAAGTCCAATACTTTTATTTTTTATAAAAAAATTTAAAAAAATTAATGAATATTTTTTTTTTGAATTAACACTTTAGTAATAAACATGTCAAATAAATTTATTATTTTTTATTATTAAGTAATAAAGAGAAATCATTGTGAGAAATTATTTTTCTCCCTCTTGACTTATAAATTTTTCTCCCTCTTTACTTTAAAAATTAAGTTAAATAAATAACAAAATAGACGTATATAATTTTATGACATTGAACTAATCTTATTACATTTTTATTTAACGTAAAAATACTAATAAAAATTAATTTACACATTATGTGTTTTATTTTTGAATGAAAATAAAACGATAAATTAAAATATAAAGAATATAGTTGAATTTCTAATATTTGTAGTTAAGAAACATACAACTCAATTAAATCAAAGTATTTGAACATCAAATTTGTGACAAAGTTATTTTTTTATATAACAATAAAATAAAAGCTTTAATTTTAAATATTATATTTATTACTTCATAATAAAAATAATAATTTTATTTGATATTTTTATTACTAAAGTGTTAATTAAAAAAAATTAATTAGTTTTCTTTAATTTTTTTTATAAAAAATAAAAGTATTGGACTTATTTGCACATTTTGTAATGATTAGGAATCCACATACAATTTCTTTTAATTACTAAGGGTATATTTGTCTTTTTCATCCCATAAGGACCAATTTCGCACTAAAACACATCGGTTAGGGACTTGTTTGCCAAAACATAAATGTGAGGAACCAACTCCACACTAAGAACAAAGGTTAAGGACCATTTACGCCAAAATCTCAAAGGTTTAGCGGAATATTGGATGGATTCCGTTCAAAAGGATTATTTGGACACTACATAGGTAGGTAAGGGATGTAATTATCAAAATGTGAAAGATAAAGATGATTTGCGCACTGGTTCCATACATTAGAGACGTTTTTGACCAATTTCCTTCTTCAAATTGAAAATATTTACTTTGACAAATTTTGAATGAAAAATCATTCATAGCATGTCTACTGGCTCCACTTGGACTGCAACTGCAATTTATTTATTCTCTCTCTATTTTCATATAACAAAAACTTCCTTAGGGCTCACAGGAGGTTTGAAAAGAACCTTAACAAAATAGCTGTCGGGGGTAAATTATACTTTTCCATAGTTGAAGGGCGCTAAATAATAATGAACCAATATTAGATCTTTTTTTTTTTTTTTTTTTTATCGAACCAATATTAGAACCTTCTCATCTGCTCCGGCTGCCTGTGCTTTCCACAGTTTCGTAATGGCTTCTGTGCGATTTTTTCCTAATTCATGCATGTTATTCTCCCAGAAAATTACCAAGTCCCAAACCAATTTCAAATTCTTCGCCTCCGCATCACCATTTTTGCTATCAAAGTTACATTCAATCCCAAGAAGAGCATCAATCTTTACACATTCACTAGCAGAAAAAGACGTCGTTACTTCTGCGCCTGAAAATACCTCATCCAATTCAATTTCCAAATACAATAACTCCCCGTTTGCAGGTTCGTTCTTTTTATTACCGGTTAATCGAGCAAGCTAGCAGAATATTATTTTTCGACGGGAAGCAGATTGTTAAAATCGTGCTATTTAATTTTCTGAATCTGAGCTTACTTACTGAGTTAAATTATGTGATTATGCAGGGTTAGATGATATAATAACGGGATATATATTCGGAAAAAAGAAGGCTACTGAAGTTGCTCACTCGTAGGTACTTATCTCTTACCAATAAGATAGTATTTCTTTTTTCTTATTAATTTTTTTTTATTCTGCAAGTTTGATCAACCTATTAATATATGCAATTTTTTGTTGTGAATTGAATGATTTCTTCGCATATTAGAGTCTGGAAGAATGTTATCCGGAAAGGGGATGTAGTTGTTGATGCCACTTGTGGAAATGGATATGATACCTTAGCAATGCTAAGATTGGTTGCTGATGAAACGCGTAGAGGTCGTGTTTATGCAATGGATCTACAAAAAGTTGCCCTAGAGAATACTTATTCTTTGCTGGGTCAATCCGTCAATTCAGATGAGGTACTTCCTTTGCACATCTGATTTTTTGAATTTCTAGTCGTCCATTACATGATGATCGTGATATTATGTACGTGCAACTGCAAGCATTGTGTGTTAAATGTTAACCTTCTGCTTTTCTGCATAAATGACTGCCTCGTGGCAACCTGCTCAAAGAAGCTAGGAGCTAAAAATAAGAAACGCCTAGGATGAAACAGCTATCCGCAAATGCATATTAGCTTATATAAACTAGTGTTGCTACTTGCTACTAAACTAACTCAAAAAAAGAAGAAAAGATTACTATAAATTGGATATTTAATTTAACAAGCATGAATTTGAATTATGAGGTAAAGCAAAGCCTGAATTTGGGCAGCTATAAACTTCCTTTCCTTGTATGTTGTGCAAATCACTTGTAAACCAACATTATTCCAGGTTGTCTCTAAGTATGAGCAACATCATTTCTAACAGTTAAGAGTTACATATTGCTTACTCTGAACAATCATCATGTATGAAATTTCAGTTTCTCAGACCCTTTTCTGTGGTCATATCTCATTCTCTGGAAACATAATTTAATATGTGATATTCAATCAAGAAATTTCTTTTGTATTGTGGCAATGCAGAGAGAACTGGTAGAGCTTTATGCCATTTGTCATACTAAAATGGAGGAAATTGTTCCCAGTGGTTCTGCAGTGAGGTATCATTGCAATTATGAAACTTTTGTTGGTACCCTAGTATCTAAGGGCTAGGACACATTTCTGTGTTATGTTAATCATATTCTAACTTCATTTCTTTCACCATTGTTTTTAGGTTAGTTGCGTTCAACTTGGGTTACCTTCCAGGAGGTGACAAGAAAATCATAACTCGGTCGGAGACAACACTACATGCACTCGAGGCTGCCAAAAGAATACTAGCACCTGGAGGACTCATCAGCATAGTGGTCTATGTGGGCCATGCTGGTGGAAGGTAATATAGACCTTCCATTTTTCTTTCTTGTTGCGTGTTTTTATCCTTATCTTCCATTGGGTGGTTCGGAAGGGGGAGGGTTTCATTCTATATCATTCATAGAGTGAACTTAGGCCTTCCTCCCTCTCTTCCTTGCATATAGAGACATAGATGCACATGATGCTTCTATAAACACCGCATAGTTGACATTTGGTTGCCTAAGATGGATTAGATGTTGTTAACTTTGAATAAGCGTGTTTTATTGAAGAGAAATGATTGAAGGTTGCATTGGGCATGAATGCATTGCTCTTCCACTCTGTTGATCCTTTCTTGCAAAATCTATTTAATAAAAATATCTACAGACCGAAAAAAGGTTAGATGGGTGCTTTCTTGCCATTGATTTAGGACAGACTTCTAGTTATTTATGCTGAATTTGACTATGGATCCTGATAATTATTTGGCCTCAGTTAACACTGAGATACTTCTCTTTATCCTTGTAGGGACGAGTTTGAAACAGTCCAAGCTTTTGCTTCTGAATTACCTGTTGACAATTGGGTCTGCTGCAAACTCCAAATGCTAAACCGGCCATTAGCTCCGGTACTTGTGATTCTATCTAAGAATTGAACATGTAATGCTTCATTACTATATGGAAAACTTTAAAAGTTTATTTGGTAATGTTAACCAAATTTTATGTGGTAAATGTATCTTGAAATTCTTTAGGTGCCTTGAACCTCCGTCAAACGAGGAAACTCCACACCTCAGCTACCGGATTTATGATTGTTTAACTATGCATGCAGTCTCTTCCTCATTGTCTGTGTGGACATCGCCCCATCATTGGCCTTATGAAATCAATTTTAATACGAGATTTCATTAGTTGTTCTACTAATAGTTTTGGAATGTCATCAATGTTTTGCCATAAAGTTCTATTTTTGTCCCTTTTTGTCCAAATGCGAATGAAAAATAGGAGTATATATTTTTCCAAATCAAGATTCTGTTGTGTTTCCCAAGGATTACTTGTACAAAATAGCACCCATTCATGTTAGAGGAATGATTATCAACACTTCAGAAAACTTTCACCCCACAGTTGATTTAGGAGGTTACCGAAAGAATGTTTTCCTATAATTAGCAGGGCATACCAGCCCCAGTTTATGTCTAAATTCTGAACCTAGAAATAGAACAACAAAACCAGAAAAGAAAAACAATTCTTCCAGGCAATTTGCCTTCAAAACATTATTATCTAAGCCATCAACTCAAGAAGAAGCAGAAGTGTCCATGGTCTTGTATCTGTACAAGACTCGCTTCTTTTTGAAAATTCCATTCTCAACTGTGATTACAACCTTGCCAGGTTCGTTGTTTCTAAAAGAATTGCGAATGGAATCTTCTTGCCAACTTATCTTCCTTCCCTTCTTCACGATTACGGTATAAGACCCTTCATCCGTTGGAACAAACTCCTCTTTGTAATTCACATCCCAACCTGCTATAGTCAGGTCCCACATCAATGTATTTCCAACCTGTTTAGAAAAATATTCGAGATGTTTAAACTATGCACAAATAGTGGGATCAAAGATGATCTGTATAGTCAACTCAAAGTTTATTAGGAATAAGGTTTAGTTTGTTGTTTATAAGAAGAAAACTAAAAAGAATAATAAGTAAAAAATAAAGCAGTAGATGCTATATAGCAGTTGATTTACCTCTGGTGCAGGAATCTCTATAGTTTCAGTTGCTCCAGCCTTAACAGTGATCTCAGAAGCAGCATCTTTGGTCGAAAAATGAGGATCATTCTCTTTTCTGAGCCCTCCATACTGAACAGGAATTTCCTCTGCACCAATGTACCTGCAGTCAAGCGTCATATATCAGTTTTAGAAGCCTCCCCTAAAACAACTAACAAGGAGGGAGGAAAAAGAACTTTGCTTACTTGAGAAGCGTTTCAGTAACCCTGGATGGACGACTAAAGACGAATTTGCTCTTGGTCCTTTGTGTTAAGAAAGGTGATAAGAGCGCATTGAAGGCATAATACCAGAAAGGTACATTGATAAAGATCTACATACAACATATGAACACATCAATAAATGTGACTAGAACATTAGAATTTCCTTCTAACAGAGATTATATGAAGATAAGAGAATAGAAGAATGCATAAGAATAGCAAAACAAATGCTTACATTTCTTGCAACAAATTCAGGATAATTATCCTGCAGAGTCCCCACAGCCCGTTTGGTGGCAAGCCGGATATCCTTCCTTGAAGGTCCCAGGGTGTTCTTGAGATCATTAATTTGGAGCAATGAGGAGACGCCACAGGGCTTGAAATCAAGCTTCTGAATCTGCTTCTCCATTAATTGAAACCTCCATCTCAAGAACCTCTCACGGGTGGCTTCAGTCCCAATGGTCTTGTTGTATACTTCATCATTCGCAAATACCCCATAAACATTGTAGCAAACCATATGGCCTTCGTGATCCAGTCCCTTCGTGTAGGCAATCATGTCATATTCATTCCCAAAATCTTCCTCCACGATTAAATCTATCTTATTTACCTTCCTCCATTTAAGAGTGTTCTTCAACATCTCAAAGGCATCATTGACCTTAAACTCTCTGGCTGTCAAGAATTTCAAGAGCAAAATATCTGTGCCTTCATCTCCCTTGCTTGGCAATAAGGGAACACCCCACAAGGATATATTCTCATCAATTTCAACCTCTTTTTCCACTTTTGTACCTTCATCGGATTTTTCTTCTTCGTCCTCCACTTTCGATTTCCCCTTATCAACAACATTTCCACCATCAACATTAGATTTCTCTTCATTATTCTCTTCTTTTTCCTTTTGTTTATCTTTCACAGAGTCTTCTTCATCTTTGCTACCCGGCTGCTCCTTCTGGACTTCCTTCTCTTTCTTCTTCCCCTTAAACAACTCGTTCATCAAAATGGCCTCTTCAATCTTCGATCTGAGCTCTGTCAATGCCTTTTTCTCATACTCCCTCAGATCAGAAAATAACCCTTTTTCCTCAATCATCAAAGAAGATTCTCCACCTTTTCCATCAGATGGTGATGACGAACTCTCTCCCTTATCACTTCCATTCTTGTTCTCCACCTCCACTTTCTCCAATTCTTTAATCGCTCCAGCAACCTTGCCATCTTCTATCAATGCAACTCCCTTTTCTTCTACATTCTCAGTTTGCTTCGTCTCGTCCACTTTCTCCAAATCTTTAATTGCTTCTGCAACCGTACCATCTTCTACCAATGTAATCCCTTTTTCTTCCACATTCTCAGATTGCTTCGGCTCGTCCACTTTCTCCAAATCTTTAATTGCTTCAGCAACCGTACCATCTTCTACCAAAGCAACTCCCTTTTCTTCATCATTCTCAGATTGCTTCGGCTCGTCCACTTTCTCCAAATCTTTGATTGCTTCAGCAACCTTACCATCTGCTACATTCTGAGCTTTCTTCGGTTCTTGAGAAGCCTCGAGCCGATCCTTTAAGACCACCTCGTTTTCCTTTCCCTCCACGGCCATGTTTCTGAATTTCCTCTGTGACCAGGGGTGGAGCCACCTGGAGTCTAGTGAGGGAAGTTACACCCAATGGATTTTTGTCAAGGGTGGGCTGAAGGCAAGGAGAAAATCATAAACAACCACATCAAAAATTCAGAAGAGATAATGTTGAGAAAATCGCTGTTTTGTAACGAAGATTACCATCAAGAAACACCAATTTTGAAGAAAAAAAAAGAAAAAGAAAAAAATATTCCAAGGAGCTAGAAGAAGAGAATGGCGAACTGTTAATGGTGATCACCTAGGTTGTGTTGACATTTAAATCTTTCACAAATATATATGACACTGGTGATGAAGACGACTTGTCCTTGCAGAAATCAAGGATACAAAAGATTAAATTGGTGCCACACATCTCCCTTTTTCCCTCTCCTTCACAGTAAATTGCTCCCGACTTTTAGTGCAAAACCAAGGAAAATCCATAGCCGCTTGTCCCGTTCTATTGCTCTGTTAAAACTTAAAACACGCTGATTACACCAATAAGATTGGCTTTTAATTGGGTTATACATGGCCTTATTGGCAGACACCACAAAATGTGCTTCTATTAGGCTTTAATTATTTTGCTCTCTGCCCCAAACAAGTAATAAAGAAAAAATTAGGCCTAACCCTCCACCTAATTATCTATTTTGGAAAATTAGTCTACTACGAAATAATTTGGGAATTATTTAATTGAAATATTGGATGTTTACATTTATTTATTTGTATCCTCTCTTCATTATGGCCCTGAAAATACACGACAATGATATTACCAATTGTAGATGTTGTATTACCTTTTCAAAATTCGAACGTGCGGTGCAGAGAGAAAAAAATTTACTTTGTGTTTTAACGGCTGCATTAACTTTTTAATCAAAAGCTCTCGTAGCTCAGTTGGTTAGAGCACCCGTTTAGTAAGCGGGAGGTCTTGAGTTCGACTCTCAACGAGAGCATTACCTTTATTACTTCTTTTTCCCTCTCATTTTGGGAAAATTTTCACATGGTGTGATTATGAATCAACAACCTTCAAAAATAAGGTTTTATGTCTTGAATCTTTTTAAATCATTGAATCCGAGTCTCCAAATGATTAAAACAGTCTATGTCGACATTAAAATCACACGCGACTTTTACATTACTTAAAGTTTAAAAGAAAAAAAATCATCAAATCACTTAACATTTTTCTTCTATTTGATTGAAAGTTGCGTGTAATTATAACGTCTATATTGACGATTTCTATTATGTTAAGTCCTAAATTCAACTATTTAAATAGATTGGAGATTCAAAATCTTACTTTTAAAGATTGAGGAGCTATAATCACATAATGGGAAAGATCATTACCTAACCCTAATTTCCCCTTTTTTATATTTCTATATAGCATGTAAGTCGCCACAATGGCTCATAGAGTCACCCAGTTCATTATATGATAGACGGTAAGAAATTTTGCCCTTCAATTTCCCATCCTGAAATCGATACATGTATATTGAAATAATTAGTTAGATGTGTACAAACCCAACTATTTTTAACCGCATTTTTGCTCGTTATTCCACCATGTTGTTTCTGCTAATGAACTTCATTTAAAGTTGTCTGCCTTTCAAAATGTGCTTTATATAGTCACTCGGTTTGTACTAATAAACACAGAGTAATGTTATGTATCATAGAGATTATCACCAATCTAGGTGACGGTGGAACCTTTAATTCATTGTTCAATGCAACACAACTTCATTTCATTGAACAATAAATCAGAGATTTTACTACCACCTAAAATAGTTTTGATTTCTACTCATGATGAATATCATTATTCAAACACAAAACATGCAACTTCAGAAAGCAAGAAAACACCAAATTTATTTATTATTCCATTTATATAACAATCAGATAATATATGCAGTTGTTGGACATTACAAAGAGAGATTGATGGGAATGATGCTAAAATGAGAATAGGCAAATATTAACAAGCAATAGAAAATATCATTAAACTTGCAGTAAAATCAGAAATCTACATTAATAAACCACCTACTGGTTCCATAACTCAGACCTAGAGAATCAGATAATTTTTGTAGCTCTCAAACTTATGGATTACAGAACCGGAAAAAGGGAAAGATGAAATCCAGGTATACACGTGCTACTTTTTGATATTCCAGTTGTGGGATGTCCGAGGTGCAACTGCAATGCCATCGTAGTATCGGGGTTCAAGCTCCTTGTTGTTCCATTCGACAACAAACTCTTTGAATAGATCACGAGCAGAATCGGAAGAAAGATCTGAGAAAAACATTTTCCTCTCTTCTCTCAGCCATGTCGCAAATTCATTGTTCTTGGAGAAATAATCTTCACTGGACAATTCATGGAATTTTATTTTCTGAGAAAAGGATAGAAAAAAAGACAGATAGTTAAGAAAATAAGCAGATTGATTAATACTACTTGAGATAACAATTATTTCTATTATTGCCAAAACTTTACATTACTGCAGTTAATATTGTGGCAAAGAAGAACTTATGCACACTCATACACATGCAAGGTGCCCCAGGCAAAGCCCGGGTTCAACAAAAAGAAAGGAAGAAGTTCTAAAATCTCGGGAGGATTTTATATGACTCAAAAAGATGACATAGATCTCAGTGCTACAAATTAGATTTCAATATTCTGAAATTGCTCAAGTATAAAGTCTTCTGATAATATTTTGATCTCACAGTAAGCTCGATAGTTCTATCAAATATTTAATCATACTTTTAGTAGAGTCTTGATTTGAAAAGCCTTCAAATGTGGGTACTTGTAGTTCAAATTTTAAAGAGAAAATACAAGCACAAAAAAAGGCACACGTAGAAAGATGCAAAAGATAGATGTCTGATTATTAAGCACACAAGTTATCAAAACAATGACCATAAGAACACACACTTAATACCTATCTAGGGATTGGAAGAACTGCAACAGATGAGCGACTAATTGAATCCCTATTTCCATGGGCATTGTTAAAGCGTTTGAAATGTTAACATAGCAAAGCTTTTGCATAAATGTTACTTAATTAATTCAACATCAAAATGAAACCTGATGAATGAATTACTGGGACATCCCCGACAAACTTGTTTTAGGGAGGATTATCTTCAGGCATGGTATAGTCAAATTGGAATGACCAGGTATAATCAAGCTACCTACTTAAAGTGAAACATTTTAATAAGATATTGTCATATTGATAGTTGATAATGCTTAAAAAAGCCATTCTGAGTGTTCAAATACGCAGGAAGAACCAACTTGCAATTGTCTGGGACCATTATGGATTAATGAAAGGAACCCACAGTTTCAAATTTATCACTAATCGATTTAACCATCTGAGCTATTTGCATCCTTATCAGAAGAGTTCTCCCAATCAAAAAGTGAGTCATTTACCAAATCTTCTTTTCTTTCGAAAAAAAGATTAACTTGCACGTTTGACCCCCTCAGAAAAAGGTAATATAGAAGAAGATTAAGGTGGTTACACTTTGAGTCCCCCAATGCGGAAGATGAAATTAACAAATGTATCTGTGTGTTTTCCTACAAATTCAGAGAGGCCAAGAGATGCAATTTACACCATATTTGATTTAACATATTCAATAGTAGTTTCCAGTAAGATAAGTGGGGGCCCAGACACGAATAACAAATGAGATAATAAAAATAGGGAAAATTCGAGAAACAATGGGCTAGTGTCATGACTTGATTTCAGCAATAACATGGGAAAAGACCAAGATGTAACTTACTGAAAGATCGCGATGCTTGTGGTCTTTATCCTTGCGCTTCTCTCCAGACTTTTTTTCTGAAGAAATATCAATCAATCCTTTTCACCAACATTTCTTGAAACCTCATAATCATAATTACTAAGGAAAATCGATTGAATGGGCAATAACAAAAGATATCAACATTATGAAGTTCTCTAAACTTATAGCAAAGTGATCTTATATAAATAAACAGTGAGGGAAAATTGAGTGAAAGCAGCTTTATATGTTACACTAAAGGAGTTATCAACATGTAGTTTCATGGTAAAAAGAAGGAAAGCCTAATATTAATGAAAAAAAGTGCAAAAGAGATTTATCATCAACTGTGCTGTTATAATTTTACCTTTCTGCTTGTCACAACTCTTGTTTAGGGACAACCGGACAACTACATGACGATTCATTCAAACTGTGACATATTTTTTTCATGAGAGTCTTTGGGGTTCTTCCTCTGTCAAAATAAGTGAAAAGGGCAAGACCTCTTCCTTAGCATCATACCCCAATAAGCTGGGAGTTCTCAACACAATGTGTAAAACAGTGAGTTATGTTTGGTCTATTGGCCCAAGCAACATGAGAAATCCTGGTAACGACAAATTTTTATCTTCAATTCTTCATTAAGGCAACGCAGTTTAGCTGCACTGTGCATGTTGAATCTTATGCTACCAAACGGCTGCTAGCTGGGGTCTGCTACTAAACCATCTTCAAGAAGTATAACCCCTCCATCGTTATTTTTCATAAATTTTTAGAGGTTAGAGAACGGACTTATATCTACCAATCGAGGTTATTATTAATTTCCAAAATCCTAATAGTAAAATTATTCCTCTTCGGAATTAATGACCAACGAAAAGACCAACTCAATCCAGATTTTTAGAACAAATCAACAAGTAATCCGTGAGCATTGCAAAATAGGTTCAATAATCATCAATTTTTCCATCTACAAGCATCATAAAAATGATATTTACCTGATGTCTGAGAAGCACAGATTTTTTTAAGAGTTCAAATTGAAAAAAAAAAAAAAAAATCCCGATCACAAGATGTTAAATAACAAATACCTTTATCAGAACGGCGTTTCGAAGATTTATGGGATTTGTGCTTCTTATTGGATTTCTCTCTCTTTTCAGCGTCTCCACTTTTTACCCTTTTGCTCTTCGCCTCATCTGCCCAAAATTACACAGAATTATATACCTACATGTTTACAATAATCAGCATATATAAGTAGAATTGATAAAATAGAACGAACCTCGCGGAGAAGAGGGAGAAGTTCTCTTGAGCTTCTTCTTCTCGGTCTCCCTTGATTTCCTATCGCTGCCCATTAACTTCTGAAAACCAAATAGAAAGATAGTTTTTCTTTGCTCATAATTAAAAGAGTGTTTTTGCAGCACTGTGAAAAAATGGGAAAATTGCAAACAAGGTTCTCAATTTATGGTCTACGTAGCTAGACAGTCCTTAACTTTTCATGTAGAGACCTTGATAAAAAGTGTAGACACCTGGATAGAAATGTAGAGTTTTTTTTTTCCGAAGGAGCGAAAATATTGCATTCAACTCAAAATCTCAAACAATCATGGGTTACAGAATTAGAAACTAGTATACCATTTTACAAGCGTTGGACATCCGACCGTAGACTCAGTAGATGAAGAAGGAAGAATGAGATGGATTTGAGGAGTAAGAATGACGGAAGAATGAGATAGATTTGTGGAGATGATTTGAAGAGATGAAAATTGATAAATTGAGAAATATGAAGACAAACGTATGTAATGATTTTTGGACCAGTAGAGGAGAAACTTTATAGGGTCGTGATAAAAAGAGGGCAACTATTCGTCCAAATTCTATCCTCAATATAAAGATAAACAAAAGACATTTGAGCGTAGGCTACTTTTTTCTCATTCTGGATACGAAATTGCAAGAGTCACATCCAATTGAAACTAGCAAGAGTTGAAGTTGAGGTTAATTTCCAACATCGCTGAAATTTACCTTCAAATTACAAAATAGTCATTTGAAGTTCAAAAGTTTCGATAGTAGTCATTTGAAGTTATAAATCCTTTCACTAATGCCACTCTATAAAATTTATAATTTAAAATGGTGATGTTGAATGATGATGTGGTATTTATTAATCGTATAGTAGTCTATGTACTTTATATAATATTCACTTTAGTCCATATATTTCAATTAAGTCCTTCAAAAATTACATCTTAGGTCCTTAATCTTTTACATCTTTACACTTTGGTCTCCAAATTTTTAATTATCTTTCAGTTAAGTCCTCTAAAAAATTACATCTTAGGTCCTTCAACTTTATAGATTTTAAACTTTGGTCCTTCAAATCTTTGATTTTAATGGCCAAAATAAGTGTAATTTTAGTGGTCAAAATAAGTGTACTTTTAATTAAATTCTTGACTTTACACTCGAATTTTCACCTAAACGAACAAAATAATATTATAAGGTGCGACCGACCACTAAAATGTCTACTTTTAGTGGTCAATTCTAAGTGATAAGTGTGAATTTTACACTTATTTTGACCACTAAATAGTTTATTATTTAATTATATTATTTTGTTCGTTTAAGTTAAAATTCGAGTGTAAAGTCAAGGATTTACTTGAAATTACATTTATTTTGACTACTAAAACTGCACATATTTTGGCCACTAAAATCAAAAATTTGAGAGACCAAAGTTTGAAAATGTATAAAATTGAAGGACCTAAAATGCATTTTTTTAGAGGACTTAACTGAAAGATAATTGAAAATTTGGAGACCAAAGTGTAAAGATATAAAAAGTTGAAGGACCTAATATGTAATTTTTGGAAGACTTAACTGAAAGATAATTGAAAATTTTGGAGACCAAAGTGTAAAGATGTAAAAGATTAAGGACCTAGGATGCAATTTTTGAAAGACTTAATTGAAATATAAGGACTAAAATAAATATTATATAAAGTGTATAGACTACCATGCAATAAATAAATGCCACAACACCATTTTAAATTAGAAATTTAATGGAGTGATCATTAATGAAAGAATTTCTAACTTCAGTGATGACTACTAAAACTTTTGAACTTCAGCGACCATTTTGTAATTTTAAGATAACTTCAATGACTGTTGGTGATATTAACCCGTAAGTTGATGCTACCATATAGGGAGCAACGTCTGCAAATCTATTTATTGAGTTGATCGCCATTGTAGCTTGGAAATAATCTCATTCCACCGTTGTGATTGACATGTAAAAGGCTTGGGCTGATTAGTGTGGCCTTATGCCAAAAGTTCGCTCACAGAGAAATGACAAGTATCTCTAGTATCACTTCACCTAGCAATACATTACTCTCTTTCTCGTCCTGAGTGACTCCACCAATCTCCACTTCGTGAATATTCTAAATCAATGTATTTCCAATGTCATAAATCAAACTAAAAGGAGAATAACAAACTAAAAGGAGAAGAACAAAGAGACAAAAGAACGAATTATCATTGAGCAAAAGCAAAAATAGGGTAAAACAAGATATACAATGAGTATAAATAATAAAACAAAGAAAAGATTAAACTACCCTAAACAATATAAAGTATAATAAACACTCTAATATTAAGTACTCTAACATTTGTCCTCAAACTCACAATGCTACAATAAAAAATAGCGAGAGTTTGTCAAGCAAGAAACGAAGGATGAACAACTTTGATACCTTACTTATTTCCATACACTCTTGTGTTATGGGTTTAAACTTACAAGGCTGTGGTAACAAAGGATCTTCAAAACCCGAATCTGTTGCCAGTTTTCCACACCCCATCTATAACCTATTTTAAATAGTTTACGACTCCAAATTAAACTCTACCACATAAAAGAGCACTCGGATTTACACTGCGGTTCTAAGAAATTACCCTTCCTAAAATATTTTATTTATTCGTTTCCTTAGTTTCTTCGTGTGTTGATATGGGTAGGGTTGGTCGTGTGTTGGGTCGGGTCGGGTCGGGTCGGGTCGGGTCGGGTCGGGTCGGTTCGGGTTGGTTTTGAATCCAACCCAAACCCAACCTAACCCAATTCAAAAGTTTCGATTTGACAAAATTCAACCCAACTCAACCCGCGGAATGGGTTGAACCCGAAATGACCAACCCAACCCGCACTGGCGTCGGGCGGGTTGGGTCGAGTTAGCGATTTTAGCCAAAAAAATTCAACAAAAATAAAAAATTCAGCAAAAATAACAAAATTCATGCGTACATCCCAAATTCGGCAACCATTTCAACCAAATTTCATGCGTACATCCCAAATTATCGACTTTTCAGAATAAATGCTAAAAATGCACAAAAAATCCATAAATATATTAAACAAAAAAAAAACATAAAAAAAAAAATTTCAGAACTAATTAGTGGCGAAAAATCTATCATATTTGAGGGAGAAATCATTTTTTTTCGTAATCACCGGCGGCAATTTGGAGAGTGGAGAGGTACTTGAGGCGATTCGTGGTGGTTCTTGGCGATTAGCGCGTGGTACTTGAAGTTCGAGAGGCGCTACGTGGTGACTAGCGACTGGGGAGGTGACTCACAGCTACTAGCGGCTACGTTTTCTGTTGGAAAGGACTGAGGAGGGTGGAGGGCCCAGGCGGAGAGTTGGAGGCGGCGGCGGCGGCGGCGAGGAGGAGAGTGGAGAGTGGAGACCGGAGAGTGTTAGGGTGGTGCAATTTGCAAATGGGTCGGGGTCACTTGTTAGATCACGCAGAATGGATGATTTTAGTTTAGGAGGCCCAGTGAAATGGATCACTTGTTTTTCAAATTTTTTTTTTAATTAATTTTTGTCGGGTCGGGTCGGGTCGGGTCGGGTCGGGTGGGGTTCTTGATCCAACCCACAACCCGACCCGACCCGATTCCCGACTAAATTTTTGAATTAAAAACTCGAAGCCAACCCAACTACACTAAAAAATCGGCTCAAATTGATCCAAACCGCTCGGTCGGTCGGGTTGAGCGGTTTGGGTCGGATTTTGCCCAACCCTAGATATGGGGAAACTATAGTTTAAACGTGGTTACCATCAAATTTGTAATTTTTATCCAGAGCTTTTTGGTTTTCAGCTAATGTTTATCATTGAGATCTTATACCAAACATGGCCTACCAGCTAGACATGGCCTAATGTTTTCAGCTAATGTTCAAACATGGCCTACCAGGCTAGGCCCTCTTAGGTTGGTCCATGTTGGTGTTTAATGATTTTTTTATTTTTTTTTAACAAAAAATTTCAGATCTCTCTAAGGTTTCAGTTGCCAAAATTTTGTTTGTTGGACTCATGTGCCACGACATTTTTATAGTTTATTTTTGTGATTGATTCCAATTTTTGTTGTTTATAAATATCTAAACAAAGATTGTGATTTCAATGTGGTATGTGATTACATTATTATATAATAAACACTATCACGTTCTTAATAATTGATATATCACGTGCATCGCACGCGGCCCACACTACTTTAATATAAAAATGTGAGAATTTTCTTAATATTGTCAAATATTTGGTATGTTTAGGATTTAATCAATATTTGATTTTCAAATTTTCGATCGTGGAATTCATGGGATTTTGGATCTATCCTAATTCCTTACTTCAAATCTTTGATATTATTAAGAATTATCGAATAATTGATCTTTGCATTTTTGAATATTTGCAAAATCAATAAGTTTTTTATTCTATTTTGATTAATTTCACTTTACGCTGCTTTTTATCAATATATCTTTCGTTGAGGGAAAACAAATTTTGTAAACGAATCTACCAACTTTATATTCCAAGTATATATTATCCATTATAAGTATTTGCTACGACTATTGACCGAGAAATACAATGACAAACATAAAATTAAACATAAAGTTGGATGATGTCTTTGAAACAAATTAAATATGAGTGATTAAGGTGCTATTCGACAAAGTTTTTGATAAAAAAATATAACATATTTTAATAAATGTTAACGAAATATATAATTGAAAAGTTGATAAGAGTCGCGAGTTTCATTAAATATGTAACTTTTTAATTTAAACCAAACGAAAACTAAATTATAATAAAGTCCTAAGTTCAATGAACATTTCAATTTTCAGTTTTTACCCATGTACATTTGTTTTGCATCCCAGTCTTAAACTCTTATGAAGACCACAATTAACTTGACATGGATCAATTCCTATTTTTATTTATTTATTTATGATGGATCAATTACTACGTCACTCTTGAAGCTTTTCAAGAAATAGAATCTGTTGATGTCCGATGTCGAACTGTCTTATCAATAATTATATTATCCATCGGTCATAACAGGGCATGTCCGAAAGTGAATATGTCGATCCGTGCCGGACATCATCCTTGGTTTGGACCTCAATCCCAAAACACCACAGAATCAGGTCGGCCATAGTCCTTTACACTCCCAGGTGGGACCTCGGCCTTTCTTGACTAGACTCGCATTGCTAGCATATGGCACGTCTTCCCATATGTAAAAATCAAATTACTTGTCACTTCATCATAAATGCTTCAAAAAGAGAACGTCTTGTCGGCATCTATGACCTAACAGCCATTTAATGCCTAGCTTAGCATTAAATGAAGGTAATCATTACATATTTTCCTATAAATAGGAGACATAAATGTCATTTAGTTCGGACATTCAACCGCTTAATAAAAGTACTCTTAAAAAATTATACAATCAAGTCTTCCTATATATACTTACCTATATGCCACACATTACGGTCATGGCCGACCTCAACACTTATCTTTAAGTTGGCTAGGAATCGGTGCAAAGCTAGAAGGATGGGCCTAAAAAAGGCTCTCCATATTCCAGAAATTCACTAAGAGATCAACACCTAATCACCATACCTAAACACTTCAACCTGTAAAAAGCCTTCAACATGAGTCGTAGTCATGACTCAAGGGTTCGTAGCCACGGAAGAACTGAAAGCCAACATGTTGACCTTCTCCAAGTCTTCCGTCGCAGACAACAAGGAGAAACTTCAGCTCAAACGTGCGCACCCAAAAGAGATGCAGTTCTACAGAAGCTTGAATACTTAACTCATGCTATTGAACGGCTTGAGAAAAATCAAGCTACCACTAGACAAATTTCCAACTCGAGCGAGTCACCAACGCATGACAAATCCGAAGATCGTCGTGTGAAAAGAAGATTAGATTTTGGCGATAAAAGTTCATTAGAAAGCAAGGAAGGAAAGAGCATACACCCCGGTCCCCTAGGAAAGTTGCCACGTGGCGGTCGGCCAGCATCTTCAACCGTCTAGGTCAACCTCTCAAATCCCACGCGAGCGAGAAAGTGTAGTGAAATGAAGATACCCCATCCGCTGCGGCATCAAGTGTACAAAACACTCGGGATGAGCTATAAGCGATGAAACAAGCGATCGGCCGAGGCCCGGAAAACAAGCAGAAGAACATTCCGAAGAGTATCCTGGCGATCGGCGGTCTCTATTCTCTAAGGACATCCTAGCAAAGCCCTTGCCGGAAAAACTCAAAATGCCACAACCGACTAGCTATGAGGGCGGTAACGATCCCGTTGGTCATCTCGACAGATACACCTCCAGGATGGAACTCCAAGGAGCCAGTGACGCAATCATGTACAGAGCTTTTCCTCTAACATTTGGAAACAGAGCAATGAGGTGGTTCAAAAAAATACCACAGAACTCCATTCGGAATTGGAATGACCTCTCAGCTCAGTTTGTCTCCACCTTCATGGAGGCAAGAAGTCAATCTACTCCAAAAGAGCGCCTTGTCAGCATCAAGCAAGGTCAAACTGAATCCTTGAGGTCCTACATGGACAAATTTAGCAAAAGAATAGTAGAAGTGGACAAAATTTTCGACGATGCTGCTCTGATGGCAGTCTTATTAGGATTATGAACCAAAACCCGGTTCTAGTGGTCTATTCACGAGGACGGATTTGGCAACATCTGAGAATTTCTGGCTAGAGTGAGAAGCACATCGGTCTTGAAGAAGCCACATTCGACCGTGAGAATGACGAGATCCAAATCAGAAGAGACAACGTTAAGAGCTAAGAGAAAGACCTCAAATAAGAAAAGAAAGAAAGTCCCAAGAAAATCTTTGGAATTTCAACACCCGGGTTGGCAAGACCCGCTCCAGTAGAGGTTCCGGAGATACCATATCTTGAACACATCGCTTGAGAATGTCCTAATGAAAACTAAAGGCAAGGACATCCCCAAAAAACCCATTCCTATATGAGGGCAAACTCGTCAGAGCTAAACCAAAGGAAGTACTACGGATATATCATCAATTATTTGGACACGACAAGCGACGATTGTTGAGACTTGAAAGGGAGATAGAAGCCTCATCAGGCGAGGTCACCTGAAAGAGTTCTTAGCATGACCAGCTGGAGGAGGTGAGCCACCCCAACTGCAAGACCGGACTGAACTTTCACCTCCACCTCAACAGGGACGAGGCGAAATTTACATGATAGTTGGAGGAAGTCAATACCTAGAAGGGTAAAGAAGGCAACGTCGCAAGCTCTCTAGGGAAGCTCATACCAGCTACCAGGTTCTGTCGGGCGCCATAACTAATCCAGATGCGGAGAAGTTCTTTTTCTCTGGAGAAGATCGTCTCGCGATTGTAACCACATTCGGATGCACTCATCATTACTATGCCGGTCTCGAATTGATATTCATCAAACAACGGTGAGCGACGGGAGCTCAAGTAAATGTTCTATACCGAGAGCGTTTGAGCAACTGGAGATTGACGATCGACATGTTAGGCATTTCGAGAAATCTCTCCGGGGTTCACGGAGAACTACGAGAATCCAAAAGGACAGATTGCCTTTGTAGTAGTGCTCGGACTACCTCCATACCACATGAGAATCATTGCGAATTTTGTAATTGTAGACCTCCCGTCTAATTACAATACCATTCTGGGATGACTAATACTGCATAAACTCAAAGCAGCCGCATCCATTTACCACTATGCTATCAAATTCTCCACTTTCTACTGAGTAAAAATAGTACAAAGAAGTCAGCTGGTAGCCAGGAGCTGCAACATCACCTTCTCTCGAGTAGGAGTAGACGTGCTCCAGGCAGAGCCTGAATGCCCAAACCACATGTCCGACATGGATGAACTGGAGGTGGGCCCGGTGGAAGATCTAGGACGTCTCGACCCTACGTCGAACCAGCATGAGCAGAAGGCCGAACCAGTAGAAGGGCTGGAAATAATTGAGGTTGACTTCAACCATCCTGAAAAAGTCCTCCATATCGGAAGAGAGCTCAATGAGTCAATGAAATCTCAACTCACGACTTTCCTCAAAGACAACACCGATATCTTCGCATGGGAACACCACGAGACATGGAGGAATAGATCCCAAAATCTCATGCCATAGGTTGAACACTAGTCCCGGACGTCAAACCAAAGTAACAGTGCCGATGTCCTCTTAATCCAGAGAGGTATGAAGCCCTAGCCAAAGAAGTCGACAAGTTACTCAAGTGTGGCTTCATCAGGGAATCGCTTTATCCCCGATGGGTAGCCAATCCCGTCTTGGTAAAAAAGAGCAATGGAACTTGGAGGGTATGTATTGACTTCACCGACCTAAACAAAGCATGCCCTAAGGATAGCTTTCCACTCCTCCGAATAGACCAAATGGTGGATGCCACGGCTGGGAACGAACTGCTGAGCTTTATGGACACATACTCTGGATACAACCAAATCGCAATGCATGAAAGTGATCAAGAGAATACCTCTTTCATTACTGATCGAGGCCTGTACTATTATCGAGTTATGCCTTTCGAACTGAAAAATGCCGGAGCAACCTATCAACGGCTAGTCAACTTAATGTTTTCCAAACTCATTGGAAAAACCATAGAGGTATACGTTGACGATATGCTTTTCAAAAATCTCGAGGCAACATATCACATCCAACACCCTCTGTCGAGATGTTCTCCATAATCGAGAAGGTATAAGATGAAGCTCAATCCTACCAAATGTTTCTTCGATTGTGGGGTCAAGAAAGTTCTTAGGCTACATGGTCCACCAAAGGGGTATTGAGGCCAATCTAAAAAAAATTAGAGCTCTCCAAGAGATGAGACCTCATACCAAAATCGAAGAAGTACAAAGCCTAAGCGGGCGAATAGCAACACTCAACCGTTTTGTTTCAAAATCGACAGACAAGTGCAAACACTTTTTGACGCTCTGCGAGGTGGCAAGGAGTTCAAGTGGAGTGAGGCATGCTAGCTAGCATTTGAAGAATTGAAAAAACAACTAGCACAACCCCCGTCATTTGTTAAAACCAATGATCAGTAGAAGTCCTAACCCTCTATTTGGCGGTCTCAAAGCACTCCATCAGCTCTGTGCTAATCAGGTCAGACGAAGGAATCTAACACCCGGTATACTATGTTAGCCAGGCACTACATGATGCTGAACTGAGGTACAACCCAATGGAAAAGCTGGCATATGCCCTTGTCATATCTGCAAGGAAACTCAGACCATATTTCTTGCAACATCAATAGAAGTTCTATCAAACTATCCTTTGAGACAAGTCCTTCAAAACCGAGATACTTACGGAAGACTTTTGAAATGGGCGTTAGAGCTCGGCCAGTTTGAACTCCACTTCAGACCCCAAACTTCGATCAAAGGTCAAGTTCTTGCTGATTTCGTTGCTGAGTTCAGTCTGGAGTACGAGCTGAGTACCAAACACGAAGAATGTTGGATTCTCTTTGTAGATGGATCATCAAGCAAACGCGCGTGCGTGGCTAGAGTTGTGCTGATGAGCCCAGACATGGAATGGTTCTGTCAATCTCTGCGATTTGATTTCCATACCTCTAACAACATGGCTACGAGGCCCTGATCATCGGCTTGAGGTTTGCAAAAGGACTATGTGTACTCAAACTACTTGTATACGGTGACTCTCCGACCGGTGGTCAATCAAATCAACAAGTCCTACTAAACTAAGGACGAGAGAATGATGTCTTACTCATAGATAGTAGAACAAGAGCTCAAATAATTTAACACCGTCGAGGTCAGACGAGATCTGAAGAACTCAAAATGCTTGGCCGACGCCTCTCTACGACTCGCAACCAAATGAAAGGATATAAGAGCTGGAGAACATCCCGATCGAGAGAATCAGCGGTCGGCGACAATCGGTCAGGCCGAGCACATCCTCATCACAGTCGACTTGAACTCTAGCTGGATAGACGAGATCATCTAATTTCTAAAGGATGGTAAGGTGCCCCCAGATAGCACAGAAGCGAGAAAATTGAGGATCAGGGCAGCTAGATACACAATCATCGACAACATCCTATTCAAGAAATGTTTCTCGCTCCCCTTACTAAGATGTTTAAGGGAAAACAAAGCCAAGTACGTCCTCAGTGAAGTTCACAAAGGAGTATGTAGCAACCACACCGGGGGTAGTCACTGGCGCACAAAATCTTGAGGCAAGGGTACTTTTGGCCATCACTAAAGAAAGACTCCATCGACTTCACTAGAAAATGTGACAAATGCCGAGGTTTGCCCCACCATTAGAGCCCCGTCGAAGGGTTGACCTCAATCATCAGCCCATGGCCCTTCTCAAAGTGGGAGATTGACCTAATAGACCCATGCCGACGGTAAAAGGTGGAACTAAATACGCCATAGTCACTGTAGACTACTTCACTAAATGGGCAGAAGCAGAAGTGCTAGCCAAGATAACTGAACAAAAAACCACTGATTTCATATAGAAATCGATCGTCTGTAGGTTTGAAGTCCCCTACTCAATCATTATGGACAATGGCAAGCAATTCGACAATTCCAAGCTTAGATCATTCTGTAAAGAACTGAATATTAGGAAGCACTTCTCCACTCCAAATCACCCCTAGGCCAACGGGCAAGTCAAGGTCCGTTAACAAAATCATCAAGCACACTTTGAAGACGCGCTTGGATGAACTAAAGGAGCCTAGGCAGAAGAGCTCCCAAGCGTACTATGGTCTTACTGGTACAACATGTCGGTCCAGGAGAAACACCTTTTTCACTAGCCTTTGGAATCGAAGCCATTATCCGGTAGAGCTCGAACTCCGTCATTCGAGTTCGAACTTGTGATGAAAATTGTAACGACAATGCCATAAGAGCCGAGCACGACCTACTAGAAGAGAAGAGGTGAGGGACAGAATTGAAAAATACAATTTACAAACAAAGAAGTGCAAGGTATTACAATAGCAAGGTCAAGGAGCGAAAATTTAAAGCTGGAGATTTGGTCTTGAGAAAGGTTTTCCGGCAACAAGAGAAGCAAAGCAGAACACTTGCTCCAAAGCGGGAAGGACCTTACAAGATTGTCACGGGTTCTAAAAATGGAGCTTCTGAGCTCCGAATGCTGAAGGTCTATCACTCACACACCCGTAGAATGCCGAACACCTCAAGAAGTACTACCAATGAAACTTATCTATAAAAGCCCATGGGCACGAACTACTTTTGTTAAAAGAAGCCGTGGTTTCCACCTTGTAAAAAGTTCTCACATTTATGAAATTAAGGACGTTTTTTGAGATGAAGACCTACATCGAACATCGAAAACAACAACTCTAAACATAATTTGAACTAAAAAGAGGTGATCAATGTCACAATCCTTTTGACACATAGGTCCTACAAAGCGGGACCCACGTTGGATGTCCTAAGTGCTACGTCACCAACGTCAAAACTAAAATCTCTTAATCCTAAGGACATAATATTTCCAAGGAATACTGATTCATCCAAGTGACCGAACTACATTTCCAAATTTTTAAGGCGATTCAACTTTTAGTTTGTCATTTAACTCACCTAAAGATTCACGCCAAGAGGTGAGCTATAAACTTGGGGGCATTCACACATCTAAACTAATATATATCCCGGGTCAAACATTAATATTCTTAGTTTCAGCTCGCCCACGTACTATGTCCGAAGTCAGACCTTCGAAGACAGATCTCCAAAGTCGCTGAAGTTAATAGTTTGACCTTGGTTAGACACCAAAGTCAAATCTTTGAAATCGGAAGTTAGATATTTGAAGTCGGAAGTTAGATATTTGAAGTCAAAAGTCATATCTCGAAGTCATGAGTCGAGGTGCGAAGTCGGTGGTAAAACAACGAAATCATATGAGCGAAGTTAGCAGAATGGAATATTTCATTGATATTTTAGTTCAGTACATCCAAAAAAGTCCAATACTACTACAAGAAAACAAAAAACTATTCCTCCACACCAGACTGAGCTTCCTCATCGGGAGATGAAAGATTGAGCTTTGAATTTTTCTTCGGATCGGCTAGCTCATCCTTAAGAAATTGGACATCCCGGTCAGGACGCTTCTCACCGTCATCTCAATCGACTCCTCCATGGTGAGGAAGTAGACATTATCTTGTTCGACCGGATAGCCTCGATGACTTGAACTCTTCCACGGCCTCTTCCTTATCAGTCGAACTCTCCAAAGCCACTTTCAAGTCAGCCTGGCTCTTTTCCAAAGAAGCCTCAAGCTCGGCCTTCGCCCTCTACTCGAATGTCAGCTGCTTTGAAATAGCTCGAAGACCAGTCTCCCTTTGCCTAAGCTCATCTTCCTTATTTCTCAGGTCCCCTTCCAGGTTAGCTCGGATCTTTCTCTTCTCAGTTAGCTCGGAGAACACTTTTCTACCCTCGTCCCTCATAACTTAGACTTCAGATAGAATCCTCTCCATCTTCTCGACAGCAGCAGCAAGTTGAATAACCGTCCTAGAAAAATTTACCGAGGCCGCTATGACAGACTCCACCACCTCTATACTCTCAATATATCTCTGTTGGACCAGAGTCCAGCTCTTAGAGGCGACTGGATTGCCTTCCTCGCGGTGGGAGGGAGTGCGGCTATTTCGTCCATCGGAGGAGAATTGGACCTAAAGAAGTCATGGACTGGTTTCGGGATAGTTCCGCCAAGTCGTAAATACTTCTCGTCTTTATTCAGAGTCGATCCCAAGTACGTACAAGGTATCTGGGAGGGTGGTGGTGAAGGACGGAAAGGTTGGCCTGAAGAAGGCTCTCCACGAACTGGGAACGAAGTGATCTCCTCAATGCTTTTGTCGGGGATGGGAACTCATTTGAGGAGTGGGCTTGGCGCTTGCCTTGGCCGAGGGTTGTTGTTCTTGGCCCCCGGTCAGAGCCTTTCTTTTGCCCTTTCCAGCTTTATCGTTCTTCTTCAGAAGTGTAGATATGTCTTTCATTTTTTCTATCGATTTACCTGAAAAGACGAAGTCAGAACTGAACTAAGCGTCATAAATATTACAAGTATTCGAGCAGAACATACGTTGGATCTCACAAGGTTGAGCACTGAACTAGCGGAGAAAGACAATTTGAAATCGATTCTCCTTGGTTATTAACGCACTGCTAGATTGGAAATCTTCACTTATAGCCCTCGCCCTCTGAGCTCTCTCTGAAGACTCCTCTATTAGCTCACGAGAAGTGTACCTGGAGGAAGAAGTGAATAAAAATAGGTCGATAAATGTTCGAGACGAGGCCCGAACTAAATAGATAATAAGATATGCTTACGTAGTTCGTGATATGACTGGGATGTTCACATCGGCCTTGTATCATTATTCGAGGCTGCTATAGTGACCTCGGACAAAGAACCGTAATTTTTCCAATTTTTATGGAATCAGGTGCGGGTGATGACACCAACATTTTCGCCTTCACCGACGCATACCACCACTCGACTTCTTCCCATCGGACTTAAAAGAGTCTGAGACTATTAAACTCCTCTGCGAAGGTCTAGGAAAACCGAGCTGATCCCAAAGGATGAGAAAGCCTATCAAGATCCTCCAACCATTGGGGCGGAGCTGAGTTGGAGCTATTCTCCACTCGCGCAAAAACTTCCTAATTATTACGGAGAAGGGAAGTTTAAGCCCGACAGCCAGCACGGCCTGGTTCAAGGCCACACAACCCAACAGTGGATCATCAGCCCGGTCTTGAGGCCAGGGGACGAAGAACTCTATTTCATCCGGATTCTATAAGTCCTATGCCGGTTCAAAGTTGTTTCTTGTTCACTTCGGAAGGAAAAAATTTGCATTTCCAGACTGGAGCAGTCCTCACACTGGACTCAACCTCTATTTGACATCGTCCTAAAGACCCAGTACCGGCCTCCCTGTCACCACTCATTTCAGCTTGTGGTGACGACACATCTAGCGGATGAAGCGTAGTCAGCGGAGCTGGACTAAGGATCTCATCCTCGTCTATCCCCTCAACCATCATACCCGAACTGACTTGTACTTCCTGACCTCTACACTAGGACAAGGCCTTTCTCCCACTGTCACTCCCGACCTCACTAGACATGCTATCAGATGAGGTGAAGAAATATAGAAAAGAAACTGCAAGAAATTGAAAGAAGTGGGTCTTGACCGTTCTAACCCTAAGTTTGAATCAGATAAACCCATTTGTGACACCTAGTCCAGACGTAGTCTACCGCTCTGACCCTTAGCTCGGTTTATCGATTGCAAATGAATGATATTGTTAAAGGCAAGAGTCCCAAATGAACTTCAGCTCCCTCTATTTATAGAGAAGAAATATGAAAAGTCAGCCCAATCAATGCCATCATTTATGAAATGTCAGTGCAATTATGGCTCCTCATCAACAGTACGTCCTTGAGCCCCGCAAAAACTGACGCCACCACTAAAATTGTGCCATTTGTCAACAAGCAAAGCAGATTGAGGTCACGAGTCACATCCAACAATTAGACAATAATCCAGGCTAGAATGGACGTGGTTTGCACAACGAACTGAAGACTACCTTTGGTTTACTCCAAAGTAGGTCTTGGGGGCAATTGTTGATGTTCGATGTCGAACTGTACTATCAGTAATTATATTATCCATCGGTCATAACAGGGCATGTCCGAGCTGAATATGTGAGTCTAGGTCAGACCTCATCCTTGGTCTGGACCTCAATCCCAAAACACCACGAATCAGGTTGGCCATAGTCCTTTACACTCGTGTCGAACCTCAGCCTTTCTTGATCAGATTCACGCTGCTAGCATATGGCATGTCTTCCCATATGTAAAAAATCGAATAATTTGTCACTTCATCATAAATGCTCCAAAAGAGAACGTCTTGTCAGCATTTATTACCTAGCTTGACCATTTAATGCCTAGCTTAGCATTAAATGGAGGTAATCATTACTTATTCTCCTATAAATAGGAGACATAAATGTCCTTCAATTCGGACATTCAACTGCTTAATAAAAGCACTCCTAAAAAGATTATGCAATCAGTTCTTCCTACATATACTTACCTATCTGCCACTCATTACGGTCATAGTCGACCTCAACACTTATCTTTAAGTTGGCTAGGAATCAGTGCAAACTATTTTCCAACGTCAATAGAATCAAATCTAATTTAGTGTCCATTTGGTGTGGATTATAAACTAGTTTATTTGATCAAAATAGTTTATTTGATAAAAAATGGTCAAAAATATCATGTTACAAAGACAAAAAAATTAGTCAAATAAACTAGTTTATAATCCACACCAAACGGGCTCTTAGATAGTGCATTATACATAACATTGCAATTTTTGTTAATTCTCTATAATGCAATTAATAAAGTCTTGAACTGAGTTAAACAAAAATTACGAGTTTGAGTATTTATTTATAGTTTAATTTGTCGAATCTTAAACAAAAATTACGAGTTTGAGTATTTATTTATAGTTTAATTTGTTGAATCTTATTTATATTTTATCAATATCCATTAATATGACGGGAAATTAAAATATATGGAAAAATTTAATTCGAGGTCACCTAATTGTATTTGTTTCGTGTTAGTCACTCAATTTCACTTTATTTCAATTTGATCCCCCAGCTCATATTTTGTGTTTCAATTTTTCCTAAAATATTGACTCACAGGCACAAATATATCGGTTTTGTTCTCCTCCACTTAGTGGGAGGGAGAGGTTATTTTCCTTATTTGGACCAGTGGAGAAAATAGTAGGGAGGAGAACAGCCTTGACAAATATATATATATCTTCTCATTCGTCAATTGTCGGGAATCAGTCTTACAAGTCAAATTACTAACTGAGCTACCCTTTCAAACACCCCAAACCAAACACAGCATTAGCAGAAAATTGGAAAACCTATTTCATAGTTGTTAATCATTTTTTGATTTTGGTGGTGTGCCGTGACATAAATCATGACACTTGCAGTGCATATGAGGTGTCCGCGTGTGCGTGTAGGTGTAGGCATGGCGCTTCGCCATTGCACTGGCAACTTTCTCTCTCCTCGCCGTTCGGCTTACATGACGCCACACTCTTCCATGTCTATCTTCGCTCGTCAGGTAATCTCATCTGGTTCATTTGCATCTGCATTCACATACTACCGACTCTCTGTAAGTATTTCTTGGTTTGCTTGATAATTTTTTGTTTTTCCTTTTTTGACTGTAATGGTTAGTGGTTAATGATCTTGTTGGAACTCGATCCTGATTTGTTGCTTGAAAAGTAAGTGCGAGCAAGACAATTTAGTTTGGTTTGCGTACAAGATAATTTGGGGAAAATTAATATGTTAGCGGCGCATTTAGTCACTTGTAATATGATTCTTCAGTGAGTGATTAGTTCTAAATTTAACGAAATTTATCCATGATTATAAGCTTTTTATGCATCCATTAGACCTGACAAAAAAAGATGTAATAATTTCACATTTGCCCAATATTTTTGCATTTGCAATGAGTGCTTTGAGTTTAAAATAATAAAATTGTGATCTAAAAGCTAAGAGACTGGATGTATTGCAGATGAACATGGAAGCGCAAAGTGTTGCTGCTCATCTGAACAGTTCAGGATTCATTCGAAGTCAGGGCCTTATCGGTGGGAAATGGACTGATGCTTATGATGGGAAAACCATAAAGGTCCAGCATTTGTGAAAACGAAGTGTATTGGCACCTGTTGTTTGGTTGTGGAATAATTATGTTTTTTTTCTCATGGCAGGTTTGCAACCCTGCTACTGGCGAGGTTATAACAAATGTACCATGCATGGGTGGGAAGGAGACAAATGATGCAATTGCTTCGGCATATGATGCATTTTTTTGTGAGTTTATTATGACTTATTTCCCTCATATTCTGTTTTCCCCTTTTACAATTTGGTTTTTTAGTCCTATTGCTACACTTTCCTTTTTTTGTTTAGAAGTTTATTTAGCATATTATCATACTCATAGCAGTTACAGAACTAAGTAGCATTGCACATTAGTAACAAATTGATATAGGATATCCATAGTTTCTATTTCTCTCCCCTCAGAGAATTTCTCTTTAGTCAGCAGTTTTATTTGTATTTTATGAGTAATCTCACAAAAATTTATGGATGCTTGCTTGTTGATATTGTCTGTAGCTAGCTATATGATACTTATTTACTGTCATAAGTTGTAAACTATTGCTGATAAGAGATTTTTATTGTTGTGTTTAATAAAATTTTCAGTTTCCATCACAACAATGAAAAAGAATCATTTTTTACAAATAGGAAAAAAAAAAAAGAAGAAGTTTTAACAAGACGAAAAGGTATCATATTTTGCAGTGTGTATTCAATGTGGCTGTCTATTCTTAGATTTCTGCATATGAGACCTGGTAACAGACTTGAGATATTGAGATCCTAGTGTTAATCCTTGTAGCTGAGCTGAATCAAAATTGAGTTTCATGTTGTCTTGAAAATTTACATTATTTCCCTTACATATCAATTTTAATTGGTGAAGCTTGGAGCAAACTCACTGCTGCTGATAGGAGCAAATGTTTAAGGAAATGGTATGACTTGATATTGGCCCACAAAGAGGAGCTTGGACAACTTATGACCCTAGAGCAAGGGAAACCTCTGAAAGAGGCCATTGGCGAGGTACCTGGCTCTCAAATTTGTCTCTAGAAATGAAAGCATTGTGCACACGCATTTTAATATTGGAGAATTCAAGAACTCATGCAACACAGGTTAGCTATGGGGCGAGCTTCATTGAGTACTATGCTGAAGAGGCAAAACGTGTGTATGGCGACATCATTCCAGCCACATTACCAGATCGCAGGTTGTTTGTTTTAAAGCAGGTGAGTATGCCCTAATTTGATTTTCAATTCCAATTATGCTGTCAATTCTGGCCATTGGGCATTCTTTAAAATATATTTGGTGCATACCTATCTGAGAAGACAGAAGGCAAAGGGAAATGCTTTAGCAACCGTTAACTAACAAGCATAAGACCAAAAAAGGAACATGGGAAGATCTAAGCATTTATTGTAGTTATGGTAGCTCAAGTGACACGACAAGGAGACTCAAAATATTATACTTCATCAAATAATATTCTCTCTATAGCAATTGGGTTGGGCCTTGTAGAAAGTAATACATATATCACATTCTATAACTGCGAATAAAAATGGTAAACTGTAACAGTTAAAAAAATTTGATGGTTAACATGTTCTCACCTTGTCTTCTTTATTCTGAAACTTTTCTGACTTCTTGCATGTGCTCTGCACTTATGTTCGGTAGTGTTGAAATTATTTTTTAAGTACTTATGTTATAAGTTATAAGTAAATGTGTGGATAAAAGTGGAGTGTAAATTGTGGGTCATATGAAATGTGGGGATAAAAATTATGTTTGACCAATTTGACCAGCTGAAATTATAATTTAAACACCACCAAACATGTGCTTAGTAAATGGATTCACATAGGCATATTTTGTTAGTTTATGTTGTCAATAGAGTAACTAAGGGAAAAATAGGTTTTAAACGTAAAAGGGAAATAAGTTCTCTCATGCAATAGTTTAACTTATGAGATCTGTGGTTATAGAAGATCACTAAGCGTCCATTAAATGAAATGGAAAACCTACTCAAACTCTCTTAATTACTTTTCTATCAATCATGTCCTTTTCTGCTTGAATATAAACTTTTGATTATGATTGACGGTTTTGATGGCCAATTTTTTATGAATTTGATAAGTTAAGGCATCCTAGTTTTATTATTGGTTTAATGTGTTGTAAGTTATTCCAATGGATGTATGTTCTCTTGCAGCCAGTGGGGGTTGTTGGTGCAATTACACCCTGGAATTTTCCTTTGGCTATGATTACTCGGAAGGTGGGTTTCAACTTCTATCCTATGGTTGAATATTACATAACTTTGATACTGGAAACCACACTGGGAAAAGGAAAAACTGGATATTTTGTTTCACTTATTTACCAGGTTGCCCCTGCTCTTGCTTGTGGATGCACAGTTGTCATAAAACCCTCTGAACTGACACCATTGACTGCATTAGCAGCAGCCAACCTCTCCATTCAAGCTGGAATACCACCGGTGAGTTTGATTTTAAACCATTTCAAATACAAAAACCTGTATATGTTGGCATTGATATCAGGGACAGAATCACTCTTTATTAAGCTACAAATTATTAGAATGTGAGGTTAAGTTCTATATTTTTGTCATGGTCTTATGCACCATCGGATGAGATTGAATTTTTTTTGATAATTTTGCCTCCTGCCTAGAGAGAATGGGAACGACTCCCCTTTTCCCTGTACTACCATCCCAACATGCTGGCCTTTCTAAATTGTTCACACATCACAAGTGGAATATTGGATTTCTAAGTTGTTTCACTTAGGTTAAATACGATTTAACCTGCCTGCTACTGGTTAACTGAATTTCTCTTTCATCGTAAATTGTTCCCCCTCTAGTTGTAGAAGCTAATGAAACATTTAGATTTTATCATCTTATAAAGCAGTCAATGCCAACTACTTTTTGCCTATGCAACTAAGAGATGTGATTTTGTGCTTGATGTGCACCATTGCCTGTACTTTAAAAACCATGATAAACCAGAAAGTAATGCCAATTGATTCAAGCAGTATGGCAATGATGAGGGATGTGAAAGAGAAAGGATGAAGAAAATGGAAGTTATCTATATATCAAATCTATTAGCCTGGACATTTCTCTAAACATGTCATGAGTTGGAATGACTTAATGAGATCTGAAACACTTATCCAAAATGCACCCATTTGTTATTTATCTTTTTTATCTTATGCCATCTCAATTTGGTTTCTTATTTCTCATGTTCTGATTGAGATGATTTCTACAAGTTAGGGTGTGGTAAATGTTGTAATGGGAAATGCTGTTGATATTGGAGATGCGTTACTTGCAAGTCAACAGGTTTGCGCTTAACTTATCTGTTTAAACAACCGGATGCACACACAAACACAAAAGAAAGTTTACTGAATGTTTCTTGAACTTATTTAGGTAAGAAAGATAACATTCACTGGGTCAACAGCTGTTGGAAAAAAGTTAATGGCAGGTGCTGCTGCAACTGTAAAAAAGGTAGGCAAGTGGGGTGCCTTCTCTCTCAAATGCATAACTTTTCATACTATCTCATGTCAAATTCTCATACCTGTAGGTCTCCCTAGAACTTGGTGGCAATGCACCTTGCATAATCTTTGATGATGCAGATCTTGAAGTAGCTCTAAAAGGAACTGTAAGATGGCAATTTATCTCATTCTTCTGATTATTATTGTGTACTATTATTGTTATACCCCAAATGATGATTTGTAGTGTTTTGCCCATTTACAGCGCACATCTTCCCTCTTTCAGCAATTTTTAGAGAAAAAGATGTTATGTTCTAGAGCATTTTAAACTGGCTGACATCCAAGAGTTTTTAGCTCATTGGTATGCCAAAAGCCAAATTGGAATTGCATGTTTTGCTGGAATCTTGTTGGGTGGAAATATTATTTAATGTTCTCAATATAGTGTTTTTCCTTGGCCTTATCCATAGAAGCTTGACCCGTTTATTTTTTATCTGCAAAAGTTTGTTCGTTGTGAAATAACTGATCTAAATCCTACCTTCTTCAATCCCGAAAGCAACTTGTACCAGAATGTTTTCAGTCGGCTAAAACCTCTAAAATAGTTAACAATTGACAGTGGTAACATACATAGAGTAGAAAGATTTACAACTATAGATAATGACAGGAAATCGAAGCATATATCGGTAATGACACTGTATAACAACATACCTGCTTTTAAAGCACCACAAGTCCAAATTGACCTGCTTTGGGGAGTTGGAAAATTATTTGAGTTTTGCAGGTGGGGTTCAATACTATTTTTTTTGAGTTTATCATAGACTGGTCAGTGACCATTGAATTCACTGTCAAAGTTACCTTATTGATGGGTGTATCTTTATTTATGGAGATTTTTTGGTGGTACGTCATAGTTGATACTTGATAGGCAAATGAAACTTGTGCATTGGAAGATGTATATATGGTCTTACAATTACATGAAGCATACTTCATAAATGACGTTTGTATCACCAAGTAAAATCGTAGACATTTAGTTGAGTTCTTTTGATAGTTTTTGTCCTGTCAATCATTTGAGTGAATCATGATTTTTCTTGAAGATGCTTGAAGCCACTGCTAATTGGTGTATAAAGCGTTTGCAATTTAATCGGATTCTGTGGTCTGTATTTGTGGAGGAATTATACTTCCTATTCACGTTCTAGTGTTGTTTTTATGTCACGCCTTTGGAGTATACTCAGATTTTGTCATCCATCAACTGCTTTATGGAGGAGTCCTTTTAAGCATCTGTTTATCGACTCATAACAAAACTCAGAGGGCCTATGGTTACGTCCTCTATTAACATCAGTATATCACATCCTCTTTTGTGTACGAGCAACTTACACCACTGATTAAACCAACACTATGGTTTCTGAGATGGCCTGCATTAACTGATTTGGCTGTTGTTTAGTATACTTAAATTGCTGTCTTTGCTTAGGGGAATCACTTACAATTGTCTATGCAATTTGTTGTTGCAGTTGGCAACAAAATTCCGTAACAGTGGACAAACATGTGTTTGCGCAAATAGAGTACTTGTACAAGAAGGTAATTGGTGAAAACTGAACTTTCTGTACTTGATTCCTCAGCCCAAAGTTTTTATCCTGCTTTCATATGAATATGGTGCATGTCTCCCACAAGTGTTATAGAATGAATTGCCTGCTTGATTTAGTTACATTTGTTTGTACTCATATTTTTCAGACTATATTAATATCATTCATCATGAAAATATTTAGACAGGTTCGTAGTCTCTATATCTTCTCTTGCTGGATCAGTGGTGAATTGCCCGCCTAATTTACTTTAATTTGTTTTATGTATTCATTATTTTCAGCAAGTATATCATTTCATCATGAAATTTTTAGAATGTTCTCTCTTCATCTTCTCTTGCAGGGATCTATGAGAAATTTGCAAATGCCCTTTCTAGTGCTGTGCAGAGTATGAAAGTTGGGGATGGTTTTGGTGAAGGTGTGGTCCAGGTAGTCAACTGTTCACACTTGAATAAATTTCTACAGTGTATTGTATTTTTCTCCTTTTTAAGTTATTTATTTGCATTTATGTTCACACTTGATGTATAATGTGTAAAAATGTTCAGCTTTCATGTTATGACTTGCTATGATCTTCCATCCACTTTGTATACCAGTTCATGGTTTTCCCTATCTTTATAATCGGAAGCAACTTGTGGATCTAGTTTGAAGTTTACTGTTTATTTCTTATGCAGGGCCCGCTAATTAATGACGCTGCAGTGCAGAAGGTCAAGTTTCTGCTTTAAAATTCCCATCTGTGTTATGCAATGTGCCATGATACTTGTAATTTTGCCAAATCTACCTTATTTGACCCCTCTCAGGATTTCCTCACAGGTTGAATCATTGGTGCAAGATGCCATCTCAAAGGTTTGTCGACCCCCTGGTAGAAAATAATGTTGTATTACAAATTCTCCGTAAGCAATATATAGCATGTCTATAGCTATAAAAATGACATTTAGATGGAACGGAGAAATTTATGGTGAAGTTATATAGTTCTTACACTCGTTAAACTATGATATGCTTGTTGGTTTTAGGGAGCTAAGGTTCTTGTTGGCGGCAAGAGACACGGTCTTGGACGGACATTTTATGAGCCTACAGTGATGGCTGATGTGAAGGGTGAGATGCTCATATCCAGGTAACATTGGAAGCCTCAGAATATTAGATTTATATTATATTATTATGAGTCCAGTGTTGTATTACAAATTGGATGTCTTAAGAGATCCCAAGAATTATCACTTTAATTATTGGTGACAGCATTGCCTATTTGCATATGATGGTTAAATGCATTGCTCTACACGGCCTTTTCTGTTGTAGTTATATATGGTAAAAAGAATGGAGTTCATAAATCCTAGATGTCTATCTACTGCCTAGTTAGTACTGATTAGGGCATTCACAGGATCTGTTATGCTTTGTAATATGTCCAAATGACATTCTTTTAATGACTTTTGGTACGAATCTCCTGAAAATATTGTATAATATTTGTGTCAATATCCCTTAGTAGTGAACATAGAAAGAAATATCAGCAATAGCGATGCTAAAAGAAAACGATCAGTAGTATTAGATTTCTTACATTTTGGGAATTAGCTATAGTCCAATGAAGTGGAGTCCTCCATAGTACTTCTGCATATGTATGCCACCTCGTTTTTCCGATTGACAACTGTTTCTGTAGTTAATGTCTAAATTTGGTTTTCCACTCCAGGGAGGAAGTATTTGGTCCTGTTGCACCTCTTCTGAAATTTAAAACAGAGGAAGAAGCTATTCGCTTGGCTAATGATACCAATGCAGGTCTTTCCTTTTCTCCTGGATGACTGACTGCATATACTAAATCACAATTCAAATTTATGCTCGTTGCCAGTAGATAAACAACATGTTACAATACTCCGCGTGTGCCTAAATCAAAGAACTTCCTAATGTCAGAAATTATGATGAATTCATAGTGGGTAGAAGATTGTGCCTTGTACCTATGCTAAATTTGCATATCTAATGTGCAGGACTGGCCGCCTACATCTTCACTACAAATGTTCAACGCTCTTGGCGTGTCACTGAAGCTCTTGAATATGGAATAGTTGGCATTAATGAAGGACTGGTTTCAACTGAGGTGGGTTTTAAATTGCATCTAGAGGCGGAGAAGATATAAATGTTTATGTTTTTCTTAATTAATTGTTATCCTTTCATATAGGTGGCTCCATTTGGAGGTATGAAACAATCAGGTCTCGGACGCGAAGGATCAAAATACGGGATGGATGAGTTTCTGGAAGTATGTATATTTATAATATTAATTCGTTTATAACAATTTCTAATATTTCAGGTTTGCCAAATTTGTGAATGTGGTCTGCATCTTGAATTATTGTCTCTGTTATTTCTCTTGCGATCTTATATAATTGAGAACCATTAAAATTTACCCAACATTGGATTTCTATTTTAACTCCTATTTTCAGCTGTAACAATCACCTTAACTCATTGGTGTCTGTGATCTTTCTAGAACCAGCTGTGTTGATCCCTCTTGATCTTCTTTTGATTTTTTTATAGGCAAAGGGCCTGGTTCAGCTGCCAAGTCCCTTTGCTATGACGTCCTCCAAAACTTCGCTCCCCTGTGGAGGTCTTGGTGCATCGATCTTCTGCGTTTCACTACTGCTCTTGTTGTCATAGGCTTTTGCATCTGTCAATTCTAGTAATATGTATTGTAGGACACCACTGTACATCAAAAACTTCAGAATGTTCCAAATTTTGCTCCACCTTATATTTACTCAGATGTCGGTGGCTGATGCGCTCTTTCATTTTTCTCTTGCAGATTAAATATGTATGTTTGGGGAATATGAACTGAGCTGAATATATCGAGGTTGCTCCTTAGAAAGTTGGCACACTATGTAACATACTTTGCTGCAAAAATACCTGTGTTTGAGTACACGAAGGTGCGACTATGTATTATCGGAGTTCAGAACCTAGTTCAGATTTACTTTTTTGAGATCCTTGTACAATAGATGATGAGCTGCTGAAAGATCCTTGTTCCATTTGTAATCTAAATAAGTGCCATTCGGCACATGGGCTGGTTGCAAGTGGATTTATTTATTTATTTTCAAATTTTGGATGTGAAAATGTTACTTTTTATTTGTGAAAGACTGAAATTTGCTAGTTCTTCTAAGGTCAGATTTGCAAATTCATAGTTCTATTTTCGTTATTTTCTCTTTTTTAAGGATATGGGAATATTTTATGTAACTTATTAGAAAAAAGTTTGCAACTGGGATCGATTTAGCAATTGACGCTGTCAAGAACTGCTCGAAGTTTTTGGCTTTTGAGATAAAAAGGAGAATGGCTTCAAAAATCAGATGGTCCTGCACGAATCTGATTCCTTCGCTACCCGTGAGTCAATGTTGATGAAACCCGAGTTGACTCGGTACAAATTATGGGCTGTCAAATATAACCACTAGATAGGAAATATTTGTTGTACCCTTCTCGCATTGAATTTTCTCTTAACAAGACTCGAACTTATAACTAACCCAATTATACCCATTATTGATATAAAAAATTAATATTTTACTTCGACAAAAAATAAATTTTTATTAAGAATTTAGGCTAATCAATCCCAGAATTCTATTTTGAAAGGATTATTTTTTGAAAAAATATCAAGATAAAAAAAAGAGAGTAACGATAACAAAAAAGACAATGATTTATTAAAAAACTCTAAAATCAGAGAAAAACTATGAGTTGTGAAAGACGTATTTATCAACTATGTGAAATTTTTATTTATTTATAAATATAGAATATGTCTCTCATATCCTAGACTCTCACAATTACAAAAGGATTTCCAAATTTAACCTTGGAAATAGTATATGTTTTACATCACAAATTGGGATGAAATAAATCCAAAAATAGAACTCAAATGTAACTTCCGATGAGGGAAAGTTACGTGTCGGCGCCTTGACTGAGGCGGCCAGAAATCGAGGATGTGCATGAGTGGTAGGGACCTGAGGAAGAGAGCCAACATGCCAACTCCCAGGACATACCTCCACAATATTTCAGTAAAAATCTGCCCCACACGGGAATTGAACCTGCGTTGCCGGAGGATTTCTTCCCATGTCGCCTCAGGCCTTACCAACTCGCCTATGCCCCTGGAGACGAACTCAAATGTAACTTGAACTAATGAAAGATAGTTTTCTAAATTATAAGAATCCTATACCCAACAACTTAATTATTATACTTGTATCAATTTCAATTACATAACAAAGATGTAGCTGGTGTGTACATATTAAGAGTCCGTTTGATATAGATTATAAACTAGTTTATTTGATCAAGAATGGTCAAAAATATCATGTTACGAAGGTAATTTTTTTGGTCAAATAAACTATTTTTGGTCAAATAAACTAACTTATAATCCACACCAAACGGGCTCTAAGTAACTTGATGAAAAAAAAAAAAAAATTAAAGAAGAAGACTAGTAAAGGTAGAGTGTTAGAGGAATATGGTCCCACAAATTCACCTCAAAGGAATATATTCATTATTAGGAATAAATTCCCAAAAGCATATTAAGATGCTTAAAATTTAAGCAAACATGTCCCAATATCCATTCCACCCTGCTTTTGTACTAAAATTAATTTATGGTTTAGAAACAAATTATGACTACTAAAAGTTAAACCAAACCTTTATCTTGAACAACTTTTGAAATGGGACAGCTACTTGAATATGTATATGATAATCTAATTAACACACAATTAATTAACTAATTTTCTTAATGGACTGGGATGTGCCAAGATGTAAAGGGTTCAATTTTATTGTAGGTAGATCTCTCTCTCTGTACTTGTAGGTGTCTAACTTTGATTAATTTAATTTTAATGCGTTTTCACAGTTTTTGATGCACAAAAGCGCCTGAGAATTCGTGAACAGAGGACCATTATTGCCAAATCTTTGAAAAGATAAAACTCAAGTTAGATTTCTAATAAAATATGATTACGAAAGAAATTATAAGAAATTTCACAGTTTGAGCCAAGAATCTTTCCTTTGGTTGTCAATGAAGGAAGAATTTATTCCTTTTGAGTAAAGGTGTATTATTTGTGGGTTCTTCTTCAAATATCTAAACTCTCGACGTGTCGCTTCTGTATCCATTAGACGTGCATATTTCAGTGTATAACTATTTTATTGTAAAAACATACCGGTAAATTAAACTGTCAATACTAAATAAAAATTGCCTAATATTAACATACAATATTTAAACTTTTTTTTTATTGTTTAATATTGTCCAATAGCTAACAAAGCTACATGGCTGTCTTTCTTAATTATGTACGATCATATCAATGTAAGATTAATATAGTACAAAAAAGGGAAATGGGTTTAATATATTGTTAATATTTAGTTAATCATGTTGATTAATTTGGAGTTAGAGACAAGTTCATGGGGTTTAAGTATCGTTTGTCTGTATATATTGATGTAAATAAGGTTGATGTGATGGCACATGCATGGCAGGACAATCTTCTATTCCACAAAAGCACTAGAGATTGAGCCCTAGAGTCTTTACATGAAAAAAGAAGTATATTTATTTTTTACTTTATGCATTCATATATCTCTTCACGTTCTCAAACTTTTATTGACCATCCTTCCCACATTAATTCTGCATCTCATTTCAAATTTTTAGAGGAATTAAATTCGAAAATTAATGCTTGTGTTGTTTAAATAAATGTTACGTGTTTTTAAGATTTGTCAACTAGCTACAATTTTATAGCAAATTTTATTTTTGACCAAACAAGCACTAAATGTTTTTATATATATAAGAAATACCTTTATGACAATTTGTGGGTGTTTTATTTGTCACAATAATTTTTTTTTTTTTGTGATTTTTTATTTTGTATATAATTATTTACTCGTCTAATATAATAAACCCATTAAAAATAAATAAATTTATTTAATATGATAAACTTTGAGATCAAATACGTCTATGACAAGATATAAATCAACAAATATGGTTTCTCGAATAATTTAAATTTTTAAATAAAATAGTTAGAATTATGTAAGAATTATTTATATTTACCAATATTTCGCCTCATGTGGAGATATCTGGAATATATCACGAGAATTTGTGTCTTGTCTCTTGAGACAACTCTACTAGTCAGAGTCAGTAACCCTACTTCTCAAGTTGTGTACAGAAAACAGGGTTAAGGATAATAATGACCTAAAAAGGAGTCGTACCACGACAGACAACAAAAGAACAATGCTTTAATATTGTAAGAATGGTCCTATATATTATATACTCTGGTCTACACGAATACAACTGCAGAAGCTTAAAGTTCAACCTCCTGTAGCCATATCATCATTGCATGCACAAGGCTCAGCCCCACTTATTAACATTTATACGTAACCCAAACAAGCTTCACATATTACAGGAATAAATAGCTCTGCAACCATGTACTCTACTTTTGCTGATAACAAAAGGTGTACAATCCTACGCAGATACACATTTTATACTGTTATTATATATATATATATATATATATGTGTGTGTGTGTAGCTCATTCTTGAATGGAACATTCACATTCACATTACAAGATGAAAGTATTTGAATTGGTTTAATTGATTAAATATATTTTTTATTTATACATTCACAATTTATTACTCATTTATTAAGTATTAACTATACATTTTATAAAGACCCATAATTTATAAATACTTAAAAAATAATTTTAACATTGCTAGATATGTTCTAAAATTACCGTCTATATGAGAGAGAGAGAGAGAGAGAGAGAGAGAGAGAGAGAGAGATGGAGGATGTGGGGTGGGGGGGGGGGGGTGGGGAGGAAGAGAGCCCTTTGGTAAAGTAAGGGCTGTACATTAGAGAGGAGGTGCGCCTTTAATTTTTTTCCTTAACAAGAATATAAAATATTATAAATTACTTTCTTGTTTTCTTGGTTTCACTTGTGAAGATTTGTATTACAACATTACTCGATAATATTGTCATAGTACTCAACGATATTAAGTCTCCGTAGATTATTGTTTATGGTTTAGTATTTTGGTGAAAATGTCAACGATATTAAGAAAAGTCAAATAAATCGTTTTTGGTCAAATAAACTATTTTGGTCAAATAAACCAGTTTATAATCTATATCAAACGGAAGTTAAGAAAAGAATAAAGTAAAATATTGTTTATTCAAATGCAATATCTCGCAATCTCACTTGCCCAAATGACATATTAAGAGTCCGTTTAACAAGGTTTTTGATAAAAGTTGATGTAATACATGGTTGAAAAGTTATGGATTTATAAAATATGTGGTTAAAATTAAAATTTGACCATTTAAAAATATCAACTTTTGCTAAAAAATTGATTATTAGCTTAATTAAACAGGGACTAAATAAATACTCTTTAATTGTTATAACAAAATACTTCGTTATCCATATAGTATATGGTCATTTCTCTCTCTCTCTCTCTCTCTCTCTCTTCTTTTTTTTGGTTATTCCTTTATTTAGGGCTAACTTGTGCCTGGTGCATTCGGTTTGGTAAAGACCTTTCTCCTCTTCAGAACCGTACCTTTTTCTCCTTATATTCATCGCATTTGTTCTTGAATCTCTCTGTATTCCCATAGGAGTTGTTAGAGAGAGAGAAAGAGAGAAAGTAGAGAGAGAGAGAAAGAGAATGTTCCATCCAAAGAAGCCTTCAACTATGAATTCTCATGAAAGGCCCATGTGCGTTCAAGGAGACTCGGGTCTCGTCCTCACTACTGATCCAAAACCCCGCCTCCGGTGGACAGTCGAACTCCATGAACGATTTGTCGACGCTGTTACACAGCTTGGAGGCCCAGATAGTATAATTTTCTTCTTTTCAAATCATCACTATTTTTTTTTTCCATTTCCAGTTCTTTCTCTAATTAATTCATTTGTGTAGAGGCCACTCCAAAAACCATCATGAGAGTTATGGGTGTTAAGGGCCTTACTCTCTACCATCTGAAGAGCCATCTTCAGGTAATTAGTATTTATTAATTTCATGTTCTTTCCCTTTCAAGTTTAATTTCATCTTCTTAGGGTTGTGATTTTTCTTTAATTTCTTTTGTATTTTGTTATTAGAAATTTAGGCTGGGAAAGCAGCCTCACAAGGAGTTCAATGATCATTCATTAAAAGATGGTGAGAGAGGTGACTGTTTTCTCCATATTATCAATTTACTATCCATCTCAATCTTACCTGAATCCTCGTAGTAATTAATATTCCAATTTTCCAGCTTCATCTCTAGAACTTCAACGAAACAATGCATCGTCTTCTGGAATGATGGGCCGTAGCATGAACGAGTAAGTCTTTTTTTTTTTTTTTTCCCTATGACCTCTCCTCAGATCAATTTTACTTGGGTTTATTGGTTTTAGTTAATTTTTTTTTTGGTGGGTTTAAACTCAAACGTGCATAGTTGAATTTCAATTGGGTATAAAATATATTTTTTTGAAATTGAAAAAGTATTTTTCAGTCTTGGTTTTTCTGTGGAATGTATGATTTTATTAGTGGCAGTAATGTTCACATCACTGATGCAATTAGGATGCAAATGGAGGTGAATAGAAGACTGCATGAACAATTAGAGGTAAGAATACACACACAATTATGTGTGTATATATATGTAAATATAGTTTGTGAGCTTATGAATATATATATAACAGGTGCAAAGACACCTTCAGTTGAGAATTGAGGCACAAGGGAAGTATATGCAGACTATTTTGGAGAAAGCTTGCCAAACATTAGCCGGCGAAAACATGGCTTCAGGGAACTACAAGGGTATGGGGAATCATCATCAAAGCGTGCCTGAAATTTCAGGCATGAAAGAATTTGGACCGCTGATGAATTTTCCATCTCTTCAAGATCTCAACATATATGGAGGTGATCATCTTGAACTTCATCAAAGCATTGACAGATCATCCATTGATGCATTCTTGCCGAATAACGATACCTTCCTTATGGGCAAAAAAAGGCCTAATCCATACAACAACAGTAATGGGAAGGGCCCTTTAATCTGGTCTGATGATCTGAGGCTTCAAGAATTGGGTACAGCAGCATCATCTCTTGGTTCACAGGATGATCCTTTTAAAGCTGATCATCAAATCCAGATTGCACCACTGTCAACTGATCATAGAGGTAATGATATTGATTCTGTTTCAGATATTTATGAAACAAAACCAATTCTTTCCGGGGAGGCGATGGCAGATAAGAAATTTGATGCCGCGGGGAAGCTGGAGCGGCCCTCACCGCGTAGGGCCGCGTTTTCGAACGAGAGGATGAACACTGTCATCAGTGCTGGTGGCATGCCACAAGGGAGAAGCTCGCCATATGGGTGAATTATCCCATATCATGCATACTGATATTAATTACAAGTTCTCGATGCTTCTAATTAAGGGTAAGAATTAGGGTTTTCGAGCTTAGCTTACTAACTATGGCTACCATAATTTGTATAATTAAGAGCTTATACTATCAGATTTTGAGTGGTTCCTGCATTTTAGCAATCATGATATCATGATCATGTTACTCTTGTTAATTAATATCTCTCTACATTTTCTTTTTTTATTTACACTGAATTATTGACTTAATTGTGTTAATTGGATTGTTTCATCATCTAGTGGACTTTGCATGTAATTGGATTGTTGTTACTATATTAATTGCCAATTAATATCGATAATATAAAAGAGAGAACAAGAATTCAGGTCATATGAGTCTTTTAGATGAGATGATTCACATATTATCATTTCAAGAAAACGTTGTCACGTCAAGTCTCGTCGCCGCTATTCATGGAAATTATATACTTGTGTGGTCTTTGACGAAAAATAAATTCGGCTTGTAGGTAAGGGAGCGTGTTGAGACTAAATTTAAATAAATAAATATGTTCTGTTACTTAAACAAAGTAATTCAAATTTAAAAAATAAAAAATAAATAAATCTTATTTGATGTATGCCGTGCATCTTGGGTGGTTTTCAGTCTTTTGCAGCATTTGATGTTGTTGTTTTGTCATATATACAAGTGATTAATTCAAAAAACTTTTTTGACCACTGCTTTTTTAGTTAACTAACCCTCCATCATTAGTGAATAATAACAATTTGGAAGGCTAAATAACCCTAAATATATTTGTTTGCAATAAAATTATACACAACTATCCTATATATATATATATATAAATCTAAATTGCGTAACTTTTCTTTCATTTTGTGTCTTCGTTCTTGTTTTATTTTCAAAACGCACTTAAATTAATACTTTATTAAATCGATTCGATCAAATGAATTTTTATGTAGATCTTAAAATGAAATTGTTAGTAGTAATGAAGATTGTTAGAAGAATTTATGTTATGGAAAGCCGACAAGGAGTATCTAACTTTCATGCTCCTTTTTTCTTCTTTACCATTTCATATTCCATGCCTCCATGGTATCAATACTTGTAACTTTATTCTTACCCACTGAGTCGACTCACTCCAGAACTCACTTGGCTTCTTTCTTAAAACATTTGCATTTTCGTGTAATTTTTGACCACTTTTTATGCTCTTTCCGTGTGGTTTCGGCAAAGGGTGTATTCCAATCCACTTATTTATTTATATTTTATTCTTTTATTACTTATTCACAATAAAATATAAATTCATTTTATTTGTTTAAAAAAAAAAAAAGAACTTCGTATTTGATTTATTTTTCGTCCCAAAAATTTCTTAAATTTGTCCTTGTTTAGAAGGTGATAAAAATCTTGATTTATTTTATTGTGTTTTGATAGGAGCAAATTAAGTTATAATTCGAAGAATTCTTGCTAATAAAATTCATCTCAACTTTTTATTGTGGACGGACATATTTTTATAATCGACCGGGGTTTTTGACATGGAATATTTAACGGATGGAGCCAATGATAAAACAAATCTAAATAAAAGAATAGAAAAAGTATACCATTTTTTAGATGTAATTAGATTGGATTTCGGATGGTTCGTGATTTTTTTTTGTTCAACTCGTCATCTCATACTATGTTTGTGGTCTTTAAAATTATTTTTTAAGACAAATATAAGTTGTAGTCTTATAAAATGTTTAAATAAATATAATTCAGTTACTTATACAGTACTTCAAATTAATCGAGCATAAGGGAAAAAAAAACCCTTGTATTTGGGGTTTTGATATGTGAGTTGTCATGGTAGAAAAAAGGCGGGGAGAAGGGCTTATAACAAGGAGGTGGCAAAACATGCATGGAAGGACAACCTTTATTGGTTGCAGGGAGAATGTAATAAAATCGTCCCAAATTAAACCAAAACCTAAAGAGAGAGAAAGGTAGAGAGAGAGAGAGAGAGAATTATGAAGGAAAAAGTTAAAGGAGGAGTAAGTAAAAAAAAAACGCACTCTCATGTGTTCAAATATCGATGAAGCTTCTAACTTTACATGGCCAAAGTTCCATCAATCTGTTATAGAATCACTTCTTTGATGCAAAAATGTAAATTAGGGTTGTACCTTTTGTTCATATTATTATTATTATAGTAAAATGATTGGAACCATATATTAATGTTTTGGGTTCACACGCACTCCCATGCATAAAGATATATAGAGTATTCCTAAATAAGGTACATTGGATTCTCTCTCTCTTTCCTTTACTCTCTCTATCTCTATTTTCATTTTCTATTCAGGAATTTTCGAAGCTTCTTTTGTCCCCTCAATCTCTCAATCTCTCTCTCTCTCTCACACAAACACAATTAGTACATATGGTAGTTGTTTGATAAATTTGTTTTAGATTATAAACAATGAATCGTATAGAATGTGAGTACAAATGAACTTATAAATATAATATATATATATATATATATACATGCACATGCAGACATAGTACTTGTTTGGTAATTTTTTTAGTAGATTATAAGTATTGAATCGTATAAAATATGTGGATAAAAATGATGTTTCGACAAATTTATAAAACTAAACATACTAAAGAATTCATTGGAACACTATTGAAGTTTGCGTTTATGTGCACCTTGCATGTCATACTTGAATTTTTTTATGAAGAAATGGAAAAAAAATGACACGTATATGTTTGCTCCTATAATGGGAAATTAAATTGCAAATAATACCCAACTACGAAGATCATCATCAATTGTCACTTAGTATTAATCGACTTCCGATGTTTGAAGTAAAAATATTCTTTCAAATGAAAAACATTCATAACCGAGGTTGGTGTTAGTATAATATGATAGGATAATTGCATTAAAGGTTCTCAACGTTTCAAAATCGTTGGAGATATGCTCCTAACCTAAAAAATAGCACCACACATCCCCAACGTATGAAAACCTTGGCGTGGTAGGTCCTTTATGACCAAATTGCCCTTCTCTTTAAACAAACAAAAAAACAAAAACAAAGAAAAAAGAAAAACAAGATTGAAAACTAACCAAATGTACCCAAAAAATAAAAAGTGAAAAAAAGTCATCTTTTCCAAAAATCCAAAATTCCATTAAATTCTCTCTCACACACAACACACACATTGCATCTGCCGGAGGGAAGTGCAAGGAGTCTATGATCATCAATGTCAATTACGGAGGCATCTAAGAGTATTAGAGACTTGCACATTGTGCTAGATTCTCGTGGAAATTCACCAGATAACCCATTATTCTCGACATTAAGCATCATACCTCTCACTTGATCACACTTCTCAAAGAAACTTCCGTGAAATGATCCAATGAGATTGTTTCGACCAACAAAAATGCATAAACATCTACTTCCCTAACCGCTCGGATGCAATGGTCATTGATTGCACAAGACCTATAAGGTTGTTAGAACTAAAATTATGGAATATCAGTAAAACTATCACCATTACCAAATAATGGTGAGGGCTTTCAACTGAGTTCGTGTGTGTGAAATACGATATGTGGCGCGGATGTTGAATCATGGAAATTTGAGGGATCTCCATGCAAAGATTGGAAGCGAGCACAAGCGTCGTTATTAAATTTGGGAATCGAACCCGACGAGATAATTCCCATCGATATCGAAGAGAGTCATACAAGGAACATGAATTTTGTCAAAGATCTCCCCGCGAGTCTGTTTGAACTCAAATTGAGGAAATGCGACTTCTTGCGTTGCTAAACCCCTCGTGGATTTTTCCGAATAATAGTTGTTAGCTAAATTCAACATCTCTAAGTTACCATAAGAACCCCAACTACACCGGCATTGCCTTCAAGAGTTGTTCGGGAGCCCTTTGACCTCAAGCTAAGAAGAATGGTAATTCACTGGAATTGTGCCTTCATAGAAATTAAACTCATGGGTTGTGAATTCCAACTTTCCCATTGAGAAACTATCTCTAGAACTAGAAACATTAGGAAGAGGATCCCACAAGTTTGATAGCACAATGACTAATAACTTGGAACAATTCCCAAGCTCACCAAGAAAGAACCACCAATATTATTCCTTGATATATCCAATACTTCAAGTTTTGTCTCGATTGACCGAGTTCAATGGGAATCACCTCCTCTAACATATTTGAGTACAGAGAGAAGCGTCTTCAACCCTCCGCATTTTCCAATACTTTTTGGGATCCCTTCAACCCGAGATATTACACCTTGACTCCAAATGCTCAAGCTTCCCACAATTGCCCCCAATCTCACTTGGAATCGACCCACCAAGTCGATTAAAGGACGGTAGAGCCCCTCAAATCTCTAAACCCGCTTAATAAACTTTGGAATCGCTCCATTCACTCGATTTCCAGCTAAATTCATAACTCCTTGTTTTCTATCTTGGTTTTCCACATGACCCGATTTGATTATGAAAGAGCGCTGTGGTCTGTGGGAGGACAACCCTTTCAAAATTTGAATTTTGGGTTGGATTTTGGGTTTTTGAAGAAGATGGACCTCTTTCGACTTTTTATTTTTTGGAGTACATTTGGTTAGTTTTCAATCTTGTTTTTCTTTTTTCTTTTTTCTTTGTTTTGTTTAAAGAGAAGGGCAATTTGGTCATAAAAGACCTACTACGCCAAAATTTTCATATGTTGGAGATGTGTGGTACTATTTTTTTAGGTTGGGGGCATATCTCCAACGATTTTGAAACGTTGGGAGACATTTGATGCAATTATCCCTAATATGATTGTTTGTGTCAATTAATCTAGCACAATCAACATCAGATTATGCACGTGACTCTAAAGCTGAGGTTAATAAAAATAAAAGACTTTGAAAGCAAGTGCCATGAAAATAGCACAAAATACGCACAACAACAACCCAATGAATTGTAATAGGAGATGCAACAATATTATTAACAAATATTTACTTACCTTATTCTTTACCTTATTGGTAGGATTGTATTTGTAGTAGGATACCATGTATGTAATATTTCTATTTTAGGTAGAATTTCTTTTCTCTTAGTATATAGATCTTGTAACCTTCTTCATAATTCAATTGAATCAATACAGAGAATTATTTCTCCACATATATTTTCTCTCATATTTTACATGGTATCAAAGCGACGATTCTAAGCAACGATGTCTGGCACAAACGATGATAGAAAAATTATGGAGACGATTATTGTCCAATCGAATCCCATAGCTCTACAACAATCCAATCACGAAGGGCAACATTCAATCAATTTAATCAATTGGGAGAAGTCGAGCAATTGGAGATCGAACCAGAAAAGTGACGATCGACCGAACCGATTGATCGTTTCGTCAAAAACTGGACAGAAATAGTGCAACCAATGTAGGATGACTGGCCACATTGTTGATACCTGCTATTTCATCCATGGCTTCCCTCTAAGGCACAAGTTTCATGGGAAGGACGTGAAGCCACGAAACAAACACTTCACAAACACTGCTACCGCTTCTAAACTTGACCAAAAGGAAGGAAAAATGCTCACAGCCAAGGATTATGAGCAGATGATGACTCTTCTAAACAACAAGAAGGGTAATGATAAGTCTTATGTTAACACCTTAGATATCAATTCCTCTACTACCTCTTTGAATAATTCATGGATTATTGATAGCGGGGCCACTGACCATGTGACAAAAGATGTGATCGTTGAGAATAAATCCATGTCAAAGCACAAAATTGTGCAATTACCGAATGTGGGTCATGCTCTTATTAAATCCATTGGTGCATTTAACTTGAAAAATAATATGACTGTTGATAATGTACTTTATGTTCTCAACTTCAAAGTTAATCTATTATCCATCAGTAAACTTACTACAGTGTTAGGTTGCTATGTAACATTTTATCCTGATTTTTGTGTCGTGAAGGATTTGACTACGAAGAAGACGATTGGCTTGGAAAGGCAGAGTAATGACCTATATTACCTTTCACAAAAACATAAATACATCATACTACCAGTGGATCAACTAATCTATGGCACAAACGTCTTGGGCACCCTTCAGCCTTACCTCTTCAATTCTTAGCACAGAGTATTTTAGATATTAATTTTGATTTCTACGATATTTGTGATGTTTGTTATTTGGCAAAACAATTTAGACTACCTTTAAAGTTAGTCAAATTTCTAGCAATAAATCATTTGATTTGATTCATTGTAATATTTGGGGACCTCATAGGATTTATTCTTATTCTAGTGCTAGATATTTCTTTACAATTGTTGATGACTTTTCTCTTTATACTTAGGTACACTTATGCATCACAAATCTGAAACTCAAAGCATAATTAAGAATTTCTTTGCTTGGGTTAAAACTCAACACAACCTGACTATAAAAACCCTGATGTCTAACAATGGTCAAGAGATCTTATCCTTGCAAACATTCTTAGATGAAAATGGTACTATTTTCATAGATCATGTCCTTATACCCCTCAACAAAATAGAATAGTAGAGAGAAAACACCGCCACCTCCTTAATGTGGCTCGTGCCATTATATTTCAAGCCAATATTCGTTAAAATTTTAGGAGAAACATATCAAGACAACTTGTTACCTCATCAACCTGGATACCTTCGCCATTACTCTCACACAAAACACCATACAAAAAATTGCACAAGAAATCACCACCTTATTCCCATTTACGTGTCTATGGTTGCCTGTGTTTTGCCACCAACCTTAAACTCAGCTATAAATTTGACACACGAGCCAGACGGTGTGTGTTTATTGAATACTCTTCAAGACAAAAAGGATCCCTCTTATTTGACCTAACCGATAGAAAACTAGTGGTGTCCCGAGACGTCGTGTTCCATGAAACCATATTTTTATACGCCTCCCAACAAAATGATGAAACCAACTCCTTCCCGTTGCTACAATCTATGCCTCTGGATGTTGAAACGCCATATTTAACATACCCTGAGGACCAACATATAGCAGAAATAGATAACTTGCCTGAAGGTCCCGAGCATTAGTCAACCGATTGAGATACCGATCGACTAGATTTTTCATCCGCCTAACCGGTTGACCCACCGATCGACCGGTCTCCTCATCCGTTCCAACAGAGAGCTCAACCAGTCGACTCACTGGTCGACTGGTCTCTTCATCTGGTCCAACAGAGAGCTCAAACGGTCGACCGACTTCACCTACCGATCAACTGGTTGACCAGTGTTCATCCACGACTGATCTACTTACCTCTTCTCATCCTCCAGATGACCAGCCAGCACAAACCCAAATACCACATGACCAAATTCGACAATCCACAAGATCAATTCAAACTCCAATTCGCCTGAAAGATTACTATGTTAATCATGCTCTGCCTACTCAGGCCAGGTCTCTTCTAGTCAAATCCAACACTCGACATCCTATATCAAGGTATGTATCATATATCAATCTTTTTTCTATTTATTGTGCTTTTACATACAATATTTCTCACATCATTGAGCCAGCTACATATGAGGCAGCATGTAAGGATTCCAAATGGGTAGCTGCTATAAATGATGAAATTTGTACCTTGGAAGAAAACAATATTTGGTCACTTGTCCCGCTTCCTCCAGGTTATCATCCTATTGGTTGTAAGTGGGTGTTCAAGGTCAAATTTCATTTTGACGGTACAGTTGAACGATACAAAGCACGGCTGGTAGCAAAGAAGTTTACACAACGAGAATGAATTGATTATAATAAAACTTTCGCTCCAGTTGCAAAGTTAACAACAGTCCGTTGCTTACTTACTATTACCTCTATTCGAAATTGGACACTTGCTCAGATGGATGTACAAAATACCTTTCTTCATGGTGATCTTGATAAAGAAGTCTATATGACTCCCATACTTGGATTTCGTTGACAGGGAGAGATACTAGTTGTATGTCGACTTTATAAATCTTTATATGGATTGAAACAGGCATCTCGTTCTTAGTTTCAAAAATTTGTATCTGCTGTCATTCAGTTTGGGTTCAAACAGTCACGTGCAGATTACTCACTCTTTACAAATGTCAGCGGTGATTCATTTACGGCTATTCTATTATATGTGGATGATATGATTATCACAGAAAATGATAGAGAAATAATTTCTACTACAAAAATGTTCATTGCATCTCAATTCAGGTATAAGGACCTTGACGCATTAAAATACTTTCTTGGAGTAGAAATTGATCGCTCAAGATCAGAGATTTCAATAAATCAAATGAAGTATACTCTTGACATTCTTCAAAAGGCCGAATTACTTGGAGCAAAACCTGTAGCATTTTCCATGGAGCAGTCATTGAAATTTAATTTGACAAATAGAAAGTTGTTGAAAGATCCCACATACTATCGACGATTGGTAGGGAAGCTCATTTATCTCACTATTACTAGACCAGAAATCTCATATTCGTCAATACATTCAGTCAATTCATGTAGGCACCTAGACAACTCCATCTTGATGCGGTTCATCGATTGCTCCAATACTTGAAAGGGACACCAAAGACGAAGATTATATTTTCCATCAAGTGAGAAATTGTCGCTAGCGTGATTTTGTGATATAGATTGATTTGGAGATATTACTACACGACATACCGCCATGTAATATTGTATATTTTTGAGAAAGGCGCTTGTATCATAGAAAAGTAAAAAGCAAACGACTGTATCTAAATCTTCAGCAGAAGCGGAGTATAGAGCGATAGCTTCTATTACTTGTGAGCTTACATGGTTGAGAAAATTGCTGACAGACTTATGTGTAGATCACCCACAAGCAGCAACCTTATATTGTGATAATAAAACAGTAATGTATATTGCTGCTAATCCAGTATATCATGAAAGAACAAAACACATTGAAATAGATTGTCATATTGTTCGTGAACAAATTGCTAAAGGAGAGATCAAGACTACCTATGTTCCAAGCAACAATTCGATTGCAGATTTATTTACTAAAGCATTGGACAATGAGACATTTCACAGTTTCACTAGCAAGTTGGGCACTTTTGACATACATGCTCCAACTTGAGGGAGAGTATTAACAAATATTTACTTACCTTATTCTTTACCTTATTAGTAGGATTGTATTTGTAGTAGGATATCATGTATGTAATATTTTTATTTTAGGTAGAATTTCTTTCCTATTAGTATATATATCTTGTAAACTTCTTCATAATTCAATTTAATCAATATAAAGAATTATTTCTCTATATATATTTTCTCTCATATTTTACAGATATAACTAAGAATATGAACAACATAGGTGATATCTCGATGAGAAATAGTGAGCTATACAAAGCGACCAACAATTGTACGATATAAAGTAGGATATGTTGAAGGTGTACTATTAGAAGGCAAATATCGAACATTGGTCTCAAGAGGAGTATTAACAACACTAGTATCAGTAAGACGAGCACGCTCAATCATGTCTGTAGCATAGTTAGACTAAGATAGAAGATAACCCTTAGGTGAATAAACAAACTCTATGCCTTCATTTCAAATTGACGAGCTAATTTTGACTTCAGTACAACAATCTCATCAACATCATCATCACTAATAATTATGTCATCAACATACAAAGATAGAATAATGCAACATGTCGAGGTGCATCAAACAACATAGTAGAATCATGATCACTAGACAAATAACTAAGAGAGGCAATAACAATAGCAAACTTCTCAAACCAGGCAAGAAGCATTCTTAAATTTGCAAACATTTATATGGTTATGGGAAACACTAGGAAGGGATATCATATAAACATCATCTTGAATATTTCTATTTAAAAAGGCATTCTTAACATCCATTTGTGAGATACTCTACCGTTAAATAGAACTGCAATAAGTGTACGAACAGTAATCATCTTTGTAACATGAGCAAATATATCCTCATAATGCATATCATACTACTAGGTGAATCGCTTAGCAATTAATCTGACTTTGTATTGCTCAATTGCGCCATTAGATTTGGTTTTGTTCTTATAGACCCAACAAGAACCAAATCCCAAGTTTATTTTTATGCAAAGTAAAAGTTCCTCACCATAACCAGTTGCCAAGGAGGATCAAGAATTGCCTCTTTATACATAGAATGCTTAGAAAGTGTGTGAATAGATGTTAAAAAACAACTAAATGAATTTGAATAATAAGAACTAAAATTTAATAAGTTAGTGGACTTGGAAAATGCTGAGTATATCGAAGAGAATGAGGATCTGGTATCACAAAAGGTGCCTGAGAGGCCTTAGAAAGAAATAGAACTCCAGAGATATCAAAAGTTGGTGCATTTGTATTTGTAGTGCAAGGAGTAACGATAACACATAGGGTCTATGTGATGGTGGACTATTGTATCACTAGACAATAGGTCAATGCAAATGAGTTCTGACTTAGTCATATTATGAGAATTATTAGTAATAGAAAAGATCAAAATATGCTCAAGAAAAACAACAAGATGAGAGACATTTTTTTTAATTGACAAGATCAAAACAACGATAACCTTTTTTCTCTCACCATAACCTAAATAGTATACGAATGGCAGAGCGTGAAGTCAACTTTCTATACTCTACTTTAGGACGACTAAAACTCTCAAGAAAGAACAATTAGGAGGATGCCAATAAAATTTTTCAAAGGGCGACCAATAGAGTATTCAATAGATTTATGTATAGAAGTCATAATTTTGACATTGTTCATGTCCTAATTACGAAGAATTTCTACAAGTTTTTCATCTTCATCATGCATAGTTGATCTCAACACAAACCACATTATTCCACCCATCAAAAAATTCTTCATCACTCAACTCTAATACGAAAGATTTTTTCCATCTAATCTCACATTAATAGACTAGAGCAATTCGTGTTTTGCACATGCCATCATAAAAACTCAACAAAACAAACAACAAACAACCAACACATTACTATTTGAAACAAAAACTAATAGTCCAAACATAAATCAAATCCAAAAATGAAACAAATATTTCTCAAGCATATATAAAACCCAAAACAAAGTGTCAAATTCAAGAATAAGGCAACAAGTGAGAAGAATTATGAACATCAAGAAGTGATACTCCAGATTCCATCTACATTATTTGAATATTTCTCGGGGCACTCTGCCCCTTGTAATCCCCAACCAACTCATTGTAGAGTTGGATCTGTGAGAGTTGTGAATAATATCAATACTACTTTCATCTACGGTTCTAAAAAGTGTAAAGCGTGGCTAGGCGTGGAGGCCAAACTTCAAGTTTTTGAGCTAAGCGGGAGCAATGCGTAAAAAGTGTTTTCTTATTTTTAATATTAAAAAAATATATAAAAATATTTTTAACTAAAAAGTGCGGCGTCTAGCGACTAAACGAGCCTAGTCGTGCGCTTTTAGTTAAAAATATAGTTGACAAAAAAGCGTCCGCCTAGGGTCTAAGCGAGGCGTGGAGGTCACGCTTAGGCGCGCTTTTTAGAACACCTGCTTCCATCACACTATAAAACAAAATATTTATAATGATTGAAGCTCTAATACCATATAAATCTTGTGTATCTAAGCAAAAGGAAAACAAGAGAGCAAATGTAACTCATTGTAGAGTTGAATCTGTGAGAGTTGTGAATAATATCAATACTACTTCCATCCAAGGTTTGAAAAAGTGTAAAGCGTGGCTAGGCGTAGAGGTCAAACTTCAAGTTTTTTGAGCCTAGGTGGGAGCGATGCGTAAAAAAATATTTTCTTATTTTTAATATTAAAAAATATATATAAAAAATATTTTTAACTAAAAAGTGTGTGTCTAAGCGACTAAGCGAGCCTAATCGTGCGCTTTTTAGTTAAAAATATAGTTGACCACAAAAGCGCGCGCCTAAGGTCTAAGCGAGACGTGGAGGTCACGCTTGCGCCTAAGCGCACTTTTTAGAACACTGCTTCCATCACACTATAAAACAAAATATTTATAATGATTGAAGTTCTAATACCAAGTAAATCTTGTGTATCTAAGCAAAAGGAAAAACAAGAGAGCAAATGTGCTAGGGTTTCAAAGAATCAAAGAGTTTAATCTTACGAAAGCATAATACAAAGGGTTTAAATAGTCTAACAAGCAAAATGTCTAAACTACCATAACCAAACAAGTAAAATAACAAATCTCTTCTAACAATATAAAACATAAATACAAAAACTAAATACTTTAACATTATAATATCTACAAAAAGAAAAATGTTTGTGTTAATGATAAGTCAAATTTTCAATTTCAATAGAGTAAATTAATCATCAGTCCAACACACACACTTTGCCCCTGGAGTAGGGGTGGGCGTAGGTCGGGTTTCGACCCAACCCGAAAAAAAAAATTAGCTTGGCAAAAGTCAAACTGAAACCGACCAAATTTGAAAAAATCGGGCCCAAGTCTAACCGAACCAATTCGGATCGGTTCGGGTTTTCAATTTCGTGTCCGATTAAGTTTTTTTTTTTTAAATGTTTTTTTCTAAAAAATCGAGCCAATTTCGGTTTGGATTTTGCCCATCCTAAAATCGACCTGAATTTGCCAAAAACCGACCCAAATCAACTCGAGACGATTTTGATAGGGTTGATTCGACAATTTTACAATTAATTTGTCCAGCCTTACCCAAGAGCATTATTTTTATAGGTAATAAAAAGTCAAATTCTGAAATTAGTCATGCACTTGGCGGTATAGTTTGTGGGCTAGCATAGCTTGCCAACAAGGTCCAAACCTTGTTTCCTCAATGTATGGTTTGGGCTAGGCTTGAAAAGCACCAATGAGATAATTAATATAGATCCAAACCCGCTGACTGGAGAAGGTAAGACGCGTCAATCTTGCATCAACTGGAACATGAAGTGGCCCATTATGGTACGATGAGGTCTGAAAATTTGACAGTTTTGTTCAGTATGTATCCAAATTTTTTTTGTAGCTTCTCTAATTTTTGTCCACTCAACCCGCATGGATAGTTTACTACAACATCAACGTCAAGAAACCAGTAATTAGGGCATGTTCGATGTAGTTTTTTTAGAAAAAAATAGATTTTTTTGAGTGTTTTATTGACTTTTCAAATTTTTTTGTAGTATAAAAAAATTAAAAAGTTAAAAATTGTAAACGAAAAAATATATTTTTTGGGAGAAAAAATAGCTACCGAACATGCCATTAATTAAATATCAGGAATACAACTTATTTTTTTGATTAATTCTAGAATCCAACTTTTAATTATCAAATAATCAATTTTTTTATTAAAGTTTTATAAATTTTAAAAACATAATTATAAATGTAGTATATCAATAAATACATCATTTCATCTTTCTTCCTCTTCTTCACTATTGACGTATCAAAATATTCGAGGTGAAATTTAATTAGTATACTACTTGCATGGATTTTTCAAATTACATGGTCTTCTTATTCTTCTGTTATTTTATTCAATCTGTTATTTTACTTATTAATATAAATATAAAAATAAATATTACAATACTACTAATGATATAATATTAATACAGAAAAACGTTATTACAATTAATATCAATTTTAGTAATTGTATATATTAACAACAATAAATCACTTTGTTTACCAACGTTCAAATACTACAAATTTGAAACAAAAGTTTACCAAATATTTATTTTGTTCTTCCCACAACTCATTCCTTCTTCAGCTCAGCTATAGAAGAATCATTTTTCAAAGTAATTAGAAGAATCATCATTTTGATAGTAAAATATCAAAAATATCTTTTTGTACACAATATCTTTAACTTTGTGCGGTTCTGATTGTTATTGCGAACATATTTTATATGATATAGATTTGGTGACTTCCAAAACAAGCTACATTGGTGAATAATCCAATTAACCAATGATTAATGAAAATACAATATTAAATATTATGAAAATACAATATTAACCACATGAACATAAAGTGAGCTTCATCCACATTTTAATTTTCACTCTCCACGCAGAAACGGAAACACAGTCATTAACTAAAGATTTTTCTTCCAAGGTAAGTTATGTTGTTAATCATTTTGCAAATTTGTGAATGTACACAAGAATACTTGGTTTTCAATTATTGATATCTCTATCTTACAAAAACAACTTACATTAAACAATAATGGAATGGTAATCGAACAACTTCAATTGAAGTCAACAACATAACTTATACATAAATTATTAGGAACGTACCATACGGAGAATTATTTGATAAACCAATTTTTTTGATGAATTGTAGTTGTCCGTTTTGCAATTGTTCAAAATATGCAAAACGTGTATCCTGGAATGCAGCTTTGTACTCGTCATCAAAATTCTACATAATAACCTCGATATATCTCGTGTGCTAAGTTGCGTGATTTGTCCTTCAAAGCTTAGATTCTCGATGCAATATATCTTGTGTCCATCTACAAAATACAAATTACATCAAATAATGAGTTGTTATGTAAAAAAGTGATTTTATACTACAAGAGAAACAATTATCCATTAAAACCGTGACAAAAAAGAGATAATTAGGAATCTTACCTTCTTCTTTTAATGATTTTCAAATATACTATATTGTTTTTAATTTTTTAATAATACTAATTATCATATATATTTACTATATTCAATTAATAAATCAATAATTTGAAATTTCAAAATTCAAATGCAATTAGTAACCGGCGTGCTATTTTTCAGGCACTAAATCGTATCTTCCTTTATTATTGAGATTAATATGCCAAATAACCAAAAATACTAATTGAAGTCATTCCTTTTTCAACTATGAAAAAGTAAAATTAATTTGTCCACATCTTTGGTTCATCAATAACAACTATGTTAATCTACATAGAAATGTTACAATTACATTAATAACATTGCATGTACTTCAGTAACATGGGTGCAATCATTTCAGCAATTGAATTCAATCATGCAATAACAATCATTTCTTTAACAATTACTTTAATTCAATAACAACTATGTTAATAATAATATATTAAAGTCATTATATAACTATGTTAATTCAATAATAATGTTACAGTATCTTTATTTTTGTTTTCGACAAATGATACTAATTTAGTAACAACTACGTTATTTCATAAACAATTATGTCAACATATTGATGTCACTATATTTTTATTCTTGTTTTCGACAAACATTACTAATTGTAAATGATGTTACTATACTTGAAAAAACAGATTGTTACCATGGACCATTTTCATTGCATTACAATGAAGTATTAAACACATTTTTCTTTCCATAATAATTCACCAACAATTTTGGATAATGGTAAGTGTTGCACTGATTCATTCAGTTCAATGGTTTAATATGTTATTTCAATTTTCTAGAATTCATAAAAAAAACCAGCTTACCAAAAATTCAAATGCAACTTAAATCAGATACATACCGATGAAACTCTTCTTGATGTTAAATTCCCGGTTTCCACAATCAAAGAATTAACGTCGATGATGGTTGTTACGAATCAGAGACCTCACTGAAAAAATGGGTTATTATATAGAAACAGTGTTAGATAATAGTCACAACATTCCTTTTATTTACAATCTTTCAATCATGCTTCAAGATATAAATCACTTTAAATACCTGAAAAATATACCGATGTAAGTATTTGTGATGTTCTAAATATATTTTCGGCTACAATTTTTAAAAATAGAGATGGATTACATAAACATAATTGTGAAACTATCTCGTGTTGAAGACGGATGTGGATGTGATGTTTGAAATTCAAATTGGAAGACAATTATGGGATGATACTTATCCATATCAAAATGAAGTAACGGCCTAACTAAAAATGGAAGGAATGAGGATTTCTAGCTTCTATTAAATATTCAGTAAATATGCTATTTTCTTTTTCTATGTAGTATTATTTTAATTCTTTTTGTCAATCCGGTAGATTTTCAATTAGCATAATAAACTCAGGCATTTATGTTAATAACCCGACAAAAAATCGGCTCTAGGTAGTGTGCCCATTTTGAAAATTGATTGTGCCCATTTTTCTGCTGGTTTTCGACAAAAGTGAACCAATTTCATTCTCATTTAATGGACATCGACCAAAAAATATACCCAATAGATCGGTAAAATGTGAAAATTAAAATAAATATCCAATAAAATCCAATAATATACAAACTAAATCGATAAAAATATACATAAACTAAATCGACAAATATAATTCGAGAAAATTTAAGTTTCATGTAATGGACAACAAAAATTCACTCATTTTCTCCAATTTTAATTGCTTATAACTTATTTCAAAGGCTAAAATTGGTCGACTTCTTCAAATGGATTAAAAAGTTGTGACATATTTGACAATTTATTTGAATCTGACGATAACAATGGGAGAATCCGACCACAAAAATAATAAATGTAGGTGGGAAATGGAACTTGAGAGGCGGCAGCAATGGAGGAAGTGGGCAAGAAAGTGTTTATTGTTCGGTGAAATCCTGCAAGTGTACGGGTTCGTTGATAAGTAATAGTATAAGTGAGTAAAAGAGTATTGTTCCCACGAGAATTTAGACTTTTACTTAATTTCGACCAAATCGAGCTTAAATCGAATACACACAATAAATGTTTGAATTAAGAAAGTATGAAATTCTCTAAATTATAACTATGATTTAACTAAGTGCAAAAATAGTTTTTGGAGAAAAATCAAGTAAAAGAGTTACGCTAGCAATCTGACTCCATCATTAGTATCTATTTTAATTCTCAAAATCCTACGATCTAATCCAATTTATGTTCAAATCAACAATCGATAATCCCAAGTTATCTAATAATCTCTTTCGAGTAGAAGTAAACTTATCCTAACTATAGTAAAAGAGCCAATATAGAGATCACTTTGTTCCTAAGAATGGTCTCCAAAAGCACGCCGCTTTTTGCTTGTTTTGTGTATTTTTAATTCATCACCTTATCTCACACGCTTTCTTCTTCTCTGTTGACTCTCCTGACACTCTCCCCATTCTCCTCCCACGCAAACGCTGCCGACACTTCTCCATTCTCCTCCCACGCAAATGCTTTCTTCTTCTCCTGTTGACACTCACCCCTTCTCCTCTCACGCAAGCTGTACAAAGGAAATATGGCGGGCCTACTCCTCGATCGAAAAATTGTCTTAGTCCTTTTGCATTATGTGTGTCTCTCGCCCGCCGCTTCTTCCATCGATACCGTTTAACTTCTTGATCGCCGCCATGCTTCTTCAAGATCTAGGTATTTTATTAAAGCCCCTTTTCTCTGTCTTCCCATTTCTCCAAATACCCCTTTTCTCTGTGTTTGTGTTTATGTGAAAATCTCCATTTTTTGTGTCTGCAGCCCAAGTTTTATGCATCGAAAGAGATATTTTTTTTAATTATTTTCAGGTCTCCAGGGTAATTTGCTGTTAATTTCTTTAAATTTAAAATTTCTTGTTGTATACCTTTGTCTGTTTTATTTTGTTCTATTCGGTCCATTTGGTTGCATTGTTCCGGTTGTTACAAGTCCGTTGCTTTAAGTCTCCATTTTATTTCGTCGAATGTAGGGTTTTTCTGGACTGTGTAGTTTGATTTTGTTGGATTCCACAATGCCCGTACACATTTTTTCTCTTCTTGATTGAAAGACCATTTTTTTGTTTGATTTGTGAACTGGGTACTTGCAGAAAAAACGATTTCTTCTTCCTCAACATGAGCACTGATTTGGTCGTTGATTTGGAGCCAGAGCCCCCTTTCAAGCAGAGATAGAGAAGAAATTTGGTGAGAAAGTGATGGAAAATGTAGACATTGGGCATAAGGTTTTGATTCCAATTGATGCTACAAATCTGTCTCTTTTGCAATAATAGTCTACAATTTGCCTGATGATGAAGCCAAAAATATGTTGTTTAAGGTATAATCTTTATATCTCTATATTTTATTTTATTTTTTGTACCCTTTTCAAGCTTTTGATGTTCGTTTATGTTTTTCGTTTTTAATTTATATGCCATGTTATGGTGTTATTTACTTGGCTGGTTTACTTTATTTCAAATTAAATATGATTTTCAGTTTTGAAGGTCAAGATAAAGATTTACAAAGTTCCAGCACCATTGGTTTATGGGATGGTAATGGCCTCTTCTTTGTTATTTATCTACAAATTGTTATGCTCCTAAAACCCCATTTCCATATCTAATTTCTCTTTATTCCTTCAATTTTTTCCCCTCGGTTGAATTCCAGATATGAGGCATATTTATGGAATAATAGTTGTAAAACAGAGGGACAAACCTAGAGAGAATGGCAAGGTAATGAATATAGTGTGTGACATTAATTTTTTTATTTATATATTATGAAAAGATTATTGGTTTTAGTTGAGAATGGACTTTTCATTTTGTGTGGACAGATATATGAATGAACAGTACCCTTGTTTGGTTAGGTTTTTGAATGGAGAAATTGATTGAACATGAAAAAGATTGGATATCAAGTTAAATTGGTTTGATTTTGAAGGTCTTGACACAATTAACTTGCTGAAAGTAAAAGGAGCATAGCAATGGAAGATCATCAAACCTAGGATTTGTCCTCGAATGCTCTCGAGAGAAACATAATTATTTGATAACTGATTGATAAATGGCTTATTGAAGGTTGCTGATATATTAGAAGTAGAAATAGCTATTATGTTATAGCAATGGTATAGTTCTACTTTGTATAAATTGCTTAAAATTTTAAAAAATTTAAAACAAATTAAAATGAAGAAACCTGTAAACTTCAAGAAATTCCATATTACATTTTGAAAGCTTATCCCGATCAGTTTTATTGATAAAATCATGTTTGTATTGCAAGTTTAAAATAAAGCATGCTTGTAGTGCAAACCTTGAATCTTGAAAATGGGATAAGCTATTTGTCGGATGATGATACAGATATGATCTATATATACCAAGTACCTGAAATTAGCCATACATCGGAAATCCCAGCAAGATCAAATCATATTTTTCCATCACTTTTAAAGATATAGAGCCACATACACAATCCTTATCGTTTTCAATATGTGAAGTCCTAATTACCACCAAAGTATTGATCAAAATTAATTTGAGTCATTAAAAATGTGTATAAGAAGATTTGAATCAGAGTCTTGCTATCCATTTTCCAATTCAAAAATAAATAAATCACTCTCATACAATGAGATTATATCGATAAGTAGCTCCCACAAAGCAGTTTGTTTATTCAATTTATACAATTTGTTGCATACAATTTGGCGACTTACTCGTTTGAACAAACTGTTGGAAATTGGTTTTAAAAGTCGAGAAATTAACTAAGTGACTCGTGTCAACTTAGCCAAATATACAAGATCCGACCCAATCCGTTTAGGCAAATTTGTTTGCCACTGACGACGCCGGGGCAACGCCCGAGCGAGATCGACTGCCGGTCAGTCGCGGGGTTCGACATCTCGAAAAATTCAGATTTATCTGTATGTTTAAAGGGTATATTTGGCATCTCGAAACCAATATCGAATGAATGAGAAATTACGAAAAAGGACAAATTCGGGTCAAATGTTTGACCATGCGATCGCACAGGTATGTAAACCTGCGATCGCAATATGGCTAAAATTTTAGCAGAGTGTATTTTGGTCCTTCCATGCGATCGCAGGAGGCAAAGCCTTGCGATCGCATGGTTAAATCTGGATGAAGTCTTGTTCTAATTTTGTACCATGCGATCGCAGCTTGGTATAACCATGCGATCGCATGGGTTTGCGTGAACAGACATGTCCTTTTGAAGAATTGCACGATTTGGTTCATTCCTTTTCGTTTCCAACCAACTCTCCAACGTTAAAAAGGGCCATGGACGTCCATTATGAAAATATATTGATACAGAAACATATTGCAATCATAAAGCACTCATATTCTTCATCTTTGAACCATTTTTATTGCATAAAAGTTGCATAAAAATCTGGTTTTCCATTTCATTCATCCGTTGGAGTACAAAAGCCATCTTTGGTTCATTTGTACTTGAGTTTTTGTTGTGCTACTAAACTCTGCTTAAACCGTTGTATCTTGGGAGCCATTTGCAAAGACCGAAAGCACCTTATGGGCAATTTGACTTAAGGACAAAGAGTTCAACTCTTGCCTCGGTTAATTTCATTTCCAGATTTTCGGTTCTTGTTTTTATTACTTTGGGTCACTTCCACGTAATTCCGCCAACACAAACATTATAGAAACTTCAATGATCGTTGATTATGTACTCGATCACTACACTTACACAAAACCAACCATAATCGGTAACTAATTAAACGATTAATAAATGGAACTCTTTCTACTAACATGAATATTTTAGGTATCAATAAGCTCGATTTTGGGTTTATCATTCACCATTCCGTCCAAAATCTATTGAAGGCTACCATCGTGTAAAATTTGACAACACATAGTCCTTCAACCTTTTGTTTTCCTATGATGAAAAATTTCTGATTTGGTAGGATGTTAGCTTCGCAATTATGAGTGTGGTTGTGCTCGGAGAGATGGTCAGCCTTCATCTTGTGTATTGTACTACACTTAAAGTGATCATGTGAGTTCTGAAATGAGATGCTATCTTCTCTTTTTCTCCACTCTCATTACACTATTTGTTTTCATATTGTTGGCTCTGGTTTTACTGAATTATTGGTATATGCATTTGTTCATCCACTAAGTTAATATGTAGACACATTTCCTCTTTGAACACTCATATTCCTTTCTGTATCTCTGCAGATTCGAGTGAAACATATGATTAGTTAAAGTAGAATCGAGCAAACTCCATTTGCATCTAGATACACTCGTGCAAGTAGAGAAACTTTAGAGAGGTTATTGGAAACAACCACTGAGAATGTCCTCCAAATGATCTTGATAGAACTCTTGCTATTTGAACATAACTTATATAGATACAAGAACAATATATAATAAATAGTTATTCTTTTATTTATTTTTTGAATACTTGAAGGTAAGGGATTTTATTCACGCTGACTTTGAATGCCCCAAAAGATGGGTATTTTCTCATAGATCATGGTGGGTTGGAGTGCTTGACAAAAGCATTAAGTTCATTTAACTCGAAGGAAATGATGTATTCTTTAATTGATTTTACATTTTTTTTAAAATAATTATGGGTTATTTTCTATTAGGTTCCGTATTTTGGATGAAATTTCTCTGTATTATTTCTGGGGTTCAAAATTGTTAAAGCAGTGTCTTTGATTATGTGTGAAATTAACTCCTTGATGATACACGGTGGTAGAGTGGATAAGACTATTGTTGGAGCAAGGTACTAAGTTCCAAATATTATGTACGATGAATGTAGTGTCGGCGTGTGGCGGTCATTATACCTTGTTCTGACAGGTTACCTGAGCATCTCTCTGGAGGTCATTAACCCTAAATCTATGTTGGGAAGAATAAATTTAAGAACTCTTTTTCACGGTCTGAGCTTGTACGCGAATAAATATTAGAAGATCAACTAAAAGCTCAACCTTAATCTTGAGTGATTAAGAACCCCTGTTCATGACATGATCTTTTTCAGATATTAAAGAGTGAGATAATGATGTGATCAAAACTCCGGTATCTTAGAACCACAAGTTTGTGAATATGGAGAATATATATTAACAATTGGGAATCACTATCTGTCGAGAAATGAATATCCTCTTAAGCATTTTACAGTACTTCAAAAAATCTACCTGCTTAGTAGTTTAGTAAAAGGTTTACAAAATTATAATATTTGTGATTCACAAATTAAAGATTCCATTATAGATATATGTGTTTGTCTTTTTTTGTTCTTTCTACTTTCCTGTTGATGGTGTAATCTCTCTCTACCTTTATAAAATGTGTGATTATTTATTCAGATTTTTTTTTGTAATTGTTAATTAATTATGGATTTCACATGGGTTTTGGGGTCTTTGATATAGGTTCTTCTTGATGATGATAAATTGTGAAGAAAGAAATTGAAAATTGATCTTTTTAACTTCATGATTGGTTTTTTGAGCTTCTTACTATTTTGATTAGGATTTTTTTTTTCTTCAAAAAAAAAATGAGGAGCTCTATTTCTTGAGGTTGATTTGGTCATCCTTGACTATGATGTAAAAATTGATTTTCTCTGCAGATTTTTAACTGGTTTTGAGTTTCAATTAAGTGAATTGATTCATCTTTATTGCTTCTCTTGACTTTATATGTGAAGGAACTGAAAATTTTGAAAAGATCTTGTTCCTTGTTGATAATAAAATTGTTTACGAATCAGATGTTTGATTGTTGAGATTTGAGAAAGAGAATAAAAATGGCAACTTCTTGTAATGATGTACTTTCTGTTATATTTCAATACTAAACTCTTAGAAATTTAGGTAGATAAACAATGAATAACTGAATATATGCACTCCAAAGAATTTGAAGTTATATTCCTTCTTCCATGTTTTGTGGTTCTCTTTTACAATGTGATGTTCGTGTTTGACTATGTGGCACTTAACTATAGTGTACTTTTATCCTCTTGACCGCATATGTTTTGATTATAGGGGATGTATTGGACATTCATACATGTATTGGGTCGTCCGAAAAGTCTTCTTGGCTAAATGATTTATTAAGGGACCATTTTTTAGTGCAAGGAAGGCCTGAGGAAAAACTTGTATTCTTCTTGTTAAAAATTGAGGACGTCTCTCACATTTAGAGTTTACTGTCAAATCTTCATATGCTTTGCTCATCTATATTGTTTTTCCCAGTACTATTGCTCTCGAAAGTAGGAATTAGGAGTTAATCCATGACAATCCAAGATTTGACTTACGCTAGCTCTTTTAGGTTTGGTATTTGGTGAGGAAATTTGATCGACCATAGGAATACATGCCCTTTATTAGCAGGTGCTCCAATCTAGGTGATCTAAAGATTGGAAGTGTTCAAGAGGTGAATATAAAGTTGGGACTTCCTACCATGACCAAGCAAGCGATGTGTTGGAACTCATTGATGACAAGGAGCACATTCTCGAGATCAAAATTGTTGTGTTGATCACAAAGGCTAAAGGCAAGGTTTTTTTTAATTATTCACATACATTATTCCCATGTTCTTGATGCAATATTTACATTATAGAATCAATGATTATTGGGATGCACAAGCTCAATATCATACATATTGCTTGTGTTCTACCAACGAGGACGATAGATGAATCAGACACTTCTTTTTGATAATTTATAGAAAAAGATTTCCATTATGTTTATATTTTGCTAGATCGCTTCGTCTATAAACTTTGCGTCGAGCAAACTCAATGTCACTTTCTATTTAGCTTAGCTACCAAACATTTGCCTATTTCAACCGTGTACAGAATGTGATATCAAAATAGACACTTGAAAGGCACTGGTTATCACTGAACGAATAAACTGGAGGCATGAACGATGTTCTTTACAAATTATACAACATAATGGTGCACAATACTGATTTATAGAGATGCCTTAACTTTTCAAATCATTTCTTTATTCATTAGAACCGATGCTCACAATCGGACCGAGATTTCTAACGTTATCTTAAAATATCCAACCATATGTAAATTACATCCGAAATTTGCCATTCATTTGGGATTTTTCTTGCATAATTTTCTATTTTCTTTGTGTATTTCAAAAGATAAATACTAGGTTGTTGTAATTTAACTTGTGCTGTACTCGAGGTTATATAATTTGGGCTAATGTTCAGTTTTGTCCTTCTTTGCAGAGGGATCACAACCACTTGTTGTTGGCTTATCTTTTGATAAACCGTGCTTTCTATGATTGCTAGCTGTGAAGGTAGAATGTATATTTCTTTTCACATCTAGGCTTACGCCAAGAAGATCCCGAACTTCATGTTCACTATTGCATGCCAAACATGCCCTTAGTATTTTAACTCTGTTAGCTATTTATATTCTCACTTGTAGGCTGATGATATATCTGACTTTCATGCTAACACATATTCCAGTTGTTATCGGATCTCAAATGCAGTATGAAGTTACTGGTCATTCACTATATAAGGTAATTTTCGCCTTTTTGATCCCACAATCCAATCTCTACATCATAGTGTTGATTTGCAGTAAACTAAACGAGAAGGGCATCGACTTTGAATGAATTTCTTGTGCGAAGTTTCACAGAAATTTTAAGGTCTAATGACCAAAGAAAATACATCTTGTGCGTAAATTGTTGGTGACTACTACAGTTCATTCATATGATGTGTCCATTTTTCTCACTGGTATAGGCTGAAAGCAATTGATAATCCCCTAACTGGATTAGTAGAACTTTGTTTCTTATAGCTACTGTGTGATTGTGGGTGAACTTTTACCTAAAAATGTTTAAGATCAGCTTGAGATTTCCTGTACACTCCTTAGAAACACTGAGAGTGAAAAAGTTCTATTATGAAATATATTTTTATGCATCATCTTATTTTACATGAACCAATTTATGGTTCTCTACTAAGTTATTTCTTTGGAAAGCTCCGACTTACATATTCATGAAATAAATTATCTATTTTGCACAAAGAGTGTCTAGAAAATGTGCTTATATTTTTTTCTCGGAGTATGTCTATCGAGCTACAATGAATGTTATTTGAGAAATAGATATGATGATGGGATAGATCCTGTCTACTTCTATGGCTAGATTTCAATTGCTTGATTCAAGATCAAGATAATGCTATTTAGGTTTTATTGTTGCAATCTGAACAATTATTGATCGCTACTCTTCTTTTTGTATGTATACGTGGTTATTAAAAAATATTTCAGTTTTGAATTAGGTAGGAAAAGAGGAGAGGAGAAGGGGTGATCAGAAAGTGAATGCTTTAAGGTCGAAACTTTTAGAGACGGGGCAACTTAGGAGAAGCAAGATTAATGAAAGGCAAATTTTCTACTTCTCCTTTTCCGTTTGAGTTACTCTGTTTGGGTATTTTGGATGTTGTTTAATTGTAGAAGTTTGATGTGTTATGTTACTATTTATAAATGTTAAATTCAATATTGCGTTTAGTGTTTAAGGACTGGAATTGGAATTGTTTTTCATTTAAACTGAATTGTCCTTCTAGAATTCTGAGAGGGCAACTTCCATGCTGCAAAGTACAGAAATTTTTTTTTCTACCATTGGAAATGTGTTATTTTTGTGAATTAGACTGAACTTGAGCACTATATAGTCATTACTTTTAGTCGGCCTCAATTTAGCTTGAGACTTAAGTACACAAATTATATTTAGTGGAATTATTCTTTATTTTGTTCTTCAAAACACTTGATTGAAATTTCAACAAAGAGGACGAAACAGTTTGCTAGCAGTAACTGAATCCTCCCTTCTTTTTCAAACAGGAAATTGACTAATCGTATATATACCACTTTAAGAAGATTGAAGGCCTACTACTTCATCTATGAGTGCTGCCTTCTAAATGTTTAACAAGGTAATTAGGTCATTTGAATGTGCTAAGGACAAATATATTAGCATGGCTAATACCATTTTGAGTGTGTCTTCATTACCCTACTTATTTACCCATATATTATTAAATATTTTTACTTTGCGTTATGTTTTGGTATTTTTACACGAACAATCTTCCTCTCACTCGTCATAAATATAGAGGATTGTAAATGTACGACACGAAAGATTGACTCCATCTCCCTTTTTTTCTTTTGTATCTTCCCTTTTAATCTCTCTGCTTGTAATTCTCCACATATCCTACCTCCCACACATTTCTAAGAATACGTGTGAAGATGTGTATATTGGACCAATAGTTGGCATGTAGCAGCATTCTTGAAATGTGGTATTCATAGAATCTGAGCAGATTATTTGCAAAGTTTGATGAAGAGCAAACTGCTGAAAATGTAGGATTCAGAATACACATTATTAGAGGATGAAATTTACATTAAAGGTTCACAGCACTTGGTTTATAACCAGAATTTTGTCTTCCAGCAATACACATTATTTCTTGCCAGTTCCTACCATAAGCTGAGATTTATCATCATCATCATCATTTTTTTGAGCTGGTAGTCTAACATTGCCTCGGTAGATTCTCCACCCGAGTTAAAGTTCCATGCAGTTCTTGTACTCCAATAAAGTCTCAAGTTTAAGATAAATAATATACTAACAGTTATGATTACATTAAAAGTTTATGATTAATTTGGAGAAAATGAAGCGAAGAAGAATTGGTTGATTGGAGAGGGAAAGTGCGATGAGTTCAACAATGGGAGGGTTGAAATCACCGATCGTTGAGATTCATGTAATGGGTTCGACTATGGAGGTTGCTTTAGTAAGCTGGATTGGATTGTCAATTCATGTTCACTTTGAAATTATCCGTATGTTTCGTGAAGAAGGTCTTTCAAGTAGTCAATGCCAATTTTTCTATCTAAGATAATCTGAGTTTTCTACACAATACATTCAAAGGTATATATATATATATAGAAATATAGCAATTAAATTTTTACTCCTTATTTTTGTTGAAGATAAGATTTAAATGAGACCGAATTAACTCTTTTTCTTCAACTCTTTCTTTGATCCTTAAGCTTGGAGAGACGTACGCACTGGAAGATGAAGCTACAAGGATATCCAGAGGCTAAAGAAGTTTGTGTATAGTAGTGTTAGTTCATCCAAATTTTCCAGTTTCTGCTTAATAAGAGATCTCAGCATATCAGATGAGTAATTCCTTAAAACTTCTCCATGGTGATGATTCAAGTTAAATTTGCTTACTCGTATGTATAAATCACTTGATCAGTACTAGGCATACGCGCTTCTTTTCTTCAATCAATCCTTTGAGTCCATAGTAAACATTCATGAATATTGCAATTGCCTGTCCGTGTAATGTAAATGCCCTAATTAGATGGGGACTATTTGATTAGCCAAGTAACGTGCATTTAGATTTTGCTAATTATCTCCCAACTTCTGCAATATTAATTATTAAAGTCTGTTTCTTTTGCAGCAACTGAATCAGAATAAATCTCACCACAAAAAAAGAAGGCTAAATGGCATTGACAGTACTTTAGTAATGAATAAAGAGAAATGCTTGTATATGGAGTTCCACTTTTCCAAATCTCATAGATTCTTTTATTTGCAGTCTATACTCTCTAGAAATACGTACATACTACTTATTTGATCAGCACAGGTTTATTGGAAATTAATCTCAAAAGTATTAATTGAATAATTAGTCTGCAATGTTTTCAATCTTGAAGAGGAACATGAGAACACTGCACATATTATTGGTTCTTAGGATTCCATCTTAAAAGATTCACATTATTAATTGAGTAGTAGTTCAAACCGTTATATATATGTTTGAGTAATTCTATCTAGCAAGCACCCTGGTAGTTAACACCAATTTAGATGTCACTGAAGTTGATATATATTTTTATTCATTAGACAATATGACAATGGTATTATTGTCCTTCAAACTTTGTTACAATTAAGAAGAAATCATGTAACAAAAGAGATTCTTATTTATTTATATAAATGGTCCTTCGAACTTGGAACAAACATGAAAAAATTAACGATACTTTTTAGTGACGATAACGATATAAAAGAGCTCGATTAACGATATAGGATTTAATCAATGCACACAATTTGTTCACTTTGATTAACAAAAGATAATGTTCTTTTTTCTTTAATTATATGTATTGTTTTACACTTCAACTAGATATATGAATTATGGACTAAAGGATAACGATGTAATTCTGATAATATTTATTGTCATCATATTTCAATATTTAAACTTAATGAACACATGTTTAAATGGTGAGATTAAATCGGATTGATAAATATATGCCACTCTACCACGTGCAACGCGCGATATCGTCCACTAGTTTTCATATAAGTTCTAAAATAATTCCTATTTTGAATACGAATATACAAAAATGCTTTCAATATCAAGATTATCAAATTTGATTGCACCAAGGATATGAAATTATTCATAATCTTTATAGGACTTAGTGTTTAAAACCATAATGAGCTAATCTATTTTGAACCTTTCGAAAACGAAAATAAATTACAAATACGTTCAAACGGTGATCAATCATTCAAACAGAAATTAAAAATATGGCGTAAATCAAACAAACACAAATTAAGATTAGAAACGGGAATCCTTAAATTAAAACTTCATCATATGGTTTACATCATCATCCTTAGCATAAAGAGTTTAGCTCATCATATTTGATTTACAAAAACACATGATAAATGGAGAATTCATCACCCGAAATATTTAATTGCAAGAAGAACTTTGAAGATTAATTTGGCTCCCTTGAATGTCTTCAATGGATTGTCTAAGAATCCCAACTTTCTCTTGCTTGTAATCTCAAATATCTTGCCCGAATGTATAAATTCTTGTAATGATTTTGTGTTTTGCTTCCTCGTTCTATCCAAAGTTCGACTCCCATTCGTTATAAGAGTTCTCATATTTATATGGGATCAATTATGGTTGAATTTTGTGCCCAAAGTCACAAAAAATCTTCCAAAAATAGATTTTAACCTAATTGATAATATGTTAGCAGATTTGTCCGCCCGAGCGGGTACCACGGCCGCTCGAGCGGATAGAACGGGAGGATTTTAGGCTGATGGCCCGCTCGAGCGAGCAGAGGATGCTCTGTCGGCGATTAATTTTCAAACGGTCATAACTTCTTGTAGAAAATTTCAAATTGAGATCCGTAAAAAGAGTTGGAACCGTGATTCAATTATCTTTCCAATGGTATATCATTTGCCTTATTTAGATGTTTGTACCAAAGGGTATACTCTAATTTCTCCACATATTTCGGTTGTAATTTATCAATTCGCTTCTTCAACTTTCGGACATTTGATCTTTCACTTCAACTCTTCATTGACACTCTAGCACACCTTAAATCTATTAATTTTATCTTCTTTCTGATCCTCCAATATTTGGCTCTTAATATTCACTTCAAAAACTCAATTTCTTCTCATTAACTCGCCGATTTCACCAATATGACTTGAGTTCGGGGATTTTGTCCTACAATCACAAAAATAAACGAAGACTCAATAGATATCGACTCTAAGATACTTCAAAATTATACAAAAACTCTTCATTAAAGAGTCAATATAAGTGTATAAATTTATACTTATCACTTAAGTTACAAAGAGAGTGAAAGTAGGAAGATAAAAAAATGGTTGTAATAGATATTCACTTGGTCATCTAAGTGTAATTTTGTCTAAATTTTTTAAATTTAGTCAATTGATCAAATGTTATAAAAAAATGAGAATATTATGAAATATGCTTTTAAAATGAGGTAGTGTTTCTAATTCTCTCTTATATAAAAATACCTCCTGCTACCAAGTGAAGGAACCAATGGGATTGAGTCCCAACAATAATTCAGGTACATGAATGTATAGGTAGTTAGTAGTAGATATATAAATATTCTTCCTACCTTGCTTTTCTATAAGAAAACCCTTTTAAAGCAGCATGAAAAAATAATCCAAGATGGGTTGGCTCATAACGTAATTTATATTGTTTTCCATTAATTCAGGTAGAGATTACAGAGTCAGAAATTAGTAGAGGGGATTGAGTGTATTATCAGAATTACTAAAAGTCTAAAACTTAAATTTATAACCGTTCTTACAACACAGAAAAAAAGAAAATACAGAGATGGTATATTCTCAGGATGCTTTGGTTATTCATGGGGATATTGTATTTGCATTCTCGGCATCAAAGATATCAGCAGGAGGAATGAAGGAGTCCATGGACAATCCGGGCACATTAAAAACGACGTCGTGAATCCTCCACTCTTCCTCCATTCTTGTCCTGCTGTGCTGAATTGACGTCTCCCCAAATCGGAAAACAGTGGCAATTGTCCTCCCCTGATGAGCAATTAGTACTCCATCGACGTCGACATAATCACCAATGGTGCTCCCTATGGTGGTCTCCCAGTAAACGGTGTCATTGTCAGGAGACTGGACTCTAGTCAGGTGAGAATCCTCCATGTAAATGAGAAGCCCGCTTTTCTGGCTAAAGTAACCATACAATACATGTCGGATCACTTCAGCTGGCCCCTCATTTCTTTCCACCACCGCTGCTCGATCTGCAGCCACTTTTAGGACGAAGCAATCGTCCTCTCCGATGCGTTTCTCCCCTAAGCATTGTGCTTTAGCAAATAGTCGTGCAGTGCTCCTTGGATCAAGTCCCTGCATTCATGTTTGATTCAGAAAATTGATTTAGTGCAAACTAGTTCCTCAATGATCAGGTGCTCGCCATAACAAAACAAAGATGACATGTTTGATATACTGAAAGATTAGACTGGACAATTCACAATCTGTATCACCTATTCTGTTTTTTTAAGGTTTTGCAATCACGTGCAGTCCAATGTACCAAACATGCTTAGAATATCCACTACCGGTCATATTAGTTAAGGACCTAAGGTCTATGCTCCAAAATAAAGTGCAGTTTGAAGACTCCAAATCCAAGCATGGTAAGATATCTTTCAATAACATGAATTCACGTTTTGTTGAACAAGTGCGAATAAAGTTCCACGTCGATTAGACATGTTGACGCCTCATGGTTTTGAGTTTATAAGATATAAGTGAAATTGTGTTCAGGTGCAGCCACGATTCTTTAACAATTATTATGCAAAATTCGAGAAAGGCATCTGCTGCGCCCACATGTTTTCTGAAACCTATGTGGCTAAAGTGTAAATGCTCGAAATTTAAACATTAGTGGATCTAAGAAGTGCCAAGCAATTTGATCTCTTTAGCAAAGGTTTCATTTGCAGGGAAAAATATAAGGAAAAAGCAAGGGTCTCAAGAAAGAGAAAGTTGTAAAGCAAATAAAAACAGCAGATTAGAAGCACTTTAATACCAATAGACAGCAATCCCAAGAAGATGAAATATATGAATCACGATTCACGTGCTGTGTCTTCCCACATTGTGAGTGCGTTCAAAGATAAGTGTTGGGTAAAGCAGGGGACATGTCGGTCTCAATATCTTTCTCACCCAATCCCTACAATCTTACTTGTTTCAAAATAGTGCCTCTAATCTTGTTTGGTAGTCTATCTTTTTCGGTTTTATAACATTCTTTAAACCGGTTTAAACCTTAATTAAAGCACTTTAATATAGTAAGGAGAATAAAATATTAAAGTTAGTATATATTTAGATGTAACCGGTCCAAGTCCGGGTGAAGAAGGAAAAAATCCAATCTTATAACATGAACTCTAATGCTATCTACTTGAGCACCCTCATCTAACAAGTTTCGTATTAATGGTGGGTTCTAGTTAAGGTGATTATGACAACTGACATAAAAATAGGCACTCTTTTAAAGTTGACCCTCGTGGCGAAGGGACGATAAGACCCGCATGGGTTTAATTATATACTTCATGATTGCTAAATTAAGGCTCGACCTGTAGGCAAAAGGTAAATTACCTGAATGATACGACGCAAAGGGCGTTGAGGGCCTTTAGCAGCATGAGTGCCAAGCCAAGGGGTGTGTCTCCATACAATTTTCCCATCACTTCCGGCGAGGACTTTGTTACCGCCGACGGCCAATTCCAGTGACCACATTCCCGGCGACATTTGCCATAAAACAAAGCATCCATTTTCCCCACTTCTAGAGCCCAAAGTCCTAACGCTCTTTCCTGTTGAAATTTCTGTTTCACAACGTATCATCTTCACCACCCCCGAAGTGTACATGTTTTTAGCACCATTATGTTGCTTCGAACACCCCGTTGCAGCCAAGTATTGTTGAATTATGTAATTTGCTGCAGATGTCTCCTAAATTAAACACCAATAAAAAGGGGAATTAAGCTTAAGCTAATCCAAGAATTAATTGCATAATTAAGTAGAAATGAAGTAGGAAACTTACAATGGGAATGTTCTTAATTTGAAGATAGGAAATTGGGTTGTTTGAAATAGGAATAGGGGCAAGTGGGCAACCCAAAACACCAAGCAAAAGCCTCAAATCTTGCCTCTTGGCTAGATTAATATTGTTCCCATAAACAGACATTGAGAAATTATTGCTTCCGGCTCCAGGCACACTTTTTTGTACACGAAACCATTCTCGAATGACTTCCCAAGAACTCTCTTTTTTGCTTCCTTCTTGATTCTGCATGCTGAAATCTGGCCCTTCCATTAGAGGAGTCAGAGGTTGCACACACCATATCTGTTTTCTACGAGCCCTCGACCCCATTTTTTTCTAAATTAAAACTCCCAATTTTGAGACTTATGAATTGTATAGAGGGTGGGAGGGAAACTGCAAGAAAGAAACAAGAAAAAGAAACGATAGATTTATGAGTAAGAAGGGACAAAAGGGACAGCCCATCTGCCCAAATGGCAAAGGGAGTGAAATTATTATAGTTTTAAAGATTGGGATGTAGCTTTATTTCTTTATGTCTTTTGGACTGCATTTGTCGTCTCGTTTCTAAAAATTTAATATTCTCTTGAGCCAAACCCCAAAAATGAGAGGTTTTTGATGAATTAACAAGTCCCTTTCCACATTTGGCTTATATTTTAGTCTTTGTTTTTACTTGAAGTTAAGCTACAATTGTCATATATAAGCCACTTCTTTAGCAGATTTCGACATTTGTTGTCTCCCTTAGGGCCCCATTGTACTAAAAAGGAAAAAAAAAATTATTGAATCATTATTTAAATTGCTTTTTCTTCTCGAAAATTGGCATTGCATAATCTCTATGCCACTATGAAATGAAGATGCAACATAAAAGTCTCATACTACGCGTAATGATAAAAAGTATGATTAGAGCACGTAAAATTTAATAAAAGAATTCTTTTATTTTCTCAAGTTACAATAATAAACTGTAAAAAAAAAGTAAAAAAAAATTCCCCTTTAAAAAATAAGAATCTACACGTTTAGATATTGTCTCATTCATATAAAAGTTGCATTTGTATTTCTATTGTTGTTAAGAAAAAAGAGAGATTTGAGTAGAGAAAAAAAGGGCAGGTTGGAGAGTCTGCATCAATGGTTGGATAGGCGGACAAGTGGGAAGGATGAATGGATTGACGGCAATTTGTGGCTGATCTTCCACGCTAAGCACTAAAGATAAGTAAATAAATTGTTCAAATGTGTCTTTCAATATTGGCAAATGTATTTTTGTAATTTGGGCTAGTTAATGTACCTATAGCCAAAGTCCATACTGTTATATGGCCAATGAAACTACTAAGATGACATTAGGAAGGAAAAGAAAAGTCAATAAAAGAATAAGTGACTATCGTCAACATAAATTAACTCTACTCGATCGAGCAATCAACACAACCCCATCCACAAACAAGCAAACATGTAAAACAAGATGATGCTAAGGTATCGTGTTTGGCATGAACCTAGTCCGGAGACATTTTGGTTCACCATCCAAGTCTCGAGGAACAATACATTCTACTACTCCATGAGCTCATATTTATTCCATTAGTTGACGCTAATTCTAGAAGAAATTCTTCAAATTAACTTTTTAATATAAAGAGTGTCTTTCGGCTCTGTAAATTTAGAGAGTCAAACTCATTCTCTATTATTAAATGCAATTAAAGAATTCCAATTTTCAATACTCATATGTTACTAAATTAAATAGTATATAAAAATAAAATAGAGAAAAATCACATAATAATTTGGAGGGAAGCATATCAAAATAAAGATACATGAAAAAATAATAAATATTTGTTAGGAGAAGTAAAATGAAATGTTAAAAATTAAGAGATTGTTAGAGTATTTTGAAAATTTATTCTCTAAAATATAAAAAATGCTCTTTATATATAGAAAGTCTCTTAGAGTTTGGAGATACCATAAAGTCACAACTCCAAGTACAACAATACTATGTTTAAAGTTGAAACTCCGCTCAATTGGTTTCTTAAATCAAATAACAAAACCAACTTAATTATCGAAATGTGTTACCCAATTCATCCCCCTCTTCGTTGATGATTTATAATGACGTTTTAGAGACATGTGGTACTGTTAGATTACATAAAATTAGAAAGACACTAGGAACCATAATTCCACCGAACACTTAGAACATATTTTGTGTTTATTATTGAATCGAAATCAACGGTCTAATTAATGAAAATAATTTTAAATTTTTTTTTTTTTTTTTTTTTAGCAATATCTAGTCATATTTCTTTTATTAACATGCTGCTTCTTTCTCGACGCTTTATCCTTTATTTATTTAGATTTTGAGAAGAGACGAGGCAAAGAAAAAAGTATAGATTTGATATCTAATTTGTTTCACAAGTTCATTGATTAATTAATTGTCTTCTTTTTTTAGCTCTGGATACTCGGGAAAATATTTAGCGTATTTTAATTAGGGATTAATGCAGTCTCCTGCACTTATTAATAAATTATAAATGTACGCACGTGGGTTTTTTTCAATCATAAATTTGTGGGTGAATTTTTTAAATGACTTTGTCAAACTTTCGGAATTGCAGAAGAGCCTAACTTATATCAAATAAGTTTTAAAGGCCTCGTTTAAACAAAAAAAACATAAATACCTTTACTTACTCACAACTATTAACAGACCATCTGTTAACCGACTATCTATTAACATATGGTCGGTCAACAGACCATGAGACTATTAACAGAACTTGTTAACAGGTTTTGTTAACAGACTTGGAATCTGTTAATAACAATTTTGGCCTTAACATTTCATACCTGTTAATAGACTCATGGCCTGTTAACAGTTGTGAACATATGTTAACAGACTATGAGTCTGTTAACGCAAATTTATATAATTATAACTGAATTTTTCAATTAATTCATATCAAATGAATCCAGGTTTGCAGAAATTAAAGAAAAAGTTACAATTCATACTCAGATTTATACATATTTTCATGATTTATACTATAAAATCCATAATTTCTACCGTAAATTAAAAGAAGAAGTTAGAGAATGATGAATTTCTACTTTGAAATGAAATTTCTTACATAAATGAAATTAGTTGGATTCTAATATTGAAATGGGATAGATTCTAACTTTGAAATCTTTCTTTTTCACATACAAATGAATTTGAAATTGTTTGAAATGATTATAAGCAGAAAATGAAACAAGATTATATTTGATAATTTACATACCAAAATGGGTCAACGGCCATTTTGGAAAATTGGCCGGCACCATTCCCACTAAATTTTTTGAATCAATAATTGATTTAGTACTCTGACATTTCATCCGGGAACATTTCGAATGACCAGCCGCCCAATGGTTGGGCGTCAAAGAACTTCTCTAGAACCACTACGTAATGTCAATAAGTATATATTTGAGAAAGATTTTTGTAGATTATAAGTAATAGGTTCTACAAAATATATGGATAAAATTAATATTTGACTAATTTATAAGTACTTAATTATAAGCACTGATAAACATATACTAAGTCCAACAAGCTGTTCATGTAAATGGTCCACGTAAACGGCACTGTTTTGACTTTTTCTTCTTTTCTCTTTCTCCCAAATAAAACGAGGTTGTTTGATTTCACAAACTTGGGCTACAAAAAATGAATACAATCTACGTTAAATCCTTTCTCCAGGTTAGCATTTTGAAGGTAAGAAATTATTACCAATTTATTTTTCCTTTTTGATTAGTATATTTCTCTTTCTTTCATTTTTTTTATTTTTTATTTTTTTTATCTCGTTTTGCCTACACTTATAATTGGCAAAATAGGTCCAACACAATGGGCCAACCCGCATGGCCCGGATCCTAGGCCGGGCTGACCCAGTAAAGAGTTATAAAAAAAAACTGGCCAGTTAGTCCGACGGGCCAATCGGGCTTGCGGTGGCCCAATTATTTTGGGTCAGCCCATTTAAATCTTTTTTTCCCCATTTCAATCCAATTGGATGACTCCAGCCCAAAATCAAAATGTGATAACCCAACAAATAAATTGATAAGTTCAGTCAATTAACCTAAATGGGTTTATAATACTTTCATGAGAAATTTTCACAAATAAGCCATCTTATGTTATTATTTATAAAAAAAACTGTAACATATTTTTTATTTTAAAAATAATGGGTTTCATCTAATTTTTAATTAATTATTTAATTGATTAAATATTGTAACATAATCCTTAATTATCTCATTTACTATTTTGATTAAGATTTTATATATAACTAATTAAGATATTCTCTCTCATCAATCTAATCTCTCTCCTGTTTCTCTCTCTTTCATCATTTACAATCCTAATCATTTCAACATCTCTCCAACATTACAATAAACTGCTACTCCTGGTCTCGGCCAACTACAAAGCGTGTTTTTCATGCTAATCGTGTCTGATGATAACATCTCCATATTTATAACCGAAACAGATTTTTGTAACCTCGTTTGCAACAGATTAATAATAGAGAGAACAAAACAGATTTTTGTAACATTGTTTGCAATAGATTAATAACAGAGACAACGAAACAGATTTTTGTAACATCGTCTGCAACAGATTAGTAACAGAGACAATGCAAACTGATTTTGTAATAACGTTTGCAACACATTAATAACAGAGACAACGAAACAGATTTTTGTAACATCATCTGCAACAGATTAGTAACAAAGACAATGCAAACTGATTTTGTAACAATGTTTGCAACAAATTAGAAACAGGGACAATGCAAATTGATTTTGTAACAACTTTTGCAATAGATTAATAAGTATCTATTCGCCAACAACTTCCTTCAATATGTGCATCCATGTGCGGTTCCTTTGTCCGGCGACTTCCTTCAATATGTGCATCCAAATGACTTTCAGTTTGGAATGTAATGCAGGCTTGTTCACATATTCAGGAGACTCCTTCTTTGCCGCCGACCGAGTCATTCTGCGAGTAGGCATATCCATGTTGAGTATCTTTGTCCAGCGACTAAAATTTCTACAAATTGGGGGTTAGGCTTTCACATAGTGATGGAACCCTAGAGATTAGAGAGATAAGATTATATTGTTGGTGGAAATGTTGGCGATATAGATGTACTGAAGATGGATAGAGAAGATGAATATGGTATTTTCTCTCTCCCACGATTTCTCTCTCTCTCTCTCTCTCTCTCTCTCTCTCCGCAATTAATGAGGATGTATATTGTGTTTCCTTTTGTAAATATTATATTATATAAATATATATAATAATATATAAATAATACCCAGTATTTTTAGAATAAAAACATTAGAAAAGTAAATTTAACAATATATTGTATATACATAGTAATGGATGTAATTTCCTCTACTTTCATCCATTTTCATTTTTTCCAATCCATTTCCTCAAATTCAAGCTTCAATCATCCAAAATCAACCATCAATTCGTTAACCCAGTTGGCCAACTCCGTTTATTTTCTTTTCCGACCGGTGAGTGCAAAGTTTGGCAGGCGAATAAATTACAGAATTGATGGAATTTTGGATGAATAAATTAACACTGAGAGTATTTTTTGGAAAGATTTTTAACCTAATATTGTTAATCTTTTACATACCAATGGAGTTTATGATGGAAACTTCAACAAAAAGTAAAGTTAGAATAGAAAAAAAAATGTGGGATTAATTTTATAAGAGATTTAACCTATAAAGAGGCGATGAGAGAGATGAAAAGAGAGGCAATGAGGGCAAAGTCCTTCACAGCAGTCCAAACAAAAGACAAAAGCATCCAAAAGAATTATGCGTTGAGTACTTGTTTGCCGCCAAAAGCATCCAAGTGCAACAAAATTCATCAAAGCAAAAAATAATCAATTTACTGCTGAAAATTAAAAGACATGGAGTTTTAGAGAGATAAGTGAGAGAGAGAAAAAGAGACCCCACTGTGTTTATATTCTGTTGGTTTGAATTTTCAATAGGATCTATATAAAAAAATTAAAGTTGTGGTCGGGATGATCCACTGGCCCGTTGGTCCAAAATTGGGTTGGGCTGGCCAGTAATTTATGGGCCCGTGTAAAATTGTATTGAATCTCAAAATTAAGTGCAAAAGAGGTACATTGAATTTGAAAATTGAACAATAAAATATTATTTGTTTGTCCACATGGCATTCATGCAATGAGCCTATAGGTAATTTTTGGGGAAGAAAATAATTTTATATAAGAGTCCGTTTGATTACACCATTTTTCATGGAAAATGTCACATTTGAAGAAAATAATGTCACACGAGAGAAAAATATTTTCCTACTTTTGCTGTTTGATAGAAGGTGGAAAAGGAAAATGTTTTCTAGAGTACAATCACTTGAATCATGAATTTGGCTATTTTCATGGAAAATATTTTCTCACCATTTTGGTGGTTTTTATTTTCCTTTTTACATGGATTTTTTTTTTCTTTTCCACAATTTCCAATCAAACACACCCTAAAAGAACCTATGATTAGTGGATAAGTACAATAAAATATAGGAAATTGGGAGACGAGTGGTGTACATATACGTGTATCTATATATTGAGTGTGAATCTATATAAGGCCACATTGGGACACACCCCAACGCACCCCACCATTCTCTCTCATCCTCTCTCTCTCTCTCTCTCTCTCCAATCTTCTTCCTTTAATATACATATAGATTTATACATATAACTATGGTTGAAAGTCTAAGAAAGAGAAGAAAACAAAGGATGAAAGATCCAAGAAGAAAATATAAGAAAATAGTAAAAAAAAAATCAAAAAAAAAAAAGGTTATGGATTTGAGAGTTTCTTAATAATAAAAGTCCCTCATTTTCATAACTTTTATACTCCAAGAACATAGGAACCAAAATTTGTCTTTTTGTTATTAAAGAATCTACAAATATTGTAAATGAATTTGTAGAAAAAATTAGTTACAGCTATATTCCCAAACTATTTGCATCCGGAAGGTATCCCTCGTAGTAGGTATAATACTCGAGTAGGAAGAATGTTACTAAGGTTGTGTTTTAAAAAATTAAATATGGGAATCACTTCTTTTCAGACTTAGGAAGCAAGCAAAGGAGAAATAGTTAGTGAAATATGTCTAATTAACCTTCATGCAATATGATACTTTATGCACATGTGAAGTATAGTTATATGTTGACTTGATCTATTATGTAATATTAAGTTTTGAGTAAATGTAAGAATTTAGGTGAGTAAAATATGTCTATATGCCTTACATGCAATTCGATTTATGTTGGCCTATGAAAAGTTTATGTTAAATGGTTGTTCTTCTTACCTTCAATTACATATGAAAATGACATGTACATTTTATTATGAATGTCTCTCATTGGTTGTCCACGGATTCCATTATCAAGAAGTGTATACACGACTTCTTGTACTAATTTCTCCTGATACATTACTAATTCTCATGGCGTGGATCTACTTATTGTTAATAGATCGGTAAGAGTATTGTTTCAATTATTTTCTATGGTTTATTGAAGTATATTAGTATGTTGAACTTGATTTAGTATTACATCTTGAATTGTAAATGAAATATGCGTATGTATCATTCATGCAAGATAGTTTATTTATGTCTATTGGAAGCTTTTTTATTTTAGTGAAATGTGCTTATTTGTCCCTCTTCCAATATGTCAAAAAAAAGTATAATTGTGTTCAAGTAGTTTGAGATATAACACAAGAACATATATTGGACATTTTACCCAAGCAAACATGGAGACTTGGACTTATATGACACTACCTTGACACTCATGAGGATTTGAAGAGAATGACTTATTCCAATATGGACTTGAGATCAAGAACTCTTGTATGAATATTTGGGACTTGATGACACCTTAAGGGCTAAAATTCTTATGTGAGCTTTGTCGCTCTCTATGACATGTTAAAAATCTTTGTATCACATATTGAGATTGTTGTTGTTTATGCATGTTAAAACAAGTTTAATGTATGTAATAATCTAATATTTTCTTAAGTCTTTTGTACACCCGAGTTGAATGGAGACCTGCGATTTGTAAATTAGAGATAAAAAGTTTAAGAATTGGCCAAGGCCACAATGGCCAAAAGGGTTAGCATACTCAAGGGACCGTAAGTTGTTCAAAAGAAAAGTGAATGATCGATCAAGACTAAAGAAAGCCAAAAAAATATTTAGGACCATAAGTTGTCCTTGTACCAAAAGGGTACTAGATTGATCCTCCATTTGGTCATGTGCTTGTAGAACAATAACTTCAATTTATGCATGGTATTGAAATAGTTAAGGAAATGATCCTAAGACAAAGATAAAATACATTATTATGTTTCACTTCACACTAGCTCCATATTTTACTCACTGGATATCATTATTTATTGACATTTTATGTCAAAGTGTAGATCGATCGAGAATATTTTGATGTTGTTGTCCAAAATTGAATGCTATTGGAGGACGGAGAAGAGTATCTATAGGTCACGATGATCGATCTTTGGTCATTCTACCAAAGGAGGCCCGGTCTATATAAACACAAGTTCACGATCGTTCATTGGGATTTGGGATCGTTATTGTACATAGACTTTGGAATTCTTTGGGGCCTTGTTTAAGATCATTTAGAATATGTCATTTAGTTATCTATTACATGTTATGTTTAAGTTCTTTTTGATGATGTAATGAACAAGTAACAAACCCCATATTTTATTTCATAGTAGATGGTACATATGGTATAGATATTGTGGTGCTATGTTATGCGATTTTTTTTTTTTTTTAATCTTTAGGATCATCTTAATTACTTGTGTTAAATGAAAGTATCCTATAGTGTCTTATTTAAGTTTGGGAAGTAATAATTTGTCACGTTCACCATTAAAGAAAAGTTTAATTGTAATCTCTTCAACTCATCTAGTTAACTCACCCAATGGATCTAATCTGAACTCAAATTATGGGGTTAAACATTATGACATCTTCTTCTAATTTATATTTCGTACTTAGTAGTTTCATGAGACGTACCCACCGAAGATCTCGTTATAATCTAACTCATTTAAGAGCCAAAAAATGGGACTGCCAGAGAAATGTGATTAAAAAGACAAACTTCTACTTAAATCGGAATTGGGTATTATACTAAAATGGTCAATGAACAAATTCACACAGCATGAGAATCATACCCCAGCCATAATGTATCATACTAGAATGGTCAGGGAACCCATCCACCCAGCACGGTATCATACCCATAGTGTCGGGTATAATACCCATATACATCAAGAAAAAAAGATCAAGCACATTTTCGAGAGCGCCACAATGCTTATATAGTCCTACGTACGCCCAACCATACGCCCAACCATGTAGATAATAATATGCGGCTTTTGTGTCATACTTAATTTTTACTATATTTTTTTATTTACACTCAAATAAAGACACGTGCACGTGTCATTTGTGTAACATTTAATTTACTTTATTTCTTTCTTTTACATTTTTCCCAATTAAATTTTTTATTATTATGTTAGTCTTATTTTTTATTCGATAGTTATTTGAGCATTAATTTCCTGCTAATGATTCTCAGTTCAACACCTAAATTACGTTTGAAAGATCTAAAGTTAATATTCAGTTGCTGAAAAAGTATAATTTGAGTGTGGAAAAATAAATGGATAAAGTTTTGGCTAGGGTTCCATTTTCAACCTTTTTCTTTGATCAAGTGAGAGGTATTTATAGAAAAATAAGGTCAAGGTCGTGTCATTTGATTACTAGTTTTGTTGATTATGTTTCTTTTCTAGTGGTATTTGCACAAGTGGCAGCGATCCCCTCGTCACGTGGCTTTAAGAATCTTTGGATGTTCTCTCGTCCCCCAAATAAGCAAAGTTTTACTGTAGAAAATATTGGGTCACAAGATTCTTACATTATTTGGAAAGATAATGCGCAACATCACTTAACTCCTATAGTTGGTGCGAAGGAGAATGGAAAATGAACTTTTTCAACGTAAACATGTTTTTTCTCTGTTACATCCTTTGCAGTGGATAGAGGTGTCAATTCGGGTCAGGAGGGCCGGGTCGGCCCGCCTCGGATGAAGCCCGGTAACGGTCCCGCATTCGAAAAAGCCGACACCACTACAGGTTGCGGGACAGGTCGACCCGGCCCACGAATTTTCTTCACGAGCCCAGCCCATCCATTGGCCCATACGGGTCGAGCCCATATGGGCCGCAGTTCAACTCGGTTCGGCTCGTATGAATAAAAAATTAATTTTTTTTGAAATAACTAAAAAAAATTAGCAGCCAGTAGACTGCTTTTAGCCTTTTACCATTTTTTTTAATTTTTTTTATATTATATAGCATATAATAATACTATATTAATATTATAATATATAGCGCGATGAGGTTGCTTTGCTTTTGGTCAACTTCTTCTTTGCTTTTCCGTAAAAGCAATAGCTGCGCGCTATCTGCAGTCGCCGCTTTTGCGACTTGCATTTAACGACTCTCTGCTTTTTGAATTTTAATTTAATTTTTTTTTTAATAATTAACCATTTGGCCCGTTGGGGTGAGCCGTCTGGGCTCGCGGCTCACCTCCTTTTTCGCCCGACCCCGTCCGCTCGGTTCACAAGCCTGTCTGCAGTCCCGGGTAGAGACGGGTGGGCCGATGCCGGTTCGGCCGGCTCGCCTGTTTTGACACCTCTAGTAGTGGACGAGGTTCGGACTCACCCTCTTTTACTTAGCTAGGAGGTTTGCTACTGGAAGAACCACCTCAACAAGTCTTTTCTCGTAAATGGTACTTGAGCAAAGATGCAGATTCTAACGAAGTTGTTTTAGCTAGGGATGGGCGTGGGTCGGGTCGATTTTCGACCAAACTTGACCCAAACTAACAAAAATTTGATTTGGCTCGAAACCCATATATAGAAGATTTGGGCCCGAAATCAACTGAATTGGGTCGGTTCGGGTATTCAGTTTCGGGACCAACTAAAGCATATTTTAAAAAAAAATGTTAAAACCGAGTCGATTTCAGATTGGATAAAACCGACCCGAATCGACAAAAAAAACCGACATAAACCGACCTGGGTCGGATCGAGTTGACGGGTATAGTTTAAAAATAGTGATGGGTTCCGTAAAATATTTTGTGTATGTTTGGTAGAACCAACTTATTTATTTTGTGTATGTTTTGTAGAGTTTAAAAATAGTTTTTTAGGATATTTTAAAAAAAATTGGTGAAATGTGTGGTTGAAAATTTGATAAAAGTTATGGATCCCGTAAAATATATGATTAAAAATAAATTTAAGGAAAAAATTGTTTATTTTACACCCAACCAAAAATCCACTTTATGTGATTTACACATTGCGTATCAAATTGGTAACACAATTCAAAATGAATGATTTTGTACCTTTTTATAATCACCCGATAGAAGTGTTCTAATTGATATGAACATGGATAGAACGCATGGCCATCCATTTATTCTTCCTTAGTGAAAACATCTAATATATTTCTCACTTATTTGGTACAAAGACCAAATATGCACTAACCACCAACAAAAATAGTAAACAATTCATTCACCGAACATGCGAATAAGAATAATGCTACTTGTACATTTTGATCTACAAATTGGTGTACATCATGTGATGTGGCAAAGTGTTTTAAATTTAAAATATCGCAAAATTTGAATTGTAATATATCTCGATATTTTGCTTTAAATGTGAAATGAATTAAAACAGTTTGTCATAATCCAAACTACATACAGACGGGAATGTTGTGGGAAAATTTTTACAGATGACCGAGTACTTTCTTCTCCGACAAAAAGCACGCGGCTTTTTTCTTCACTTCTTCTGACATTCCATCATCTTCGACTACATTCGTCGCTGACGATAATTCACACAGGTATATTATTTTTTTCCACTATTTGTTAGGCCATTTGGGAAAAATTAATTTTTTTTCTTCTTTGATTTTTGTTCTTCGATTGGGTTTTGGGTGATAAATTGTTTTTCGATTTTTCAAATGTCGTGTTTTTATCTAGAAGGCTATTTAGAGAAAATCATTATCTTTTTATTTTTTTCTTCTCTGATTTTTGTTCTTCAATTGGGCATTTAGTATATCTGCTCAATTATTTATCGTATTTCAAATGAAAATTTTTTTTATCCAGAAAACGAAACTTCATATTTCGATGATGAGACAGTAAATAATAATGCTTTAAATTTGGATGACAAAATTTTAGGGGAATCTAATAATGAGACGGTAAGGGAAAATGTAAACAAATTAAATGATGAAATCTTATGAGAAGGTAATTCGATTGTGCCTGAGTTTTGGGATAAAATTTAAAGACAAGAATGAAGTATCTAAATTTTATAAAATGTATGCTTATAATATAGTTTTTTCAGTTATAAAAAGAAATTCGAAAAAGGTTGGTGATGGGATTGTAAGGTATGTGGCATTTACATGTAGCCTAGAAGACCGAAGAATTAGTACCACAAGCACGTCTTTAAAGCCTCAACCAACAATTCAAATAAGATGTAAAGCTAGGCTGACAGCGAAATATTTGTGGAACATGTCGAATTAACATACTCCATCTTGAATATAATCATAAAACTAGTCCTTCCAAATCCAGGTCGGTACCGATGCAATCGAAAACTTAGTGCACGTGTGAAACAGGAGCTTGAAGTAGATGATATAACTGAAATTCTATTGCACAAAAGTTATAATTAGGTTGTTGTTGAAGCAGGTGGATATGAGAAGATGACATGTGTCGAAAAAGATTGTAGAAACTACATTGAAAAAGTTAGGCGATTAAGGCTTAGAGAAGAAGATGCTGCTGCAATACAAGCTTACTTTTCCAAAATGCAATCACACTGTCCTGGTTTTATTTTAGTATGAATTTGGATGAAGAGTCTCAATTGAAGAACGTATTTTGGGCAGATAATAGGTGTATATAGGCATATATGGAATTCGGTGATGTAGTCACTTTTGATAACACCTACTTGACTAATAACTATGACATGTCGTTCACCCCTTTTGTTGGAGTGAATCATCACGGACAATCAATAGTGCTTGGATGTGGATTAGTTTCTAACGAGGATATGGAGACTTTTGTTTGGCTATTTACGACATGGCTTCAATGCATAGATGCCCAGGCTTTGAATGGAATAATTACTGATCAAGATATGGCTATACAAAATGCAATTCAAACTGTTTTTCCAAATACGAAGCATAGATAGTGTTTGTGGCATATACTGAAGAAGTTACGTGAGAAATTTGGCAACCATAGTCATAAGGGTTCTATACTTTCTGTTGTCCATGCTGTAGTTTATGATTCACAATGTCCTAAAGAATTTGAACAATGTTGGAATGTGATGATTCAATTGTATACATTGCAGTAAAATGATTGGTTGTATGGACTTTATAAAGATAGAAGTCGTTGGGTTGCATGTTTCTTGAAAACTAGGTTTTGGCAGGGATGTCCACTACTCAACGTAGTGAGAGTATAAATGCATTTTTCGATGGGTATGTGTATGCGAAAATATCGCTTAAGCAATTTGTTGAACAACATGAGCGTGCATTGCAGAGTAAAGTGGATAAGGAGTTTCAAGCAGATTTTAGGTCATTTTCACAAATGGTCCCATGTGCAACTAAGTATGATATGGATAAGCAGTTTCAATCAGTTTATACAATCTGAAAGTTCAGGGAATAAAGAGTTTACTGCAAAAGTGGACAATATCATTTTCGGAAACGAAATATGAGGGAGTGAAGAAAAAAATATTCTCGGTTTCACACGAGGGTAAAAATAAATTATAATGGTTGGATTACTACTCCTGGGCAGTTAAGGTATGATCGAATGTGTATTGCATTTGCCAAAGTGGTAGATTTGGTGGCAGATGACTAAGAACGAACTCGGGAGATTATGAAGTAGATCAAATTTCAATCGAATGAGTTGTCTATATCGAAATCGAGACAACCTTGTGGAAGTAATATCCGATCCCATCGAAGTGTTCAACTAGGTTCTGATAGCATTGCAACCGGAAACATTGTCGATCCAAAGCACTTGAAAACAAAGGGTGCATTGAAGAAATTATGTAAAAAAACCATTTGGAAACAATCTCGACGAAAGCTAAGGTATGCCTTCAATTTTATCATTTATCTAACATTTTCTTAAACATTTTTTCATGTCAACTTATATATTCCATTGCACAAGTACTTTCTAAATCAAGCAAGTCCAAGAACTCGAGACAAAATAATAGAGAAGAGATTGGTGCTTTCACTCAACCATCCCAGCAATCACAATATCCCGTGATACCCCCTATTCTTTATTCAACTCAATCCCCGGTAAGTAATGCCCATTTCGGAGTCTATGCTAGATTTTGTGGCTAAATTTCATTTAGTCATAGACATTTTGTTTCGTTTACAGATGCATGGAGCTTACTATCAACATTGGAGCTCTTCTTTTGGAGTTAACTTGACACCAACAGTGGTTCGATGCCATTTTATTGGTTGAATCGACTCCCCATCGAAGATGCAACTCTCGGATCAATGGAAAATTGTAATAGTGAAACAATGAATAGGTTTAGCATGTAATGTGTATTCCTTAATATATAACATTTCCCATGGATTGAATGATTCCATTTTTAAGTATATTTTATTTTACCGTATTCATGTACATGTGAGACAGTGTGTGTTATGATTTTAGTATTATACTTCTGCATATTTTAAAACAGCATGTGGACAACACAATTTCTAGTCAATTCGTTATTTCTGAAAGAATGAGTAAGGGACAGGAGAGGGATGCTTTTGAAACCATGCTCAAACATGGATCTAATTAACTGGATAATGTTAAAGTACATGTTCCAATGACTAAAAATCAAGGAAATGGTGCTTTCTGTCAAAGTAACAAGAAAGCAAAAGTTCATCAGCATAAGGTTAGGTGCTTTCTGTATTTCTTCTCAGCAATCAGTGTAGCCTTAAATACCAAACAACACTTTTTATTCATAACTAGTATGAATTATCTTACAAACATCATATTAGCCAAATTATTTGGGTTACGATGCATTATTCCAGCAAGCAAGTGCTAAGAATTAAATTAAAGAACATAGCTACTTGGTTTACATCTTCAACATAAATTTCACACAACTAGAATACAGAAAATGAACAATTACTTCTGTTACTACACGTCCACTTACACTACTGTGCGAAACAACTTCATTCTACAATTCCAACTAGAGGCAATTCATACTTAGAATTATATTTGTCAAAACATTAACCTAATTCATAATTATTCACAGAAAAATTATTCAGTAAACAAATATTGAAGAACCTAAATCAACCCAAAGCTACAAAAAAAATGCCAATTTCAAAAATAAAAATAATCGAAAATTAAAAATATTTGAACCCAAATCTTTGAAAACTAACTAATTCAAAAATAACCCTAACTGAATGCAAGTCTTACAAAGGTAAATAACCTAATTTGGTCAAATCTCAGATAATCAACAAACCTATTAATGTCAAAAATATGGCCTACACGTTTCAATCACGAAACCCCTGAAATTTAACTTACTTGCGTAAATGGTTGAGTGAGTTCACCGGAGACCACAATTGAAAGAGCAAATGGCCGGTGCGGTGACGGATTATTACTTCCCGGCGATAGTTAGTTTATGTGGAGACCACAATTACATTTTTCTCTCCACGAGATTATTGAATGAAGATAACTGATGCATTTGAAAAGAATTTATTAAGGGCAAATGGGTCATTTGACAGTTTTGTCACGTCACATGTTGTACACCAATCTGTAGACCAAAAATATACAAGTAGCATTACTCTGCGAATAAATATATGGACGCGCATATTTGACTAAGTTTGAATGTTTAATATATACTTAATATATCATACTATACAAAATTAAACACCATAATAAATAAAATTTTAATTTATTTTCTTTTATAATACTATCTAATATTATTGAATATGTTATTGTAATTTTCTGAAGTCAGCCGATTTTCTTCAATCATTGAATATAAACAATTGGATATTTGAGATATGATTGCCAACACACCTGCTGAAAACAACCAACCATTTCAAGAAAGTGACGCTAATACAAGGCTTGAGAGAAACATTTGGCTACAATGGTTTTGAATTTGATCATTAATTATGATAATACTGGAATGAGCTCTATGGATAATCTTGATCAAACTCTATTGCCATTTTTAGAAATTGTTTCTAAATTTGCCTCAATTTTATTCTTAAATAAGTTAATTATACTTATTTTACACATGTACATCACGATTAAATATCGAGTTGAATGCCATCACAGACTTATAAGACAAATCCTCATTTATAAAGATCGGTCACAAGTAATTCGACCCTAAAAGACTAAGGTCACTGGATGCCACCTCTTATGAGCTCACAAAGCCGATCCTACAAAGCACTCAAGGGAAGATCTTGTTCGGAATATTGCCTCGAAAAAATGCCAAATGTAGCTACCAATTTCAATAAGAAATAAAATAAGAAGTAAATTGTTTTTTTGTATGAAAATATGATGGCTCCTTTTTAAGTATTAAAAAAAATGTCAAAATGACTAGCTCTTTGTAAAAGAAATTGGCAAATACAATTTTTAGCAGAATCCCTTATTCTTTCAGCCATACGGACGTCGAAAGTTTGGGCTAATAATTCACTGGGATCTATTGTAAATATTGATTGGTTTAGAAGACAACACATTTATGTAACACCAATCAATTGTAGTGGAACTCACTGACACATAGAATAATGATCATCACCAGTAGTAATAAATGTCATTATTCAATAAATAACATTATTCTATTTTGTTTGTCATAAAGTTTAAGTAATATTTTTTCTATGATACTTGAAAGATTTGAATGAGCAAGAGATTATATAAGATTGTAATATTTTTTCATATATTAAAAGATCTCTGTCTTTGAAACGCTCTAATTATAATATCTGATTGAATGTCAAATCTCCAAAAGGAGTAATTTCTTCTCAAAAATATATGTAATTTTCAATTATCTCTAAAAAAATACACACGTGAACTTGAACATTTACCAATCCTTTTAGAGCATGTTCGGTGGTCATTTGTCATGAAAAATGCATTTTGCATTTATTATGATAGGCCATCTTTTGCGCAGGAAACCATTGTTTTCCATTTACTAAAATACAATCAAAATTGCAAATTGGACAATCATATTATTCTTCTTCAAAGAACCAATTTTCAAAGAACCAAATTGAAGGGTAGAAAGGTAAAACACCATTTTCGGTCAAAATGTGTATACTTGGAAAAGATGTACTATTTTTCAAAAGTGGATGCTGATTGTTTGCCATGGCCCACAAACATTTATTGTAAAATAAATTTTTGAATTGAAAAAATGGCGGCGAACATGCTCTTAATTTTAGTATAAGAGAGTCTTCAACCAATCGACCACCATTTATTCAACTGTCAATTATTAGATTCATCATTTTCTCTCTTTTATACAGGAAAATTGAGTTTGAAATTTTTTGACGTGGGTCAAAAAGGTACCACGCTGCTTTTTAGCATCAACAATTATGGATTTAATTAATTACTTCTTAAAAAAGGAAAAAAAGAGAACAATAAATGCTTGGATCTTTGTCGTCTAGGACCCCAAAATAGGAATCTACGTCAGTATCGAGCCGAAGAAATGACGGGAAAGATCACTGATTCAGTGGGAGCAGGTCAGATTGGATAACTGTCATTAAAAAATATATCCAATGGGTAGCAGCAGGAACTGCACCATTTTTTTAACTATAACGCGAGCTGGACATTAAATAAATTTTAATATATTATAAGAATCTTGTTTGGTGCCACTTCATAGGTCTTGAAAGTTGAAACGAAACCCAGCTATAAAGGGCTTGACACTGACGAAGTGATGATTTATCAATTATCATCACTGTAAACTAGCTATACACACAGAAGTAAACAAAAATGGCAGATCGGAATCCACTACTTCATCAAAGAGAGTCTGAGTCCCCAATACTCATGAAAAACAGCCGTCCTTAGATGACACGATCGAACAGTGCATCGGAAACTTTGGATGGACACAGTTCTTCCAAGCCACCCTTGTATCCTTCGCCTGGTTTTTCGACGCACAACAAACATTCATCAGTGTTTTTACTGACGCTCAGCCAAAATGGCACTCTACTTCACCGAGCAATTCCACAAGTAACAATATCTGCGAAATCCCAAGAGATTCTTGGGACTGGGATTTGCCCGTTCACACGTCCATCATCTCCGAGTGGTCTCTTGAGTGTGCCGGCTCGATCGTCACCGGCCTCCCAGCATCGTCATTCTTTTTGGGCTGCCTTGCCGGTGGGTTTGTCCTTGCAACCCTGGCGGATTCCTCTTTGGGCAGGAAGAACATGCTTGTTTTATCTGCATGTTCATGTCCCTAACCGGAATATTTACAGCACTCTCCACCAACGTATGGATGTATACCACGTTGAGATTTATCAGTGGATTTGGCAGGGCAACAATTGGCACCTGTGCTCTTGTTCTGTCAACGGAGCTTGTAGGGAAAAAATGGAGAGGAAATGTTGGGATAGTAGGATTCATCTGTTTTACTATAGGGTTTCTTTCCTTACCCGGGGTGGCTTATCTAATCAAAGGTTTGTCGTGGAGACTTCTCTACCTGTGGACTTGCGTTCCATCTGCTTTTTACTCAGTGTTCGTGTATTTTCTAGTTCATGAATCTCCCCGATGGCTGTACGTAAAGGGCAGGAAGGAAGAATTTGCTGAAACGCTGAGAAGCATTGCTGCACCGGCAAATCGGAGCAGCTTAACCCAAAGTTTCTTCGGCAGGTGCGTTGAGTGGGAAGAGGAATCTCAAGAAACTGACGTGTACTCGGCAATGAAAATCTTGTTGCAAAACTCTTGGGCTTTGCGGCGACTGGTGGCAGTTATGGTGGTTGGTTTCGGAGTTGGCATGATTTATTATGGCATGCCATTAGGCCTTGGTAACTTGTCATTTGATCTATACTGGAGTGTGGCATTAAACGCATTGTCTGAATTTCCAGCATCCTTTCTAACATTCTTTCTTTTAGAGAAACTAGACCGGAAGGTTTCAGTAATGGGATTGGCTCTATTGAGTGGAATTTGCAGTGTATCATGCGTGCTGGTTAGATGGAAGAGAATGCAAATCGGACTGGAGCTGGTGTCGTTCTTCAGTGCATGCGCCGCATTCGATGTGGTTTTGATTTATACTTTGGAGTTGTTCCCGACATGCGTGAGGAACTCCGGTGTGTCGATGGTGAGGCAGGCGCTGGTGTTTGGAGGTGTTTTCAGCCCGGTGCTGGTGGCTGCCGGCAGAAAGAATGGGTTTCTTTCATATGGAGTGTTCGGAGTAACAATAGCTGTATGTGGGTTGTTCGTTGCATGCCTGCCGGAAACAAGGGGAAGGACATTCTGTGACACCATGGACGAAGAACAGCGCAAGAATGAAGCAATCAATAATGGAGTCGATAAAGTATAAAGATTAAAAAGAATGCTTAATTTCATTGTAAACAAAAACAAGTGTTAAGAACAAGAATTCTGCGTCAACTTAATTGTTGACCTGTTGTTTAAACACGTCTTCCATTTCTTTATCAAAATTAGAGGAGCTCACCCAACTTATAAGATATTTCATATTAGACATCTTATTTCTTTGTGATTTAGAGCATGTTTGGTAGAGTTTTTTCTCCAAAAAATCGTTTTTTTTTTATAATTTTTGACTTTTCAACTTTTTACTGTGTCTGAAAAAATTGAAAAGTCAAAAAAAACTAAAAAAAACAAATTTTTTTGACCGAACAAGTCCTTAGTGTCCGTTTGGTGTAGATTATAAATTAGTTCCGTTTGGTGTAGATTATAAATTAGTGTATTTAATCAAGAATTGTCAAAAATATCATACTACAAAAGTAAAATTTTGGTCAAATAAATTATTTTGATCAAATAAATTAGTTTATAATTCACACTAAGAGAACACTTATTAACATCATCTACGTTTTAATTTCAATTACATTCACTCCGTCAATCACCCTCATTAAAACTAATAACTGCCTTTCTCGTGTGATTAACAGATTTTAGTATTGGCATTGTCTGGAGGTTGAATCGATGTTTTATACTTTTAATTTCTTATTAAAGTCAATAATTTATTTTGTTTGAGAAGATTATAGCCTCCTAAGGTTATTGACTATTACAGAAACACCCTTCCCTTTTTAAAAATTACAGAAATGCAATAACAAAATTCCCCCTTTTAACAAAATGCACTAACATGTAACATGTAAAATTGGAATATAACACATATGGCCACAAAAAATGATATTTACTACAACATATCATGCATAAACCATTCAAAAATTCAGATAAATTCAAAAATTCATTGATTTTTTTTCGATTTTTGTTATTTGGAAAACTGAGTCCTCAAATTTTAGAATGGTGAGAATTTTTTTCTTCAAAATTCTCAGACCGTTGTTGGGTAATGTGAAGAGATGCAAAGTTAAAAAAAAAAAAGATAAAAAAATATGAGTTAACCAATTTTAATTCTGTAGGTAATGACAAATTAAAAGAGATTTGAGACCACGCACCCAACTAACAACAAATTTGAACAGAATCCACTCATATGGACTAGTTTCACATCCAATAGCATAAGTTAAGAATCTTCTAGTAAAAAATGAAAGATTTATGGACTAAAAACACACTAAGACATACGTTAAGCACCATTTATGCCAAAATCTTATATAATTTTTATCCTATATATTTCTGATTTTATCCTTTTTCATTATACTATTTTGAAATTCTATTACACAATTTTTAAACTATATTTTCTTTTCTTCTTATTTCATACTTTTGATCTAGATGAGATCATTATTTTTAACAAATCAACATAAATACATGTTTTAGATTAATATAATAAAGCAAATGAAAAATTCATTAAATATTTTATATTGCTTGGTTTAATAGCATTTTCCTTATTTTTTTATATTGTTAACATTTATATTATATCAAGTTTAAAAAAATAAAATAATATTATTATCATCATAACACTAGAAATGCAATAAAGTTGGTAACAACATGGGTGGAATTAGGGGGACCACGAAAAAAATCATTTTTTATAATGTAAAAAAAATAGTGTTGTTGACCTTCAATCCTAATTGGATTTCAGATCAACATTGAATCGTAATTCTATGCTCCAAATGGCCTTTACGTGCATACTTTACACCAAGCAGTCAACTAAAATAGACAGGTAGAGTGGCTACCATATGTGTTCCGACGCTCAAGTTAGAATCCATGCATTGGTCGGACTAGTTTGACTTGATAAATATGTTTGATAAAGAGAACATCCAAAATGAAGAAGATCTGCATAAATGTTAAGTAAAGATTATCTTATCAAGAATAATTACGTTATCACTGGCCTTCTCCCTCTTATTTATAGCATGAAATTAAGTTGTTGGTGAGCATTGAACTCCTACATGTGTGTGATTGACCCACGTCCATCAAGGAGTCAATGTCGCCGTTCCTACATACGTCTAACTTTGGGTTTGTAGGTTGTCACTCCATCCCTTTTACATTCATCAGGTTAATAGAGTTTTATTACTTCCGACCCATCAATCAATCATGTAAGTCCGGTCCTCAGTTAAGTTTATAGACTGCACTTTGTTAAAGCATTCCGAGTGAATTTAAAGTGCTTTCCAGGTGTCGCCAGGCGTTCAATCCCACTTGGAGCTGAGTTGTCAACCAAGGCTTACCCGTCATGTGCCACTTGGATGTGTTATTAAGAGGCGTAACAAGTGTAAAAAAAAAAAATTAGTAACCACCCGGTCTTGAAGTGCAGAATATTTTTTATTAATAGTCCGATCTCTAAATATTTCTAGTTCCACTCTTGGTTTAAAGTTTAAAGTTTAGATTTTTTTTGTGGACACAAATAAAAGGTTTAAAGTTTAAAGTTTAGATTTTTTTGCGGACAAAAATAAAAGGTTTAAAGTTTAAAGTTTAGAATTCGTTTGTGGACAAAAAAAAAGGTTTAAAGTTTTGATTTCTTTTTAGTTCCTCTTTGTTGGTAAAACACTACAAGAAATAATGACAACAACGACAATAAATAGTGGCGATTATTCTATTGTTGCTATAGAATAGAGTATATAGCGACAATAAACTCATGTCGTCTCTATAGTGTAGGGAAAGATATAGCGATGATATTTGTCGTCTCTATAAATTAATTTAGTCGTCGCTTTTGTTTTAGAAGATGGCGGGAAACTTTGTCGCTTTTTTTTTTTACTTATAGCGACAACAAAATCTATCTATAGAAAGGATATTATCTCTATCGTTTTTTTTTTTTTTTTTTTGGAAATAGGTGTGGAATTTGATTTTTTATTAATATTTATTTTTTTACTTTATAAGCAATTATAGAAATGTTGATCATTGAACTAATATATATTATAGAAACAAATAATCACAAGATTTCATTTGTCTCTAATGGTTTGGTTGTAACTAAACAACTCTTAGGTTATGTGTTCGAATCACATTACAATTATTCTAAAATAAAAATGCTTGACAAAACTTAGTGGATCGAGTCAAACCTTTGATGGGTCGGGTTTCAAGCCCATAATTAGTAGTAGGTCGGGTCAGGAGTCCACCAAGTGTATAAAATTAATTTTTTTTAATAATTAAAAATTTGACTCTTATAGTGACAATAAAATGTCGTCACAATAAAATTATACCTACTATTATATATGATACGACATTTAGCGATGACTTTTTCATCGCTATAACAATATAACAGCGACTTTTCGATCTATAGCAACAACAAAAGTCGTCGCTATAGACAACATTTCTTATAGTGAAATCCTTTAAATAAGATGAGTAGTTATTTGTTATATCAAAATAACATTGAGTTAAATTGTATATTATTAATGCCATACAACGAAAAATGTATATATAAAAAAAAAAAAAAAAAAAAAAATTTGACATGAAGTCTGTAGAACATTTCTGGCAATATTATTTTCAATATCTTGGACATGTTCTAATTCTTCAAATTTTCTTCAATTTTATATTTCCAACTTACAAAAAAAAGACTTTGTGTCATTATTTGTGTTATATTATATAGGACACGCTACATGACATGTTGGGTATCTCTCAAAAATTTAAAATTTAAAGTATATAAAAATTAGAATTCGTCATGTGGCGTGTTGGACACATACTTTGAAATGTTCGATATTGTTTGAAATGTTGAAAATGAATATGTCAGTACTCTAGTAGGAATCCCCAAGCATCATAGCTTGGAATTAAACAAATTGAAGCATTCCTTTCGGTATGTGTATCTGAGAAACAAAATGAAATAGGGAAATGCAAAATTAGGGTTCTTTAACCATAAAGTTTAGTACAGCTCTTGGGCTGAAAATAAAAATAAAAAAAAATAACATAAAAGAAATTTATTATAAGAATCTTGATTTGTGCCACGTCAGAGTTCAATCTTGAAACGAAACCCAGCTATAAATGGCTTGACACTGATGAAGTGATAATTTATCACTTATCATCACTGTAAACTAGCTATACACACAGAAGTTAACCAAAAATGGCAGACCAGAATCCACTACTTCTGCAAAGAGACTCTGAGTCCCCAATACTCGTGAAACAACAGCCGTCCTTAGATGACACGATCGAACAGTGCATCGGAAACTTCGGATGGACACAGTTCTTCCAAGCCACCCTTGTATCCTTCGCCTGGTTTTTCGACGCACAACAAACATTCATCAGTGTTTTTACTGATGCTCAGCCAAAATGGCACTCTACTTCACCGGGAAATTCCACATGTAACAATATCTGCGAAATCCCAAGAGATTCTTGGGACTGGGATTTGCCTGTTCACATATCCATCATCTCCGAGTGGTCTCTTGAGTGTGCCGGCTCGATCGTCACCGGCATCCCAGCATCGTCATTCTTTTTGGGCTGCCTTGCCGGTGGGTTTGTCCTTGCAACCCTGGCGGATTCCTCTTTGGGCAGGAAGAACATGCTTGTTTTATCTTGCCTGTTCATGTCCCTAACCGGAATATTTACAGCACTCTCCACCAACATATGGATGTATATCACGTTGAGATTTATCAGTGGATTTGGTAAGGCAACAATTGGCACCTGTGCTCTTGTTCTGTCAACGGAGCTTGTCGGAAAAAAATGGAGAGGAAATATTGGGATCATAGGATTCATCTGTTTTACTATAGGGTTTCTTTCCTTACCCGGGGTGGCTTATCTCATCAAAGGTTCGTCGTGGAGACTTCTCTACCTGTGGACTTGCGTTCCATCAGCCTTTTACTCAGTGTTCGTGCATTTCTTAGTTCGAGAATCTCCCCGATGGCTTTACGTAAAGGGCAGGAAGGAAGAATTTGCTGAAACACTGAGAAGCATTGCTGCACCGGCAAATCGGAGCAGCTTAACCCAAAGCTTCTTCGACAGGTGCGTTGAGTGGGAGGTGGAATCTCAAGAAACTGACGTGTACTCAGCAATGAAGATCTTGTTGCAAAACTCTTGGGCTTTGCGGCGACTGGTGGCGGTTATGGTGGTTGGCTTCGGAGTTGGCATGATTTATTATGGCATGCCATTAGGCCTGGGCAACTTGTCATTTGATCTATACTGGAGTGTGGCACTAAACGCATTTTCTGAATTTCCAGCCTCCTTTCTAACATTCGTTCTTATAGAGAAACTCGACCGGAAGGTTTCAGTACTGGGATTGGCTCTATTGAGTGGAATTTGCAGTGTAGGATGCGTGCTAATTAGGTGGAAGAGAATGCAAATCGGACTGGAGCTGGTGTCGTTCTTCAGTGCATGCGCCGCATTCGATGTGTTGTTGATTTATACTTTGGAGTTGTTTCCGACATGCGTGAGGAATTCTGGTGTGTCGATGGTGAGGCAGGCGCTGGTGTTTGGAGGTGTTTTCAGCCCGGTGCTGGTGGCTGCCGGCAGAAAGAATGGGTTTCGTTCATATGGGGTGTTCGGAGTAACGATAGCTGTATGTGGGTTGTTCGTTGCATGCCTGCCGGAAACAAGGGGAAGGACATTGTGTGACACCATGGACGAAGAAGAGCGCAGGAATGAAGCAATCAATAATGGAGTTGATAAAGTATAAAGATTAAAAAAATGCTTAATGTCATTGTAAACAAAAACACGTGTTAAGAACAAGAATTCCGCAAAATTTAAGAGTGTGTTTGGTTTTAATTAAAATTTTTTTAAAAAGTTGATAAAAATTGATAGGAAGTGTGGTGGAAAAATTGTAAAAAGTTGTGGATTCTTATGGTTAACTACAGGAGTTGAGATTGTTGTTCGATTCGTGTCTCTTTGTACATCTCCAATAAAAATATTATACATAATCAATGTTAATGTATTAAATAAGTAAGAGAACAATATTTAATGCATTCGCATTGATTATGTCTAATGTTTTTATTGGAGGGACAATAAAGACACAAAAGTGAGATAGCAGATATCAACTCAACTCTAAGAACACGTTTGATAGAGTTTATAAACCAGTTTATTTGATCAAAATGGTTTATTTGACTAAAAATAATTTATTTGAAGAAAAAAATTTGCCTTAGTAGTCGTCATTTTGATCTATTTTTGATTAAATAAATTAGTTTATAATCTCTATCAAACGGGCACTTAATTGTTAATTTTGATTTCAATTTTTAGTAAAAATCTAAGAGCTTGATCGATGCTCAACTCTTTTCCAAAAAATCTATTTTTTTGTCCACTTTTGTTTGCTATTCAAACTTTATAATTGACTAAATGATAAAATTGTACTTAATCAACAAAAATGTCATTTCATGGTAGAAAAGACAATTTTGGTATTTAAACAATTACAAATTTTGAATAGTAAAAAAAAAAGAAAAAACTCATCTTTTCAAAAAAAAAGTCTACACCGAACATGTTCAAAGTGAAATAGAACAAATCTTTAATTGTTGACATGTTTGTTTCATTGACGGAACCTCTTCCATTTCTTTAATTATCAAAATTAGAGAGTCAATGATACCTCAAATGTATATCTCTTTAGCCGTCTTTCGAATAATAATTTACACATCATCAAATAAATATAATTATTTAATGTGTTCACATTTCCTGTTAAGATTAACTTGTATTTATTTAATATGTAAACTTTTTTATTAGTAGAACGATTAAAAGTACATACATTTGAGATAGTAGAAATGAACTCAAAATAAAAATAATATTATTATTATGATAACACTAGAAATGCAATAAAGTTGGTATCAGTTTAAAGATAAAGTTTAGATTTCTTTTGTTGACCAAAAAAAAAAAAAAAGGTTTAAAGTTTAAAGTTTAGATTTCTTTTTAGTTCCTCTTTGTTGGAAAAATCCTTTAAATAAAATGAGTAGTTATTTGTTATATGAAAATAACGTTGAGTTAAATTGTATATTATTAATGTCATGAAAAAAGTATATAATAGATGTAAAAAAAAAAAAAAAAAAAATTTGACATGAAGTTTGTAGAACTTTTCTCGCAATATTATTTTGAATATTTTGGACATGTTCTAATTCTTCAAAAAAACTTCAATTTTATATTTTTAACTTACAAAAATAGACTATTTGTGTCATTATGTGTGTTATATATATAGGACATGCTATATGACATGTTGGGTATGTGCCATAGTGCCAAATGAACATTTCTACAGTATCTCTCAAAATCCAAAATTTAAAATATATAAAAATTAGAGTACGTCACGTGACATGTTGGACACATATCTTGAGGTATACGATCGTGGTTGTTGTTCGAAACGTGTTGAAAACAAATACTAGTAGTCTCCATGCTTCATAGCTTAGAATTAAACAAATTGAAGTACTCCTTTTGGTATGTGTATGTGAGAAAGAAAAAAAAAATAAAGAGGGAAATGCAAAATTAGGGTTCTTTAATAACTTCAATCAATGGAAAATTCGATTGTGGAAAAGAAGTAGTTGAGTGATAAGTGTGTTTTTACACTCATCTAGACTGTCAAAAGTGGATCATTGTGAGTGCTTTTGAGTTTAATTGTACTTAATTATGTGTTGATTTTACTATTATAGGTCAAAATTGAGTTTGATGGTATTTTGAGTAAAATTGGTAAAAATGACTAAATTGAAGTAAAAGTAGAAATATGGAGACCAACTTGCAAACATCCAAAATTTGAAGAACTTTGGATGAAAATAAAAGAAGATACAATTGAAATGAAAGAGAAAATATAGGGATTAAAGTAGATATATTAAAAAGATGAAAGACTTATCGTACAAATAATCATAGACTTAAGTGGCAAAATTGAAGGAGTTTTGGCCCTTGTAATAGCAAGGTTCAAGTGGAGAAAAACAGTATTGAATCAGACATAACGTTGCGATTGCAAAGATTTTGCCCATGCGATCAGTGACCAGAATTTTAATTTTCATATTTTGGGGGTAATGATCCTTAATTAAGCTAAGAAGTTACTGAGTTCATGAGTTAGTTTAAGTTCCTCTTACTATGGCTAGAGAGTTTAGACTTCATTTTATATCTCTGAAGGCCTTTTAAAGTGATCTAGATCCTCTATAGTTTACATGAGTGATCTATTGTTAGAGAATTAAATAGAGTCATTTAAGAGCCTTGGATTTGAGCTCTCTAACGTTTCTTAAGTTACATATAAATAGAGATTATGATTTAAACAAATGAATATACCATATAAAATAATCAAAGGAGACTGGAGAGACAAATTACATAAATCAAATTAAGGTTTCAAACTTTGCAAAGAATAGATAAATGCTTAGTGCAAGATCTTCATCTATTTCTTGTTTTCCCTTCAAACCTGGTTATGTATTACATTCTCTCCTTTTGTTTTTATCCTTTTATGATGTGTAACTAAACCATAGTTGGAATGAACGATGTAACATAATTTAGATTCTTCAATTTCAATTTTCAAGTTTTGAATATATGTTGATTATGTATTGATTTTACTTCTTCTCGTAATGCTTGAAATAATTGACCATTATTTTATTGAATTGTGAATTGTAACAAACCGAGAGGTAAGTTATTAATATAGACCGCGTAGTAAAATTCGACAATTGGATAAAAAGTAGAGATGCGATTTTGTCATTGTTGCGGTCTTAAATTGAATTCTTATAAGATTTAATGCATCTAGTTAAGGATTATTTTGACTTCACATAGAGATATAGTGAATTGACTTAATTAGATAGGACTAATTTGAATTTGAGAGAGTTAAATTCGTGAATTCGACCAAGTACAATGTTAGGAAGAAAACTTGAGAAGAGAGATTGAATATGATAACTATGGTGAATTCGTGAATCCCGACGAATATAATCATTAGATTTGATAAATTATTGATATTTGTGTTCACATATGTTATTATATTGTTTTCTTAAATTAATAGTTATATGTTAATTGTTCAAATAAACGATTTCAAATTGTTTTCAATAGATTAGGATTGAGATTAATTGAGTTAATATCTAAATAAAATAGTTTTCGTGAGAACGATAATATGAACTCATTAGATTCACTTTATTACTTGTTTGCGATATTGTGCACTTGTAATATTTTCATAACATTGAGCATGTTTATTAGTACTTATAAATTAGTCAAACATTATTTTTATCTACACATTTCGTAACTTACAATTTTTACTTATTTTTTATCCACATATTCCATACGACCCATTAATTATAATTTTAAAAAAAAATTACCAATCATATTCTTAATTATGATTGACGATAGTGTAACTGTAACTAAAATAAAAAGGTAAAACCGATTAAAGTGCACCAAATGGAAATTGGGTAAGCTTGAATATATATTTTCTCTATAAATTAAAATACAGATTAATCACATTTAAGTTAAAATAATGTTCAAAAGTAGATGTAATAAAACCGGCCCGACCCATATAACTAGAATTTTGAAATTTTGGGTTGGCCTCAACCAAACAAAATCGGGTTTATATGGCCTGACTCGTCTCTTGGCCATCATTTTTTTTGGTTGCTCCTTAATATTAATTACTCATTTTGTGAATAACTATAATACATAATCCAAATAATATCAATTCAAAATGGCCTAATCTCAAGTCTCCAATTTAATTTTTTTTTTTTTTTTTTGAAACATTAGTTCAAGAATCTCAAGCTCCAACATAAAATTGTTTAGATTTAATTAAAATTTAATTTAATTCAAAGTTCAATCCAAATTATGTTTGGTGTTGTTGATATCCAATCCGATTTATCACATCAACTAAATAATTCTTCACCCTCTAAGCAACTTAAGATCGACCTCATCCTTAGTGGAACCTAATCCAGGTCGAACCTCATCCTTAGGGGAACATAATCCAGGTCGGACTTCATTCTTAGTGGGACTTGATACAGGTCGGACCTCATTCCATTGCTGATTAAGCTCACGTCATCAGTATGGCATGTCCTCTCATATGTCAGACGTCAGACATCAGACCAGCCGCCATATTTAATGCAAATGTCACTTCACATTAAATGTCCAAAAATAGAATGTCTTGTAAGCAATTAATGCTCAGCTTGGCATTAAATGCATGTAATCATCACACATCTTCCTAAAAATAGGAGGAAACATAAATGTCCAACAGTTCGGACACAAATTGCAGAGATAAAAGCACACTTATAAAGATTATACAAACATGTCTTCCAATACTTATTCACGTATCTATTGCTTACTACGGTCATAGCCGACCTACTTACTTAACATTAAGTTGGTTTGGAATCAGTACAAACCGTTTTCTAACGTCAACAGTTTAGCGCTAGAATGAGGGCGCTCCCTCTAACTAGGCTCTCTATATTCCAGAAACTCACAAATAGATCAACACTTGATCATCATACCTTAACACTTTTACTCCTAAAAATATCTTCAATATGAGCCATAGTCATAACTCAAAGGTTCGTAGTCACGGAAGAACGGGAAGCCAACATGTTGATCTTCCCCAGGGCTTCCGCCGAAGACATCCAAGAGAAACGTTAGCTCAAACGCATGTTCCTGAAAGGGATGTAGTTCTACAAAAGTTGGAATACCTAACTTACGCCATTGAACGGCTTGAGAAGAATCAAGCTACCACCAAACATATTTTTGACTCAGAATTATAGTCGCCAGCACATGACCGACCTGAAGATCGTCGTGTAAAAAGAAAATTAGAATTCAGCGAGAAAAATCCATCGGGCATCAAGGTGGATGAGAATAGATGTCCTAGTCTCCCTAGGAAAGCCGCCTCGCAACGATTGGCAAGCGTCTTCGACCGTATAGGTCGTCCCTCTCAAATCCCACCTGCACCGTGTGAAGAGAAAATGCAAAAGAAGGAAGGAGCCCCATCTGCAGCAGCATCAGGTGTACAAAACACTCCGAATGAGCTAGAGCTGATGAAGCGACGTCTAGCCGAACTCAAAGCTAAGCAAAAGAACATCCCAGAGGAATACATAACTGATCGACACTTTTCATTCTCGGAGGACATCCCGGCCAAACCACTGTCAGAAAAGCTCAAAATGCCACAGCTAACTAGCAATGAGGATGGCAACAACCCCGTCGGACATCTCGATAGGTATACCTCTTGGATGGAACTCCATGGGGCCAGTGATGTAATCATGTGCAAAGCTTTCCTCCTGACCTTCGAAAATAGAGCAATGAGATGGTTCCAAAAACAACCGCAGTGTTCCATACGGAGTTGAAGCAACCTAACAGCTCAGTTCGTCTCCACCTTTATGGGGGCAAGAGTTCGGTCTACTCCCAAAGAACAACTTGTCAGCATCAAGTAGGGACGAACTAAATTCTTAAGGTCCTACATTGACAGATTTAGCAAACGAATAGTGAAAGTGGACAAATTCTCTGACAACGACGCGCTCGATGGCTGTCCTGTCAGGGCTACGTACCAAAACTTGGTTCTAGTGGTCAGTTCATGAGGATGGACCAGCGACATACCGAGAATTCCTATCTAGAGCTGAGAAGTACATCAGTACTGAGGAGACAACCTCTGACCAGGAAAATGAGAAGTCTGACCGAAGAGACAACGTCAAAGGCAAAGAAAAAGATTACAAATTGGAGAAGAAAGAAAGTCCTAAGAAGATCCTTGATTTTCAGCACCCAGGTCGGCAAAGATCTATTCTTGAAAGGTTCCAGGCATACCACATCCTAAATACCTCACTTGAGAATGTCCTGATGTAGACTAAAAACAAGGACATTCTCAAAAAACCTGTCCCATGAGAGCAAACTCATTAGAGCTAAACCAAAGAAGTACTACAGATATCACAGACTGCTGGCCACGATACCAACGATTATCGAGACTTGAAACACGAGATAGAAAGTCTCATTAGGCGAGGTCATCTTAGAGAATTTCTAGCACGACCAACAGAAAGAGCTGAGCTCCCTCCACCCCATGGTCGAGCTGAACTCCCACCTCCTCCTCCACCACAACAACAAGGCCGAGGTAAACAAAATCGTCTCAAAATTTACATAATAGTGGGAAGAAGTCAATACCTTGAAAGATCAAGGAGACAATGCCGCAAACTCTCTCGGAAAGCTCATACCAGCTATTAGATACTGTCAAATACCGTAGCTAGCTCAGATGCAAAAAGTTATCTTTCTCCGAAGAAGACATGTCCTACATAGTGTAGCCATCCTCAGACGCACTCGTTATTACTATGCCAGTCTCCAAAGTCAACATTCATCGAACACTAGTGGATGAAGAGAGCTCCGTAAATGTTCTATACTTGAGAACATTTAACCAGATAGAGATCGACGAACGGCTTGTGAGGCCATTCTCAAAGCCCCTCCAAGGGTTCATCGGAGACTTCGTAGATCCAAAGGGGTAGGTCGCCCTCGTGGTAGAGCTCGGACTACCTCTATGCCAAAGAAGGATAATCGCAGAATTTGTGAGTGTGGACCTCCCATCTAATTACAATGCCATCTTGGAACGACCAACACTACATGAACTCAAAGCGACAACGTCCATCTAGCACTATGCTATGAAATTCTCTACTCTCCATGGAGTAGGAATAGTTAGAGAAAGTCAGATGGTGTCCAGGAGTTGCAACATCACCTTTCTTAGAATGGGAGTAGACATGTTTCATGAAGAGCCTGAATGTCCAAACCCAAGGTTGGACCAAAATGAATTGAAAGGAGATCAGGCGAAGAGCTCGGACGACTAGACCCGAGGTTAGATCATCACGAGCAGAAGGTCGAGCCAGTGGAAGAGCTTGAGATGATTCAGGTCGACCTCAACCACTCAGAGAAGGTCCTGCGCATAGGGAAAGAGCTCGACGAACCAATAAAATCTCAACTCATGGCCTTTATAAAGGATAATCTTGACATCTTTGCATAGGAACATGTAGATATAGAAGGAATAGACCACAAGGTCGCTTGTCACAAGTTGAACACAAGTCCGGACGTCAAACCAAGACAACAACGCCGATGTCCACTTAATCCAGAGAGATGCGAAGCTCTTGCCAAGGAAGTTGACAAATTGCTCAAATATGGTTTCATTAGGGAGTCACTATATTCCTGATGGGTGGCCAACAACGTCCTAGTAAAAAATAGCAATGGAGCTTAGAGGGTATGCATTGACTTTACCAACCTGAATAAAGCATACCCTAAGGACAGCTTCCCACTTTCTTGAATTGATCAAATGGTAGATGCCATGGCAGGTCATGAACTCTTAAGCTTTATGGATGCATATTCCAGTTACAATCAAATCCCAATACAGGAAAGTGATTAGGAGAATACCTCTTTCATTACTGACCGAAGTCTTTATTGCTATCGAGTTATGCCTTTTGGACTAAAAAATGTCAGAGCAACCTATCAACGGTTAGTCAACACCATGTTTTTCGGCCTCATACGAAAGACCATGGAGGTATACGTTGACGACATGCTTGTGAAAAGCATCAAGGCAACGGAACACATCCAACACCTTGGTGAGATGTTCTCCGTACTAAGATAGTATAAGATGAAGCTCAATCCTTCGAAATGTTCATTCGGTGTCGAATCAGAAAAGTTCTTGGGCTACATGGTCTACCAAAGAGGTATCGAGGACAACCTGGAGAAAATCAGAGCCCTCTAAGAAATGAAACTTCCCACCAAAATCAAAGAAGTACAAAGCCTAACTGGAAGAATAGCAGCTCTAAGCCGTTTTGTTTCAAAATCGACTGATAAATGCAAACCCTTTTTCAATGCTCTGGGTAGTGGCAAAGAGTTCAAGTGAGATGAGACGTACCAGCTAGCCTTCAAAGGATTGAAAGCACAACTTGCACAACCTCCATTATTGTCAAAACCACTTACCGAATAAACCCTAACTCTCTATTTGGTAGTCTCAGAACACTCCATTAGTTCCGTATTAATCAGGTTGGATGAAAGAATCCGACACCCAGTGTATTATGTCAACCTGGCGTTACACGATGCTGGACTGAGATACAATCCAATGGAGAAGCTGGCCTATGCTCTGATCACGTCAGCAATAAAACTCAGACCCTATTTCTTACAACATCCAATAGAAGTTTTGACAAATTACTCCTTGAGGCAGGTCTTCCAAAAGCCAGATACTTCTAGAAGACTTGTAAAATAGACGGTAGAGCTCGATCAGTATGACTTCCACTTCAGACCCCAGACCTCCATCAAAGGTCAAGCACTAGTTGATTTTGTTGTTGAGTTCAGTCCTGAACATGAGCCCAGCACCAAAGATGAAAAAAGTTGGACTCTCTTTGTAGATAGATCATCAACAGAAACACGCACCGGAGCCGAAGTAGTGATTATGAGCCCAGACTTGGAACCACTCTGTCAATCTCTGCGATTTGATTTCCATGCCTCTATCAATATGGCCGAATATGAGGCCCTAATCGCCAATTTGAGGTTTGCAAAGGAAATTGGTGCACTTAGACTACTTGTATATAGCGATTCTCAGCTAGTGGTCAATCAAATTAACAAGTTCTACCAAGCTAAGGACGAAAGGATGGCGTCTTACTCACAGATAGTAGAGCAAGAACTCAAATCATTCAGCGCCGTTGAGGTCAAACAAATCCCAAGAACACAAAACAGCTTTGTCGACGCTTTAGTATGACTTGCTACCAGAAAAAGAATAAAGAAGCTGGAGAACATCCCAATCGGAAGAATCAACAGTGCGGTAATCAACCAGCCCAAGCACATGCTCACTACGACTGACCTAGACTCCATCTGGATGGATGAGATCATTCGATTTTTGAGTGATGGAAAGGTGTCCCTAAATAACACGGAAGCCAGGAAATTAATGACAATGGCAGCCAGATACACAATCATTGACAACGTCTTATTCAAAAAAAGCTTTTCACTCCCATTACTCATGTGCTTAAGAAAAAATGAAGCCCAATACCCCCTCAGTGAAGTTCATGAAGGAATACGTGGCAATCATACTGGGACAGTCAATACCGCACAAAATCTTGAGGAGGGAATATTTTTGGTTATCTCTAAAGAAATATTCTATCGAATTTGTTCAAAAATGCGACAAATGCCAAAGGTTTGCCCCCATCATTAGAGCTCCTCCGGAAGGACTGGCCTCAGTTCTTAGCCCATGGCTCTTTTCAAAATAGGAGATTGACCTAATCGACCCAATGCCTACGAAAAAAAGTAGAACTATGTACGCTATAGTTGTCGTCGACTACTTCACCAAATAGGCAGAGGCATAACCACTGGCCAAAATAACAAAACAAAAAACTACTGATTTCATATGGAAGTCGATCATATGCAGGTTCGGAATCTCCTACTCAATTATCATAGACAATGGCAAGCAATTGGACAATTCCAAGCTAAGGTCATTCTGTGAAGAACTAAAGATAAGAAAACACTTCTTCACACCAAACCATCATCAAGCTAATGGGCATGTCGAAGCTATTAATAAAATCATCAAGCACACCTTGAAGACACGGCTAGATGAACTAAAATGAGCCTGGGCTAAAGAGCTACCAAGTGTACTATGGTCTTACCGCACAACATGCCGGTCCAGCACGGGAGAAACACCTTTCTTACTAGCCTTCGAAACTGAGGCTGTCATCCCAGTAGAGCTCGGACTCTCTTCATTTAGAGTCCGGACTTTTGATGAAAATTCCAATGAGGGTGCCATGAGAGCCGAGCTCGACCTACTAGAGGAGAAAAGATTGGGAGCAGAAATGAAAAACACAATTTACGAACAAAGAAGTGCAAGATATTACAACAGCAAAGTCAATGAATGAAAATTCAAAGCTGGAGATTTTGTCTTGAGAAAGGTCTTCCTTGCAACAAGAGAAAACAATGCAGGAACACTTGCTCCAAACTGAAAAGGACCTTACAAAATTGTCACATTCTTCAAGAACGGGGCTTACGAGCTCCGAAATGCGGAAGGTCTTTCGCTTATGCATCCTTGAAATGCTGAACATTTGAAAAAATACTAGTAGTAGAACTTATCAACAATAGCCCACGGGTGTGAACTACTTTTGTTAAAAGAAGCCATAGCTTTCACTTTGTAAAAAATTCCCACACATTTATGAAATGAAGAAACGTTTTTTGAAGTCGGGAATTATATCAAAGACAGTAAGTCTAGAAATAGTTCGAACTAAGGATGTGATTAAGATCACAAACCTTTAGACACCTAGGTTCCACATAGCTCGGACCCACGTTGGATAGCATAAGTGCTACGCCACCAATGTCAAACTAAAATCTTAACGTCCAAACTAAGGATTTGGCAAATGCCACAAAGACATGGACACAATAGTCCACCAAGATATAATACTTAAAAAAAAAAGGTCGGCCAACCTGGCCGACCTAGATTCCAACCTTGCTTTATCTTATACCTCTCTTCGTAGCCTAGTTGACTCAAGTCATAAAGCCCGTAGGGGTTCTCAAAACTCAGTACCCTTTGGTCTATCAGACTTGAAAGCCATCGGTTTAAAGCTCGCTATAAGGGTCATCTAGAAAGCTTAAGTGAGTGAGGTCTTACACATAAGATAGATTTAAAAAAAAAAAAAAAAAAAAAAAAAAAGCAAAAGCAAGATTGAGCCTTTGTGCGCATAACTTGGAGATTTAGATAACTAGTTGTTTGACTTACCTAGTGGAAGCTTGATGGTCGAAGCATTCAATAAAGGGAGAATCTTCACAGATCTAGATAGTAACTGTATTGGCTAGACCTAACCAAATTTTGAGCTACAAAAGAATAATTGTTTTGAGTGCAACTTTAAAGTTAACACTCAGGGTGAGAGATTGAATATCAATATGAAAGTATGTATTCTTACGAGAGCAAAGAAATATTTTACCATTGGGGCGTATATTACAACCTAAAGGTTTATGTTGATTAGATTGACTATGTGCAGACACATATGTCTGTCGAACATCGGATAAGTAAAAAAAATTGATTTTTGTAGCATGATTTATAAATTTTTTATGAATGATTTGATTGTTTCAATAACTTGAGGCAATAATGGCAGGTTATCTCTTACACTAAATTTAAATATTATTGTTTGATTGTTTAAGTAAATATTTATATTCAAAAACGAATAAATGTTCAAATTTGACTATTCAAGACAAAACATATGAAATCAATGAATTAAGACATGTATACATTACGTTTAAAACAAGAAATAAAAGAAGAAAACAAATTACTCATCATCATCTATCATTTTCTCTAGCCTCGTCATCACTTAATAATATTAATTCTCATTGTTCTTCTTAAGGAATGTCATGATTAACTTTTAAGTCTCTCCATAACTTATTATAATAAATCATTTACGTTCCACGTCATTTCTATATAGTTGTGCTTTGTCCAAATCACCATGTTGCACTAATCACAGTACTTCTGAGGAGTCCATATCTTAGTAGACATCACTGATAATATCATCATTACTCACAACAACGAGGATGAATTAGTGGATTGTGATTTGATTTGAATATCCAAAATTATTAATTTTACTCATGAATCAGACAAACCAAATATTAGGGTGGTTTGTGTATTTTTGATTCAAATATTAAAATAATCAATGAAAAAATATCGACTTGAAAAATATGTTTGATTCTTGTGAAAAAATCTGATGTCAAATAAAGCATGGTTTGGAAAATATTTTTTTACCTATTTTGGAATTGATTTTCCACCTTACATGGAAACATTTTCCATGGAAAATGTCACTTCCATGGAAATCTTATCAAATCAAACACTTTTATTTTCCTATTTTGTTGTTTGATTGGCACATGGAAAAGTAAATACATTTTCTAGGTACAAGCATTTAAAAGCATGGATTTGCTTTCTTTCTTGAAAATTTTTTATTTTCCATCATTTTTCCATGCTACCAATCAAACACACCCTTATTGGTGAATTTAGTTGACTACTATTTTACCAATAGTCATTTTTGCATAAATGTCGGATGGGAAATGAACTAGTATTAGATATAATGCCCACTGAATACTTGTCCAGTAAACATTAGACAAGTAAAAAGTATTTGACATTAAAGTCAAACACTCATCCACTGTCAAATGAACATTATATCTATGTCAGATTAGGGTCCAAAACCACATCCCATAGGGGTCCATACTAAATGATTGCTATCTTGATCCTAAGTGATTGTGGATTAAATCTTGATTTGCTATTAACGCTATTTATATTTATTCCTAACTTCAATCTTAAAAAACTGATTTCACAAGTTTTAAGGCAAGAACATTGCTTGACAATTCACACCAACAACATGGCGTATTTTGCTTGAGATTTCTTGAGACAAACAATAGAATTTTATAGATAAATTCTATATTCTTTACTTAATTCGAAATCTAATAGTTATGACTGGTTTATGAACCATATTATCTTCCACTATAATAACCCCTTTTGTAGTGCTTGTAATAACATAAAATCTAAAATCACACACACACACACACACACACACACACACACACACACACACACACACACACACACTCCATTGTTTTAAACTGTATATGAGAACTGAAGTAATAAAAATACACTTGCAGACATCCAAAAAAACTCAATTGTAGACACCCAAAATTAATTAAAGAATCTTTAAATTCATTGCAGATCTTATCTACGCCGACGACAAAGTCTTCAACCGGAATAAAAGGATAGGACATGGTTGGGTATTTGACTACTTGGGTTGGAGGGTTGGTATGGATTTTGGGCTGGGGTATTTTCATTTTGAGTGTGTGATTTAGTCTGGGCCATTTGGGCTGGGTTTTGGGAAGTGACTATTTTTAAATGGGGTTTTTCAAAAATAACCACAATAAATAAACTATTTCTTAAAATACTATCATGTTTTTTTTTATAAAAAAATCTTTTTTTTTAGTTTTGTAACACTTGTTGTTACATTTGTTACATTTGTTATTTTAGTTATAATAAATGTGTTACATTTGTTATTAACAAACATAACAAATGTAACAACAACAGTGTTATAAAATAAAAAGCGATATTTTTAGAATAAAAAGTTAAATAGTATTTTTAAATTATTTTACATTTTGTAGTATAGGGTGAAATTATCACATTTTTAAATTGATTCGAACTAAATATATATATAGAATATGTTTGATAAAGATTTTTGTAGATTATAAATCAAGTAAGTCTTTATACAAAAAAAAAATTAATGTGGATAAAAATTGTGGGTCCCTACGAAATATGTGAATGACATGGCTAAATGATGTTTTGACCTATATTTTATAAGTGTTTATAAGCACACTCAAACATACTCAAAATAAGTTTGTCTTTATTTATTGATCAACTTTGTGATTAATTAATAACTCATAATTAATAACTCATATACAAAATTTTTTAATTAATCAGTTTATGATATGATACCATTTGGCCTTAAAAAAAAATTGTTAAACATTGAATAGTTAAATTACTATTACTAAATTAAAAATCATGAAGATCAAACATATATATTGACTATTACAAGACTAGACAGACATGGCTATATTGAAATTAAGTTTATATTTTAATATTTGGTGAATATTAATTAATTGATTAATAACATAAGGTTCAATTACCAATCATATGTTTGTGGCCAAATTGTTCCAAATCAAAGATTAGCGTTTTAACTAGGAACAGGACAAAATGTTAGAAATCATCTTTACATTTTTTTTATTTATTTTTTAATAACTCAAGTATCCAAGCTTCGCTTGACTAATCTTGAGGAGTGGAGGTCTTCCCTCCGATTCGCAACTGAGGTAAATTTGGATACGGTTGCAGATTATACACACTTGGACTGGACATTCCACAGTTTTTCTCACTGTGGACCTCTGCTTTCCAACATTTATTTATTTTTATTATTATTATTTTTAAAAAAATGTTGTCTTCCAAATATTGCGGAGATTCGAATATTCGATGCTCCGTAAAGAACCATCATCTTTACCTTTTCTTGTTAGGTGAAGAGAGGGAAAGGCAAAATTCTCTTAATTTCTTAAATCAATTTAAATTTTGATCAATGAAAATCAATTAGTTTCAGTAATTGTATCTGAAATAAAAGGGTAAAAGTGATGAAATTGCAACAAATGAAAGTTGGGAAAGGCGGAATGATATTTTCTCTCAAAAGTAACATAGTCACAACTCACAATAGGTTACCAAAAGAGTAAGTGCATGTTTGGTGTAGATTATAAACCAAAAAATAGTTTATTTGAACCATAATTTTAACTTTTCAAACTAAATAGAATATAAAATGACAAAATTATCTTTAATTATTTGAATTAATATTTTATTGATTAAAAATAATTTTAACATTTCACGTTTTATTTAATTTAAAAAAAAAAAAAAAAAAGTCAAATAAACTATTTTTTAATTTATAATCCACACCAAATACGTACTACATATCAAGTCCAGTAAAAGAAATCAGTAGACAATGAGTAGACAATAAGTCAAACAAGACATTAGATGATTTAAAAAATGTTCAAACGTGTCTTGTAAATTGGGCTAATTATTGCACATCTAATGTTTTTAAGTCCCTAAATCCGTCACGGATGTTAGGTGAGTAGATGTAATTAATATTTTAATTAATTATTTATTTAATGGCATTTCGGTAAATATACCAATTTTGGACAAGTTGGATATTAAATTTTGTATTATTACTTAAATTTAAATAGTATAGGATTCGTCTACTTTTAAATCAGGTACCCGTATTCTCAATTGTAGTGATTGAGAGTTGAATTTTAGTTTAGGAAAATTTTAGGATTTGATGGGTAGAAGAAATAAATGTAGGGACCAAATTGTATTGCAATTTAAGTAAGGGGAATAAATTGCCAAGCTCACGGTTTTAATGGGTCAATATCCATACTAGATCAAAGTCAAATTCAGAGACTTGAGGAATGGGAGAGCAAAAGATTAAGGGTATTTAAAATATATGATTATATTTACATCATATTTTTTATTTATTGCATCACATTTTAATTATATTTTAATATTTTAATATTTGCTCATTGTAATATTTATGTTCTTAACTTTTTTTTATTTTTATTATCAACTTTTTATTAATTAGTGTATCATTTATCTGATAATGATTTTTGTCAAAAAAATTTGTTTAGAAGACGTAAAAAATCATATTTTTCCTCTTATATGTTTAAATAAGTAAAAATAATACTATAAAAATACGACAAAAAAATTTGCTCCTCATTTCAAAGCACACAAACAAAATATTTAGATAGAAATTTTTTTAGGGATAAGATGTGCAAATTAATAGAAGGTTGATGACAAGAAATTGATGAAAAAAAGTTAGGGATATAAATGTTATAATAAACAAAGATTGGGGACTTTAAATATAATTAAAATGTAGTGATTATATTTTCAATATGACCACACTTAAAATAGTTCATGAAAATTGGCACTTGTCATTTTGCAAATGAGCCACAAAGTTACTTATAAGGAGTTTGATTTTGGAGACCCACATTTAACTAGGGTTAATATAACTCACGTTAAAGAAGTTTAAAAAATATATATATTATTCTCTATTAATCATTAAAAAATGGAATAATTTATTAAGAGTTGTTATTGTGTTAATTAAACTAAAAGTCTTTTCCCTTTTGTTACGTCAACAAAAACCACGAAAATAAAAAATAAAGAGACCAAATAAACTAAAAAATAAAAACGAATAAAAATAAAAAATAAAAACTCAAGGCACTAAATGTGGACCCGTACATGTCAAACAATACAATATTCTCACATACAAATGGACCAATAGAATTAAAGATTTATAATGTGTATTTAATTTAGATTTTTAAAGATTTTGATTGACATTTTTAAATGACCGTCTTTTATGAATTTTATGAATTTTTATTAATTTTTATTAGTGGTGTGCATTTTAACCAAAATCGAACTGAACTGGAACAGGAGGTTGTCCGGTTCTAAAAAAATAAAATTAAGAACTGGAATTGAGAACCGAGAACTGAACGGATCAAGATCGGTTCTTGGTTCCTGAACTAGAACGATAGATACGCAACTTGGAACAGAATTTGTTATTTTTTATAATTTTTTTATTTTTTACAATTTATTCACTCTGACCAACCCAACCTAAATACCAAAAGTCCAAAATCCATCACTCCTAAATCAAAACTCAATTGACACAATTTCAAATATTCAAATTCCAAATTCTTAATCATTATTTACTCATATACACAATACAAACATTGTTGTGTGTTAGCACTCTCGCTCAACACACAATTAGACAGCGAAGGCGAAGTCCTTTTGTAACTAAAACGAATCCTCAACATTGCGAGTTAATTTCTTTTTTTCTAATTCTAATTTATGGGGTTACAATTCTGGTGTTTATTCTTTCGATTAATATTTATATGTTTTAGAAATTATTTTAATATATAATGTATTTTAATATTAATGAGTTTGCAATTTTTAGTTTTTTTCAAAGTATGTTGTCAACTCGTGATTTAAAAAAAATTGTTATGTGTAGAACTGAATTTGAACCGAGACCGACAGTTCGGGTTCGGACTTGATTCCAATAATTACGTAGAATTGAATGTTTCATTTACAAAATATCCGAAGTGTAACGGGTGGTTCCGAGTATTAAAATATCTGGGTCAACCCACCCGACGTCCAAACCTAATTTTTGTAGATTTTAATAGACTTTCATAGGCTTTTACCGATTTTCATTTTGGAAGACTTTTCTAAACTTTCATAGGTTTTTATTTCTTCAATTAAATCTAGAATATAAAAATATAATGTCCCACATTTAAAAAAATTATCGCAGGGAAAAAATCTAACAATAATTTATTTAATTGTATTAATATTATTAAATTCATTAAAAAAATTATAATGTTATATTTATTCGCTGCAAGTAAACTATGTCAAAAATTAATGACAAATTATTAGCTCACTCTCTTTTTTCTTTTGGATAAAACTGTGAACTTTCAAAAGGCTTGTGGATAAATACAAAAAATACGATATAGACTCATTTTAAAAATATTTGCCATCAAAATAAATAATGAGAAAAATATTAATATTATGTTTCATAAAAAAATATTGGCAATTGATCATGGTTATAGAGTTCATAGAAGGAAAAAAGAAAAAAGAAAAAAATGGTTAGAAAAATATTGAAAGGAAAAATATTATTCTTTTTTTCTTCAAAAAAATGTTGGTAATTAATCTTGACTATAAAGTTTGTAAAAGGAAAAAGTAAAGAAAAATAATCATAGAATAAAAAACTTATTTTTTTCAAAAGCCTTTCAAAGTCTTGGTGATGAATGATAAAGAAGTTATAACATCTTTTATGTATACATTGTGTTTTAAAGTTAATACATAAATTTTATAAAAAGTTATTGAAATTTTCAATATTTTTGAATTTCGTAAAATTTTAAAAAATCTAAATTGAATATCACAGAATTTTTTAATTAAATTTTTAAAAGTCTATATTGAATACTCAAAATTTTTATAAAATTTAAAAAAAGTATATTAAATGCAACTAAACTGTTGAACACCATAAAATTTTTATAAATTCTCAATTATATTAAATTTCACCACCTCGTTTGATAACGAACATGAATTAAGTTTCATTTTTAGGACCTCACATGCCCCACTAATAATATCCTGACGTGGCACATTTAATTCTAAAAGTCTTGATCTCCTCTCTAAGAAAGATTTATCTTCTCCCTCCCTCACCTCACCTCACCTCACCTCACCTCACCTCACCAGTACATTTTTTATTGGACAATAAAAAGTTGTTAACATTAAATAAGTTTCATTTGTCTAATAAAAAGTGAACAAGTGTGCAGTGAGAAAGATAAATCTTTTCCAATGTGGAGAGGAGATCAGATATGTTGAAAAATATATCTATTGAGCTCGCGTGACACCATGTGATTGTAGGTAGGGGCCCACATGCATTAGTAACTCCAATTGATTTTACGTGCATTAGTCACCTTATTTTATTCAATTTGCCTGTGTATACTCATTCCACGAAATCAAACATTTTTCATATTATAATTTCTTGGAGGGTCGCAACTCGTGAGGATAATTAGAGCCTAGCTTGTGAATGTGCATAAACTCATTGGATAGTGGTGGTGGACTTTTGGTCATGTTATCTCGGGGATCCTCCTTTATATGTAGAAGAATGTAGTTTTACGGCTATGGTTCGTTATGATGCCAAAACCGATTGAGTGATGAGGATGAAGATCCATGTAGAATAGGGTGTAGATAGTGAAAAGATTTTTTTTGTCCCTTTTATCTTTTGTTTTACAAACCCTTTGGGAGTTGTGCACAAGTATTTGGGTTTGTTCAACTTAAGATTGTATATCACTATCGCACGCATCCTGCAATTGGTATAAAGGCTTTCTTGTTTACAAAGATGTAAGGATCTTCTATATGATATAAATAAAGTACGTTTGTTACTTTTGATGAGGATGCTCCAGGCACACTTTCTTTTCGTACAGATCTCTTAAACATGTTTTTAGTTCAATTTGTTTTTTAAAAATAGGTTATTTGATCTCATAATTCGATTTTCCAAACTTTTGTAAAGTGAAATAACAAATTTGTACTTAATCAACAAAATGTCATTTCATTTTGTCGTTTCACTTTTAAAAAGTTTGAAAAGTCGAGAATTGTAAATAAGATGCCAAAGAATTCTTCTTGGCACAAGCCAGTCATTTAAAATAGACAAGTAAACATGCTTTTAAATATTTAATGGTTGACTTAGATCTGATTGTGGTATGAGTTGCATCCATATCTAAATTCTTACTTAATGTTTGGTAGAAATTTTAAATTGAATTTTTAAGTAAAAAATATAAGAACAAAGAGAATTTACATTGTTTAGTAACACTACTAAAAAAAAAAAAAAAAAGATAACGAAAGTTCCGTCGTTTACACATATGGAGCACGATATATGACAAAATTTCCAACCAATAGCCAATAAAAAATGGTTGACTTAGCAAATTGAAAACCTCTACCTATGAGCTTGGAGTCAACGGAAGAGTTATTCTGGTTAGTCGAGCAAGATAACTCTGTAATAATCATTTTATAAGTTTATCCAACATCATTTTTATTTATACATTTCGTAAGATTCATAACTTTTATTTATTTTGTATTCACACGACTTATAAAAAAAAACTTTACCAACACGCAATAAATGGGTTAATTTCATCGATGGTCACTAGAGTTTGTTACAAAATTTCAAAATAGTTATTAAAGTAATTTTCTTATGATATTTGTCACTCAAGTTTCTAACAGTTACATTAATGGTTAGTCGACTTGAAACGTTAACTTAAAACATTCTTGTCATTTTTAATTTTCTACTTGGACACAAACGGTGTTAATTGTTACGACGCGCAAGACAAATTCATGTTAATTGCAACTAAAGGTGGAATTGTCAAACGCGTTTTCTCCATATTTATTCGCGTTTAATAAGGTATCATCAATGTAACTTTGCATTTTTTTGGCCAATTTTTTAAGGTGGGACATTTTTATCTCACGTGGCGTACTAGTTAACGCCTTTTGTGTCTACGTTGGAATTTAATAGTTACACGTAAGATATTAGGCTAGCGTTTCCATTCGAGTGACCATTAATGTAACTCTTAGAATTTTAAGTGACTATTACGGAAAAAAATTATTTCAATGACTATTTTAAATTTTTTAACAAACTCCAATAACCCCGCAATAAATACACACTGGAAAATCATAAAACCAGGAACATGATTTCATGTTTTTTTGCAAGCCAAAGTGCCAACTACTGTATTGACATAAAATTGGCGTGTTAAATTCAAAAAAGAAAGAATTTGTACTTTAATTATTTCCTATCAACTACGTCAAGGATTTGTTTGGTTTAGTTTTTTTTTTTTTTTTTTCAAAAGATAGATTTTTTGGCTACTTTATTGATTTTTCAAACTTTTTTATAGTGTAAAAAGTTTGAATAGTCAAAAATAGTTTTTTGGGGGGAAAAAATGGTTAACGAATATGCCATATGAATGAGCACATATCTGCTGTCCTAATTTTGTGTTTCATTTGCTGTCCCATCAATAAAAAATGTACAAATAATTAAATAAACACAAGTCAATGAGCCCAGATCTACTATCCCAATATTGTATCTCATTTGTTGTCCCACCAATAGGACCTGACCCTTAAACATGCATTAATTATTTTCTATCAACTACTAATTTATTTGATACAAAAACAAAATGTGCACCAAACGGTCCAAACTGAAGCCCAGGCTATATATAAAGACTTTGAGTCTTTGACACTGATTTCTAACTAAGATACGCAGAAGTTAACAAAAATGGCAGATCCAAATCCCTTGCTCCTGCTAAGAGACACGGCAGAGTCTGAGTCCCCAAGAATCATGAAACAACGGCCGTCGTTAGATGACACGATTGAACGGTGCATCGGGGACTGCCGGTGGACACAGTTCTTCCAAGCCACACTCATATCCATAGCCTGGTTTTTCGATGCACAACAAACCTTCATCAGTGTTTTTACTGATGCTGAGCCAACATGGCACTGCACTTCACCCAGTAATTCGTCGTGCAAGAACATCTGCAAAATTTCAAGAGATTCTTGGAAATGGGATTTGCCTGCACACACTTCAATCATTTCTGAGTGGTCCCTTGAGTGTTCGGGCTCCATCATCACCAGCCTCCCGGCATCGTTCTTCTTTTTGGGCTGCCTCACCGGTGGATTTGTCCTTGCAACACTGGCGGACTCCTCTTTGGGCCGGAAGAACATGCTTGTTCTATCTTGCCTGCTCATGTCTCTAACTGGAGTATTAACCGCACTCTCCACCAACTTAAGGATGTATACTACTCTGAGATTTATCAGTGGATTTGCTAGGGCAACAATTGGCACCTGTGCTCTTGTTTTGCCAACAGAACTAGTTGGGAAAAAATGGAGAGGAAATGTTGGGATAATAGGATTCATCTGGTTTACTCTAGGGTTTCTATCTTTACCTGGTATTGCTTATCTTATCAGAGGTTCCTCATGGAGACTCCTCTACCTGTGGACTTGCGTTCCATCAGTGTTTTACTCTATCTTATTGTATTTTCTTGTTCGTGAATCTCCCCGATGGCTTTATATCAAGGGCCGGAAAGAAGAATTCACCAAAACACTGAGAAGCATTGCTGCACCCGAGAATCGGGGCGGCTTAACTGAAAGCTTCTTCGGCAGGTGCCTTGAGTGGGAAGAGGAATTGCCAGAAACAGACTTGTACTCCGCATTAAAGACCTTTTTGCAAAAATCATGGGCTTTCTGGCGACTGTCGTCGCTTATGGTGGTTGGCTTCGGAGTTGGCATGATTTATTACGGCATGCCATTAGGCCTTGGCAACTTGCCATTTAATCTATACTGGAGTGTGGCACTAAATGCAATTTTAGAACTTCCAGCCTGCTTGCTTATATTCTTTCTTATTGGGAAACTGAACAGGAAGTTTTCGATATTGGGATTGGCTCTATTGAGTGGAATTTGTAGTGTAACGTGTGTGCTGATTAGGTGGAAGTGGATGCAAATTGGACTAGAACTGATATCATTTTTTAGCGCAGTCACTGCATTAGATTTGGTGCTGATATATACTTTGGAGTTGTTTCCAACATGCGTGAGGAACTCGGCTGTGTCAATGGTTAGGCAGGCAGTGGTGTTTGGTGGGGTTTTTGCCCCGGTTCTGGTGGCAGCCAGCAGAAAGAATGGGTTTCTTTCGTATGGAGTGTTCGGGGTAACAACAGCTGTATGTGGATTGTTCGTTGCATTCCTGCCAGAAACAAGGGGAACTACATTCTGCGATACCATAGATGAAGAGGAGCGAAAGAATGGAACAATCAGTAATGGAGTCAATACTGTATAAGTCCATGTTTTGTAGGTCAATATGCATCGAGTTGTTAATTCTGTTGTTTATTGCCATCTAATACTATTTTCCAAACATACATCTTTGTATCCAGTTATTAAAAACAAATACAGAAACACAGTGGGTCACTAGTACAGAGCTTTAATAGGCCGAGGCAACGGCCCAATGGAGTGGCAAATTTGGGCAAGAGAAATTATTGCAATCCCAGGAGAAGCAGTTGATAAGACTAAAAGGTAAATTTTTAGTCCATTTCATCAATATCGTTTCACACTCAAAAAAGTTTATCCATCCTTTCCATATACTACAATATGGTAACTTACACGGTAATAATGGACTGAAAAATTCAATGGGCATGAGCAAAAATTGCTCGAGGCCCTTTAAAGTGTTTCATCACATAAGAGCCAGATAAGGATGAAACAAGGAACCAGCAGCTTCTACGGCACCTAACTTTAATCACGCAACATGACACAAAACCAATCTACCAAACAAGTCTATCTAAAATTAGTTGCTATAGTAAGGCTGTATCATAAAAATAGGTACCTCAGCATGGCTGTATCATAAAAATAGGTACCTCAGCATGTTGCATGCAGGTAATTTATGCATAAACAGGGAGAAGATCTCTCACCAGCTTCTTATTTGTACAAATAAAACATATGAATATATAGTGCCAAGTTGGTCATTTACGACCGAACATTTTGAACAGAAGTTATTACAAGCTTTATGTTGCTATAGATTTCGTTAACTGTTGTAATATTTCTCAAGAGAAAGGGATCTATTCATCGTTTTGGAAGAAAAGTTATTACAAACTTTAAATTGCTCGAGATTTCATTTGCTGTTGTCAATAAAATTTTGAAATATTTCTCATGGGAAAGGGATCCAACTCATCTTTTCCTGATTAACTACGAGTAAACCCTCCTGGTGAGATCTCGCATAAGGAGGACCATTAACCATCTTCAGTCTAGAATCTTGTTTGGCAAGCCGGGAATGCCATGCTTATTTAGGCTGCTGGGAAACCTCCAATACAAGCTTATCCATAAATTGGCATTTCTAGTCGAATCTCCAACCTGGGTTGCTCTGCATTGTTTAATTTTAGCAGAAATCAGGATAATGAAGAGAACTAAAAAGGCAAATTCTTGAGGAGAATGTCAAAACTTAAAAGAATTAAAAGTTCAACCTTTTGCTTTAGAGTTTTGCATCAAGTCCTGCAGACTTGTATGAACTTTTATAGCATACAACCAACCAAACAGAAATTGAAAAACAAATGAAATGCCTAGGAGAGAATCAAATACGCCGGGATCTTGATTGAGAGAAGATATATGTTGACAAAGAGTTTCAATTTCACAATTAGCACGAGAGGAAAAAACATGAAATTGCGAAGTTTTAAAGGAACACAAGTGGGGAAAAAACACAAACTTAGTGATTCAATTTCACAACATATTCAGAAGCAAATACATTCAAATGATATCTTAACGTATTTTCTTATTTGTTTGGTAGTTGAAAAAACACTAATTTAAATTCCGTAGAGTTCTGAAATTATGTTTGCCTTCCTTTTACTTGCATTTCTCGGAAACATTTTGTCTATTTGCAACCAACAGGGTTGATCTACTCCCCACCATGGGGAGTAGATCATTTCATTGCAACCAATCTAGTCCAGCAGCGCTAACCTTTTCTTTACAGTGTTTACAACTTTTTCCTATATGCTCAAGTAAACATAATACTACTGAAGTCTTATTTTATTGTCATTCAAGATGAATTCATCCTAATTAAATATGATATTTGTTCACATTTCTGAAATAATGGTATATAAATTGTAATTTTAAAATTTTGGTTTGTGTGATTAAATTCAATATTTTAATATTTTTTATTATTTTTATAGAGACTTAATGAAACGTGAAATATATATGTAATTCTTGAAAATATGGCATGTGAAGTATAATTTACACTCTTTATACAAAGAATTAGGGAGTGTTTTGTAATTTTGCACGTGTAATATTCTCTAAAGTAACGACAATGAATAGAATTTAATCCTACCTATATTAAAAGTATGGATATTTGGTTTACTATTCAAAATGGTCAACCAAATTGTTTCCCACCTATTTGGTTTAAAAAATTTGAATTCAAAGATGAATTTATCCTAATTAAATATGATATTTGTTCACATTTTTGAAATAATGGTATGTAAATTGTAATTTTAAAATTTTGGTTTGTGTGAATAAATAAATTCAGTATTTTAATGTTTTTTATTATTTTTATAGACTTAATAGAACGTGAAATATATATGTAATTCTTGAAAATGTGGCATGTAAAGTGTAATCTACACTCTTTATACGAAGAACTAGGGAGTATTTCGTAAATTTGCACATGTAATATTCTCCAAACTAACGTCAATGAATAGAATTTAAAATACAAAATCCAAACCAACATATGTAAAATGAAATCCTAGAGGAACTTCATATGCATTATTACGCCGGGTATAAGTTGTAGGACTTGATCAAAAAGTGTTTTATCTTCGAATGCAAATTTCAAGATAATTGTGGCTTGTTTTGCATAGACTCAAAAAAAATATCTTATAAGTAATGCAATAAGGTAGAATACATTATAAGAGAGATTAGTAAACCAATATTACTATAATAATATAATCAAAATATTTGGTTTTATTAACTTTTTCCACACAGTGAAACTTTGTGTTTTTAAACCTATATCTATGTATCTGTTTGAGTTTTTTTTTGAATTTGAATTCATTCTTATTATACAGGCTTACACCATCGTGTTGCAACTGTTGACCTCAAATAGGCAAAAGATATATTTAGTATAATTTTGACTACGTTTATATCAATTTTGAATAAACTAAGTTATGATTATTCCAAGTTTTCAAGACATTGTTTAACCAAATAGTTCTAATGATGATGCCTGATATTAGAATTAGAAATGGTGTCATTAATTTGGATTCATTTTTCGTAAAATCCAATTTCAAATAAAACAAAATATAAGAGATTTTTGAATCTTATAGTGAAACGACAATAAGATGAAAGAAGATAATTGGCAAATTCAAAGTTGTTGTGAATTGCTTTGAACAACTTTTTGATTAAATTTAACGACATATGAATTCTGATTTTGGTTTTTAGTTGTTTTGGAGTTTAAATTTCAAAAGAATTGTAGTTTTACTATTTTATTAGATTATTAAATTTGTAATTTATTTTAATTATTTCAGAAAGTTTAACTTTTTATTGTTCTTTACATTTATAGTCTTGTTTGTTTTGGATTTTTGTCGTATTTTTTACTAGCAGTTACTTTTTCTTACTCAAATTAAAAGACATATGAGCTGTTACTTTATTTTTTTTAGAAGTTTGAGTTTTGGAAGAATTGTACTTTTATAGTATTTAGACTGTTAAATTTGCAATTTGATTATTTAGGAAAATATTTCAATTTTTGTCTTATTAGTTTCTTTTTCTGTAAATTTTGATATTTGTGTTCATTGAAGACACTTTATAGTTTTATTCAATAATTTTAAATTTAGAAATTTTAGTTTTGTTTTGTTTTGTTGTAATTTGATAATACTATCATTTTGAGGCATTGTTTAACTTGGAATTTTCTTCTGATTGCTTGTCGTTGAAAATGTACTATCATTAGAGACATTATTTAATTTTAAATTTAGTTTGTTTAGTTGTAATTGAATAATATTATCATTTCTTGAACTGCATGAGCTTGTAATGAAAATTACTTGTATATATATAAGGTTTTGAAATGCAGCATTTTAATAATGTCTCAACTTATTGTCATTTTCTTTTGAATATTAATACAACTTTAGGGTATTATATCTGAAAATGACTTGTTTGCACATTAGCAATGCAAACTCTACTTAGTACTTTAAAAATTTGTAATTAAGATGCTATTTTTTTACACACGGGTGGTTGTGGAACAATTTTAATTGTAATTAATATATTTATTAACTTGTTTACTCTTTTACACTTTTGTAGCCCATTTTTGCCACAATATCTTACTTGCATCATATATATACAACTTCAATAGCATGCTTAATTAATTGCAGAGTTGTTTATTTACTTTAATTATGTTGTTTTGAGAGTTTTAATTCGATCATGAACGACTTGATCAATTAACTTATTGATTATCTTCAGAGCTTCATCTAAAGCAAGAAAGAATATTTTTATGAATTTTTTATTTTGCCACTAAAAATTGTGATGATCGAAATGGTGCACTTACCGAAAAAGCTTAATTTGTCGTTCTTGAAAACCTAAATCTTTGATGATGTAAGATCAATTTAATCCTCTCTTTATCTTTTATTTAAGTTAATTCAAAAAAAAATTGAAATTAATGTGCAGAAGTTGTTGTAGATACTTATGCCCGTAGTCTTATTCTAGAGCAAATGTGAAATTTCTTAGGGTGTGTTTGATTGGAAGCATGGAAAATGGGTGGAAAGAAAATGTTTTCCAGGGAAATGATTTGCCAAGAAAATATTTTCCAGGAATTGTAAATGTAGTGCGTTTGATTGGATGAAAATTCATCCTAGAAAATGTTGTAATTTTCCAACTTTTAGTGTTTGATTGTCTTTATTTTCCATGGAAAATGTAGTATTTTTCAACTTTTGTTATTTGATAGCAACTATTTTCTAGGGAAATTATCACATTTTCCATGACTAAAATATTGGAGAGAAAAATTGAAAGTTTACTATTGACAATTGTTAAATTATAATTTACCATTTTTATGCATATTTCCACCATACATTTTATATAATCTAATACAAATTTTGAAAAATTCTATTGTACGTTGAATTACCACAAGCATATGGATTTGTTAAAAGTAACTAAAAGTGAGTTAAAAAGTAGCATTCTCATGAGGCCACGATTTACACTTACGTAAACTAAAATAAAATGTCCTATATTTTGAATAAACACAATGGACTAACTTAGTTAACTACATTAAATTTACTTAATGATTTAGAGCAACTTAAATTTGCTTTAAAATTAATAATTTTGCCAACTTAAAAATTAATAATTTTGCTTAAAATTATTAATTTTAAGCAAAATTAATAATTTGCTTAAAAATTAGAGCAACTTAATGATTTAGAGCATTTTATATAATTTGCTTAAAATTAATAATTTTGCCAAGACATTATTTTGCCAACTTAAAATTATTATTTTAAGCAAAATTATTAATTTGCTTAAAAATTAGAGCAACTTAATGATTTAGAGCATTTTATATAATTTGCTTAAAAATTAATAAAGGCTTCTTAATTTAAGGAAATTCTTGCCAATTTTCATTTGCCATGGAAAATTGATTCTACTCATTTGGCAAGAAAATGTTTTCATCATTTTCATGGAAAAACCATCACGTGCATGGAAAATGGAAAAAGTTTGCCATGGAAAATTTTGTGAATCAAACAACCCAAAAGGTGGAAAATGGGTGGAAAATTTGCATTTTCCATGGCAAATTTGGTGTATCAAACATGGCCTTAATGCAAAGGCATTTAGCTTTCTTTAAGTGATTAAAATATTATAAAGGAATAAACTCAGGCTTCGAGGAGGAATGCAAATTCGGAGAAAATGGTAGTTAAAAATAGTAGTTTTTATTAAGTCAATTGAATTCAATTTTATCATATGTTTGAGTCATCTACTATAATGAATTTTAATAAACTAGATTTTAAGTTATAAGCATGCTATTTAAGTTTCAATCGCCTGATTTGTTAATATTTATTTTTTTCCCCACTTAGATTACCAATATTAAGCCAATTGGTAAAAAGAAGATATAATAAATACTATTACGTTATTAATTATCGATACATCACGTGCATATCGCACGTGCTCACACTAGTAAATAATATAAGTATGGACTGTTCATGTAGAAGTTGTCAACATTTAAAAAAAAATGAAAAGGATAACATACATGTTATAAAAAAAGATAAAAATATAAGTTATGTTTTGCCTTATAAGTTAAACATGTTTTCCACAAGCATACTAGACACCAACTACTAAATGTGTAAATAAAAAATATGTTTAACTATTTTAATTAACTGAAATTACAATTTAAATAATAACAAACAAGCACTTAGTATTGTCCAAAGTATCCTGCCTATGTTACAAGGTAGAAAGTAATCTCTTAGATTATTGATTGTATGTTTGCTATACTATTTGGCCGGATTGATACCAGATTTGAATCATTAATAAGCAATGAGTTGAATAAGTTATATGTCTACTTATTTGGCATGACCATGTGAAAGACTAATTGATTTAAATATTTACCAAGATGTGATACAGATGCTAAGGGTGCGTTCTCTTTGCTGTTTTCAAGCTGTTTTTAGTTTTCAATTTTGCAAAACACCCAAAACTTGTTTACTTTGATATTTTCGAGATATCTCATTTGTATCTCAAATTTAGATTTTATAAGCTCTTGCTGCTGCGTTGAACGGTTGCCTTATGAATTTAGCCTTTTTACTAAACTGCTTTTTTCAAATTCTGGTATAGATGATAACAACATACACCATGCATTGCATTAGGGTACACCTTCAATATTGCATTCTCTATACTGTCATGCCTATCTGAAACAATTACCAGACCATCAAACAACTTTCCAATGCCATGGGGAGGTATATTCAAATACTTCAATTTTTTTGTTAAATATTTTCATAGTACTAGAGTCGTAAATTATGTTCTTTTGTAGATCAATTTTACCTTGTTGATTCTAGCTATCCAAACATGCCTGGATTTCTTGCTCCTTATCGAGGTCGAAGATATCATTTGCGTGATTATAGTGGACGCGGAAGACCGCGTGGAAAGGAAGAGTTGTTCAATTATAGACATTCATCGTGTCGAAATATTATTGAACGTTGCATTGGAGTGTTAAAGGCAAGATTTCCTATTTTGAAATTAATTATCAATTATCCACTAAGTAGGCAAAGACAAATCCCTACTGCATGTTGCACAATACATAATTTCATTCGTCAAGAACACGCTTTGGATAGTCTTTTTGTTCAATATTCATCAGAGATTATGGTATTTGAAGATGTGCCGGAGTCCAGTCAAGATCATGAAGTCATACAATTTGATGCTAGTCAAACAGCTCAAATGGAACAAGTCAGAGATCAAATTGCTACACTAATGTGGAATGACTACTCAATGACTCATACATGATTATGTAGATGTCATTTTATTGTTTTAATTTTCCAAATGTGTTATTTTTGCCATCAATATGTAAGCTCGCAATCGTAATTATCTTTCTATTCAACCGTTTTAGGCAATCTTATCATGTGGTATGTAATTCTCAATCCACGTCACATCATTAATTATAATATTTTATTGACAAGTCAATTTATTATTATTTGTTAGTATTTAATTTTTGTAGCATAATTTTTTTTTTTTGTAAAATTCACCAAATGTAAAATATATATATTACTTGATAAATAGTAAAATGTATATATTACTTTTAGTTAATTAATATGAAATTATTTTACTTTATTGAATAATCAAATTTAATAAATAAAATAATATAAAATAATTTCTCAAAATTTCAAACAGAACGTGTTTTCTAGTTTTCTATTTTCAGAAACAGTTTTTCAAAATGACAAACCAAACGCGTTTTCAACAATCTTAAAATAGACTCTCAAAACAGAAAATTGAAAATGAATTCAAAATTCAAAACTCAAAACTGAAACGCAAAGAGAACAGCCCCTAATATGTGGTTTAAAATATTTCTTGTCATTGAAATTCCACCTATGGCTACATGATTATGATGTTTATGTAGTAAAAATATTTGTTAATGACACGGTGAAATCTTTGTGAACATGATCGATCAAAAGTACGTTTTAAAGCAAGACAACAATAATTGAATAACTATACTTCTTCAAGTACCATTTATGTGTTTTGTGATAATAAAAGTGAAATAAGAACAAAAAGCATTGCATACTACAATCAATGGGTTGTTCACCATGTAACAAAAAGGTTGCTAGTATATATTAACGGTGGTAATGTCGTTAAGTAAAAAAATGTAACGCAACGGTAAAGTCGCTAGGTAGTGTAGACAGCCACCAATGCACGGTATGGCAGCGGCAAAGTTGCTAGGTGGTGTGGATAATTACCCACAGGTTGTGTGGACAATCATATGTGTATGTGCTACAGATTGAAAGATATATTTATTGAGCTCGCGTGACACCATGTGATTGTGGGTAGGGGCTCACATACATTAGTAACTCCAATTGATTTTACTATGTTCATATTTCGTGTGTATAATTGCACATGAGCACCTTATTTCATTCACTGGACATGTGTATACTCATTCAACGAGCTCTAACATTTTTCAGATCATAATATCTTGGAGTATTGTGAGGACACTTAGCCCAGCTTGTGATGTTGTAGAAACTCATTGGATAGTGGTGATGGACTTTGGTCATGTTATCTCGGGGATCCTCCTTCATATGTAGAAGAATGTAGTTTTATGGCTATGGCTCGTTATGATGCCAAAACCGATTGAGTGATGAGGATGAAGATCCATGTAGAATAGGGTGTAGATAGTGAAAAGCTTTTTTTGTCCCTTTTCTCTTTTGTTTCACAAACCTTATTGGAGTTGTGCACAAGTATTTGAGTTTGTTCAACTTAGGATTGTACATAGATGTGGCAAATAGGCCGTCCAGCCCAGTCCAACCCGGAATGGAACGGGTCAGATATAAAACAGGGCCGGGCTGGCCCTGGCCCAGTTTTACCTAGGCCAGCTTAGCCCGGTTTTGGGCTACTGGGCTAAGGGCCAGCCCAACCTTCATATTTTTTCTCCTTTATAGATTTAAAGACATGTATTCAAAACTGTAAACACCAAATTCTTTTCATTGAATTTTTGGACTTTCAAAAAATACTAGTAGAGGGCTTGCACATTTCTAGAAGATGAATAAATTAGAGTAATTACAATATTATAATATAAAAATATTTTTTTTCTAGGAATCCAAAGTAAATAATGTTGTATTAAACTATAATTATCTGGAAATGCTTAGGCCAAACATCGTTTTCTTTTTGTTTTCAACCTTTTTCCCAGGCAAAAGAAGTAAAACTCAAGAATCAAATACCCAATTCATGTCTTAGTTGCAGAAAACATGCATCACATATCCCACAAGATGATAAGCATTATCATCAATATACATGAAAAGAAATTATACATACAAGAAGATGATAAATATAATCTCCAAAATGCAACCAAAGTCTCCATTCATGATTTTAGGCGCAAATTATGGAGTAATCCCCCTATCGAACACAAACCCATTTCTTGGATTCAAGCCAACTTCTTCCTTATCATCACTTTTAATAATTTCAACAAAGAACACCATTAGAGATCCAAATCGCACATCACTATCAGTTTGTCGGAGATTCCGCACTTACCTAGTCACCTTTCAAACTTTGCAGTTGCTTGTCCGAGAAGAAAAGAAATAGAGTCGACAAGTTTGTGTTAATGGATTTTGGGGTTGATTTTGGTGGGATGGAGTTTGAATTGAGGAAATGAAGTGAAATTGATGAAGAACTGCAATACGATTTAGGGTTAGGACTGAACTCAACAATTTTGGGTATCACATTTGGGCTCCTGCTGGAATACATGTTGGAGTAATCAATGGACTACATATTAAAGTAAAGGGAAGAACAAAAAGAAGAAAAGGCCGATTGAAAAAATCGAGCCGGACCTGCATCGATGTCAATTGGCCCATTTGTATACTCGGGCTTGGCCAAATTGGCCTAGTTATTTTTGGGCCACATTTTTACCGGGCCATATGGGCCCAGAATCCGGGTTGTATAGGCTGGCCCATTTTGCCACCTCTAATTGTACATCACCCTCGCACACATCGTGCTCTTGGTATAAAGTTTTCTTGTTTACGAAGATGTAAGGATCTTCTATATGATATAAATAAAGTACGTTTGTTACTTTTGATAAGGATGCTCAAGGTACAATTACCTTTCATGCAGATCTCTTAAACGTGTTTTTTAGTTCAGTTTATTATTAAAAATAGGTTATTTGATCTCATAATTCGATTTTTCAAACTTTTTTAAAGTGAAATAACAAATTTGTCTTTAATCAACAAAATGTCACTTTATAGTAAAAAGAACAATTTTGTTATTTCACTTTAAAAAGTTTGAAAAATCAAGAATTGTAAATACGATGTCAATGGATTTTTTTGGCACAAGCCAGTCATGTAGAATAGACAAGCAAACATGCTTTTAAATATTTAATGGTTGACTCAGATCTGATTGTGGTATGAGTTGCATCCATATCTAAATTCTTACTTAATGTTTGGGAGAAATTTTAAATTGAATTTTTATGTAAAAAATATAAGAACAAAGAAAATTTACATTGTTTGGTACCACTACTAGAAAAAAAAAAGATAACGACGGTTCCATAGTTTACACATATGGAGCACGACATATGACAAGATTTCCAACCAAGAACCAATAAAAAAAAGATATATCGACCAATCGAACGGACTTCGTAAACTCTATTTCATGTAGATAGTGATGCTTTGTATATATTAGCAAATTTAAACTCTCTACCTATGAGCTTGGAGTCAACGGAAGAGTTATTCTAGACAACAATATTATGCTTTTATAAGGCTAGTCGAGCAAGATAACTCTGTAATAATCAGTTTATAAGTTGTTCCAACATTATTTTTATCTATACATTTCGTAAGATTCACAATTTTTATTTATTTTGTATCCACACGACTTATAATATATAAAAAACTTTACCAACACGCAATAAATGGACTAATTTCATCAACTGTTATTAGAGTTTTTATAAATTTCAAAATAGTGATTAAAGTAATTTTTTTACGATAGTAGTTATTCAAGTTTCTAACAGTTGTACTAATGGTCACTCAACTTGAAACGTTAACTTAAAACCCTAATGGTCCCTTTTAATTTTCAACTTGGACACAAACGGTTTTAATTGCTACGTCGCGTAAGACAAATTCTTGTTAATTGCAACTAAATACAGAATTGTCAAACGCGTTTTCTCCATATTTGTTCGATTTTAGTAAGGTGTTGGTCAGTGTAATTTCGTATTTTTTTTTTTGCCAATTTTTTAAGATGAGACAACTTTGTCTCTTGTGGCGTACTAGTTAACTTCTTTTGTGTCCACGTTGGAATTTAATAGTTACACGTAAAATTTTAGATTAACGTTTCCATCAGAATTTTAAGTGACTATTTTGAAATTTTTAACAAACTCCAATAACCCCGCAATAAATACACACTGGAAAATCATAAAACCAAGAACATGATTTCATGTTTTTTGCAAGCCAAAGTGCCAACTACTGTATTGACATAAAATTGGAGTGTAAAATTCAAAAAGAAAGAATTTGTACTTTAATTATTTCCTATCAACTACATTAATTGATATGAATAGGACCTGACCCCATAAACATGCATTAATTATTTTCTATCAACTACATTTAATTACTAATTTATTTGATACAAAAACAAAATGTGCACCAAACTGAAGCCCAGGCTATACATAAAGACTTTGAGCTTTGACACTGATTTCTCACTAAGATACGCAGAAGTTAACAAAAATGGCAGATCCAAATCCCTTGCTCCTGCTAAGAGACACGGCAGAGTCTGAGTCCCCAAGAATCGTGAAACAACGGCCGTCCTTAGATGACACGATTGAACGGTGCATCGGGGACTGCCGTTGGACACAGTTCTTCCAAGCCACACTTATATCCATCGCCTGGTTTTTCGATGCACAACAAACCTTCATCAGTGTTTTTACTGATGCTGAGCCAACATGGCACTGCACTTCACCCAGTAATTCGTCGTGCAAGAACATCTGCAAAATTTCAAGAGATTCTTGGAAATGGGATTTGCCAGCACACACTTCAATCATTTCCGAGTGGTCCCTTGAGTGTTCTGGCTCCATCATCACCGGCCTGCCGGCATCGTTCTTCTTTTTGGGCTGCCTCACCGGTGGATTTGTCCTTGCAACACTGGCGGACTCCTCTTTGGGCCGGAAGAACATGCTTGTTCTATCTTGCCTGCTCATGTCTCTAACCGGAGTCTTAACCGCACTCTCCACCAACTTATGGATGTATACTGCTTTTAGATTTATCAGTGGATTTGCTAGGGCAACAATTGGCACCAGTGCTCTTGTTTTGTCAACAGAACTAGTTGGGAAAAAATGGAGAGGAAATGTTGGGATCATAGGATTCATCTGTTTTACTCTAGGGTTTCTATGTTTACCTGGTATTGCTTATCTTATCAGAGGTTCCTCATGGAGACTCCTCTACCTGTGGACTTGCGTTCCATCAGTGTTTTACTCTGTCTTATTGTATTTTCTTGTTCGTGAATCTCCTCGATGGCTTTATATCAAGGGCCGGAAAGAAGAATTCACCAAAACACTGAGAAGCATTGCTGCACCCGAGAATCGGGGCGGCTTAACTGAAAGCTTCTTCGGCAGGTGCCTTGAGTGGGAAGAGGAATTGCCAGAAACAGACTTGTACTCCGCATTAAAGACCTTTTTGCAAAAATCATGGGCTTTCTGGCGACTGTCGTCGCTTATGGTGGTTGGCTTCGGAGTTGGCATGATTTATTACGGCATGCCATTAGGCCTTGGCAACTTGCCATTTAATCTATACTGGAGTGTGGCACTAAATGCAATTTTAGAACTTCCAGCCTGCTTGCTTATATTCTTTCTTGTTGGGAAACTGAACAGGAAGTTTTCGATATTGGGATTGGCTCTATTGAGTGGAATTTGTAGTGTAACGTGTGTGCTGGTTAGGTGGAAGTGGATGCAGATTGGACTAGAACTGATATCATTTTTTAGCGCAGTCACTGCATTAGATTTGGTGCTGATATATACTTTGGAGTTGTTTCCGACATGCGTGAGGAACTCGGCTGTGTCAATGGTTAGGCAGGCAGTGGTGTTTGGTGGGGTTTTTGCCCCGGTTCTGGTGGCAGCCAGCAGAAAGAATGGGTTTCTTTCGTATGGAGTGTTCGGGGTAACAACAGCTGTATGTGGATTGTTCGTTGCATTTCTGCCAGAAACAAGGGGAACTACATTCTGCGATACCATAGATGAAGAGGAGCGAAAGAATGGAATAATCAGTAATGGAATCGATACTGTATAAGTCTATGTTTTGTAGGTCAATATGCATCGTGTTGTTAATTCTGTTGTTTATTGCCATCTAATACTATTTTCCACTTTTGTAAAAAGTCCAGCGCTAAAACGCTTAAAAGCTCCGCTTAACTCGCCAAGTTCAAGCTTCACCACGCGCATCGCATCACCCTCACCTTGTCCTTTTATCTCGCCTCGCCAGAATTTCTTGCAGACAGAAAAGTTCTCGTTTCGGCCTTCACACTTAATCACACTTTGTTCTTTTTAGAACATTGCTATTTTCTAAATATACACCTTGGATCCAGTTATTAAAAACAAATACAGAAACACAGTGGGTCACCAAACATAGCTTTAATAGGCCGAGGCAACGGCCCAATGGAGTGGCAAATTTGGGCACGAGAAATTATTGCAATCCCAGGAGAAGCAGTTGTTAAGACTAAAAGGTAAATTTTTAGTCCATTTCATCATATCGTTTCACTCAAAAAAGTTTAGCTTATGGTATATTAAGTTTATCCATCCTTTCCATATACTACAATATGGTGACTTACACCGTAATAATGGACTTAAAAATTCAATGGGCATGGGCAAAATTGCTCGAGGCCCCATTGCCTTTAAAGTGTTTCATCACATAAGAACCAGATAAGTATGAAACAAGGAACCAGCAGCTTCCACGGCACCTAACTTTAATCGCGCAACATGACACAAAACCAATCTACCAAACAAGTCTTTCTAAAATTAGTTGCTATAGTAAGGCTGTATCATAAAAATAGGTACCTCAGCATGTTGCATGCAGGTAATTTATGCATAAACAGGGAGAAGATCTCTCACCAGCTTCTTATTTGTACAAATAAGGTCTTGTTTGACACAGATTAAAAACTCATTTTAGTTTTTTTCAACCGTCATTTTTGACTTTTCAACCCACTTTTAACATGAAAAATCAACAATTTCAACTCAAATTAACTAATATTGGTCAAATAAACCAAAAATTGATTTATAAACTAATTTATAATCTCTGTCAAACAGACCCTAAAACATATGACATGCTGGTCATTTACGACGAACATTTAGAACAGAAGTTATTACAAGCTTTATGTTGCTATAGATTTCGTTAACTGTTGTAATATTTCTCAAGAGTAAGGGATCTATTCATCGTTTTGGAAGAAAAGTTATTACAAGCTTTGAATTGCTCGAGATTTCATTTGCTGTTGTCAATAAAATTTTGAAACATTTCTCATGGGAAAGGGATCCAACTCATCTTTTCCCGATTAACTACGAGTAAACCCTCCTGTGGTGAGATCTTGCATAATGAGGACCTTCAGTCTAGAATCTTGTTTGGCAAGCCGGGAATGCCATGCTTATTTAGGCTGCTGGGAAACCTCCAATACAAGCTTATCCATAAATTGGCATTTCTTGTCGAATCCCCAACCTGGGTTGCTCTGCATTGTTTAATTTTAGCAGAAATCAGGTTAATGAAGAGAACTATAAAGGCAAATTCTTGAGGAGAATGTCAAAACTTAAAGAATTAAAAGTTCGACCTTTTGCTTTAGAATTTTGCATCAAGTCCTGCAGACTTATATGAACTTTTATAGCATACAACCAACCGAACAGAAATTGAAAAACAAATGAAATGCCTAGGAGAGAAACAAATACGTCGGGATCTTGATTGAGAGAAGATATATTAATGCCAGAGACAATCTTGATGCAATGTTGACAAAGAGTTTCAATTTCACAATTAGCACGAGAGGAAAAAACATGAAATTGTTTTGCGAAGTTTTAAAGGAACACAAGTGGGGAAAAAACACAAACTTAGTGATTCAATTTCACAACATATTCAGAAGCAAATACATACAAATGATATCTTAACGTATTTTCTTATTTGTTTGGTAGTTGAAAAAACACCAATTTAAATTCCATAGAGTTCTGAAATTATGTTTGCCTTCCTTTTACTTGCATTTCTCAGGAAACATTTTGGCTATTTGCAACCAATCTAGTCCAGTAGCGCTAACCTTTTCTTTACAGTGTTCACAACTTTTTCCTATATGCTCAAGTAAACATAATACTACTGAAGTCTTATTTTATTGTCATTCAAAATAAAGATAGAAGTATTTTTCTCTTCTCCAGAAAAAAATAGACTGATTGTGGCCATACAACACTCATATTTCCTATGTGGGGTGCCAACAGGCCCACCTTAGGAATTGCAATCACATGCATCAGATTACAGCTCATGTTCAATGAGCCTATAAATTAGTGTGACTAGTTAAGATTCCACTAATAAGAATAAGAAGAAAAAAATAGAAAATTAAATCAGAGAAGATATCTAAATGGTAAGAAATAATAACGAACCTGCAGAGAAAGGACAGCACGATCGACAAAATTCTTCACAGAGGCAGATGTATTTTCTGGTATAGTCTTGGCTACCCTTTCTAGCTCTTGTTGCTGTTGCTTAGCAGTTACTCTATCAGGTCCACTATAGTAGTCTACAATTTTTTCCATAAGAGGAACATTTTTCATGGTTTCTTCAATGGCTTCCTATAAAGTGCAACATCAAGTCAGCTACAACTAGTTAACCAGAGCAAATTAGGAACTGATAATTTCCATGTTAATAGAAAGCTCAAATAAGAAACTTGAGCAACCTGAAAATGTAGGCTGCCTTAGGAAGAAGTAACTGTGAATTGTTTATAATTCAAGAAGAGGACAAGAAAAAGGCAAAGAAACATCATAAATACAGGTAACAAAGAACAAGAGCTATGTTCTCCCAAAGGAAAAAACTACAAGCACTTCTTATTAAATGTTTGACAAAGAAAGTACATAACAAGCTCACATAATTCAATGTACACATTATTCCACATAACTGGAAGAATATAAAATAAGATAATGCAAAGAAAACAGCAAATAGAGCATGTTTGGCTAACTTAAAAAAGTAAACACTTGCTTTTAAACTAAAATTTTTAAAAGTAAGAAAAACCAATATGTTTGGGAGAAAAAGTTGCTTAAAAGTAACTTTTAAAGCTTCAAACATGTTTGGCTAAACTTAGAAGTTTCTTTATTGCATGTTTGGTAGTGCTAAAATTATTTTTTAAATACTTATAAGTTTTAAGTCTTTAAGAATGTGTGGGTAGTAAGTTGTAGGTTCTGCGAAATGTGTGAATAAAAAGTATGTTTGACCATTTATAATCTATCCTTCTGACAAATTTTTGACATAAATTTTTTACTACTACATTTCAACTGGATTATATCACATACATTTTCAACAAAAAAGATAAATTAAATGAGCAGCTCTAAAGGCATACAAATAAAGAGTTGTGTGGGAGCAGATTTCAAATTGTGAATGCAAAAAAATGAAGTGAATGTAAAATGTTATAAATGAAAAGGAGAAAATCACAGTTGGGACAGAAACTGCATAAGATATCCATTTTCTTTATACCATGTACATCATTTATAAATATTATTCTCATTTTTCTTGCTTTGGGTCTTAAATTTTGAAAACAGACCCTTATTATTTCCTTCTATTCTTTGGGGGTTTGGGGACCACAAAGAAAATGCCAAGAAAAATTAAGCCTTTGTTTAGTAAAGCTTAAAAAGTTGAGTTCAAAGTCAACAATTAATTTTAAACACACATTTCATGAGACCCACAATTTTTATTAACTTTTGAACCACACAACACATTTCATCAATTTTTACAAAAATCTGCTAAAAAGTTGATTTTTAGCAAAACCAAATGGGCACTAAAGAAAATAAACAGAATACAAAATATCCTTTGACTGACAAGAAGATGTTGGAGAATACCTCCACTGCAGCATGGAAAAGTGGGTGTAACCACCCAAATTTTACAAGTAGCTCCATAAGCAGATCACATATGGTTTCTTTCTTTTCATTATAAAAGAATTTCGAGAACAATGCAAGGAACACAATCCGTATACAACTGCCTTCCAGAATCATATACGCCAAAGAGAAAATATGATCTACTGTAACCACATCTCACGCCATGAAAAAAGAAGACAGAAGAAATCCAAATGTAACACCTCAATTATGAAGAGAAGTAATCAGATTGCATGTACTAATTACATGTACTGGCATCTCAATGAAGCTTTATGGTTTCTAATACCTCTATATCACTAATTAACTACTAAAATAACATGGACAAAGCCTCGACCAATTTATACAGCATCCAAAATTCCAAACCAGAATTGTTTAATGAAAATCCAAAAGAATTTGTAGTCCAGGTGCATCAGTTTGAAGAATATCTAGATGACAGTTTAATCTCAAATATTGATTAGTTGCCATCATTGCTTTACAACTATCGAAATTATAACTGACTCATAAGGCAAAAAATATGACAATCATTACATATTTAATAGCATCAATTTCCGTATCTTCAACAAAAATGGTGTGAGCGAGTTCAAATATCATGTGCCTACAACTGAATTGAGTTACGAAATAGGAAAAGCAAAACGGAGGCACAGTGTAAGTAACAAAAATGGAAGCAGATTGCAGCTAGCTAGGATATGTAATGGAAGAAGCATTCAGCATTCTAGTTAAGTGAGATGGAAAGACCTGACACTGATGGTTAACAGTTAAGTTTAAATAAATTTCAAGAACAACAATGGTAAAAGAGCAATAAAGCATTTATCAAACAGCAAACTAAAGAAGAGCACCGTGCATTTCACATATCCAAGCCTACAAGTCAGAACTTCAGAAGTAGATTAGTAGATAATATTACGGAATTTCCTTAATCTAATAAGAGAATGTTTCAGGTAACAAAGTACTTTCCAGTAAAGAAACCAGAGCAAGTCAGGAGATAAATTTAGAAATACCACGTTGCAAGAGGACGAGCAAAATATAGGTGTCTATACCTCCCACTCTTCTTGACTCTGAATCCCTTCGTATGCCATGAAGAATGGCTTCACTTTGTCAAGTGCATCCCGAAGAGAAATTGGAGGCTTCTCATCAATATCCGGATTTGAGCCAAACACTTCCATCAGGTATTCTGGTTCACATTCAATCTGTATACAAAATCCCAATGAAACAAACCAAGCGAGTGCATATTATGCTGCCAAGCCAACAATATAAAACCTTAAATGCATTACCATTAAGTTAGTGTGAAGTGCATCCAAATAAGCATCATCCACAGGGGAAGGCAACACCCTGCTAGACATTTCCTCAAATCCTTCAACCAATTTATTCATGGTTTCAGGGCCAAGCTTCTGAGCTAACTTCTCTCCTTCAGCAGGATCACCGAGGTAAAGCCCCCCAAGCTCGTCATCAGAATCCTGATATCTATCTTGTCCCCTTCCACCTCTTCCACCAAACCTTCCTCTTCCTCGGCCCCCACGCCAGCCTCTACCGCCCCTAAACCCGCCTCTCCCTCTTGCACCACCGCCCTCCTCTCCCCTCGACAATATCCCCACTGCCTTCTTCACTTTCTCCTCAGTGCTCAATTTCTCCCGTGGAGAGCTCTTATCTCCTGCCCCATCCTCAGCATTAACCACACGTGGTTTGGGGTGCTGCCGTGGACGGAGATGGCGATTTTCTGCCATAGACCTCTCAGTGGGAAGCACGGGCGGTGTCTTGGGTTTCCCACGGCCTGCCCCAGATAAAATATTAATAATGTCGGAAGGAAGACTTCTCTCGTGTGGGTTTCCGGGTCTAGTGGGCACAGCTGATGTTTCATCATCATGGGTGCCACCTTTGATGAACGAGAAGGATTTTCTATCGTTGGGTTCCAGTGCAGGTGGTTGTTGATCGTGTTCAGATTCTTGAGGTAAAGACGACGGGTGTGGGGAAGCATTAATGGGCCCGTAGCCACGGCCGCGGCCTCGAGTGACGGCGTCATTATTCTCAAGGGAAGAGAATGAAGGAAGAATAGGAGAGGAAGGGATAGGTTTAGCTCTGCCATGGCCTTGCCCCGATAGAGATGGGTTTGTTGGGGATTCATCAATGGAGTTCTCAGGTTCGGGATTGCCAATGCGATCGGCAATAAACTGGAAATTGCTGGAGCCACCGCGGCCTCTACCGCCGCCGCCCGATGAGGTGGAGAAAGCGGAGGAAATGAAGGAAGGTGTGCTGGTGGTGGTGGTGGTGGTGGTGGTGGTGGTGGTGGTGGAGGTGGAGGTGGCGGCGCCGATCACGGGTAAGGAATTTCCTAAGCTTCTTCTCATTTTTGGGTTTTGAATTTACAGTGAAATGATTCCAATCCAAAAATTCACCCTGGCGGTGGCACTGGAAACTAGTATATACCGCTTACCCGCGATGGGATCCAACCGTAGGGTTACGTTTCAACGTCAATGGCAAATCAATATCACGAAGCTAAACTGCAAAAGAATAACAAAATAGTGATTAGTAATTGTATATTTATATTAAAAGAATTACTAACTAACTTATTTTGAAGTTTAACCAATGAAAGAAATTTTTTTTCACAACGTAATTATATTATCTAACAAGTAAAGTTTCAAACATTAGCAACTTCACATCAAGAAATCCACAATAGCAGCATGGACATAGGAATGTAGAAAGTCCCACCAAGATTCATTTAAGACACAGATGACTATAAAATGATAAGGCTCAAAATACTAGGATAATGCAACATAGGCGATTATAGTATTTGTTCTTGAATTTGAGTTGATGGGAGTAGAATTATACAAGAATCATTTCTCATAAAGAGGTCAGGCTACACCTTATCCATCATAATAAAGTAGAAGCATAACAAATATATTTCTTTTTGCCATTAAGTTACCATCAAAAAAAAAAAAAAACAACTAATCTTTAACAATACAACATTATGATGTTGCTCAATTTCAGTTAAAGTACCAGTGATGATGCAATCACCAGGAACAATGGTCCCAATACTTCTCGGACTCTCATGCTGAAAACATCAAAATAACCAAATTTCTTTTAATAAATAAAAATTCAAATTCATAAAAATAAAAATAAGGGTTAATTACACTAATGGTCCCCATTCTTTCAAATTTGTAACCATTTCATCCTCATTCTTTTTTTTAGCAGATATCATCCCCATTCTTCTATTTATTCTCACAAATGGTCCCCAAATTACTATTTTTCACTATTGTGACAATTCTTTAACAATTTTGCCCATTGGCTTAAATAAATTAAAATGATAGAAAATAAATAAAATGAAAGTATTGCAATTGGGTCCTTAACTTTTTCAAAAATACAAATAAATCTTAAACTATTTTATTTTATAGAGATAGGTGTTCTTCCCCCAACAAAAAACCCCCCACTCCCGATGGTGGATACACCTCTCCTTTACTCCAGCACCCATCTCCGCCGTCTCCAATCAGCACTGTCACCACCCTTTTTTTTTTTGCACACTATGTTAGGAAATATAGGATATGGAGACTGAAACTAGAATAAAAAATAGAAGAAGAAACTGAAATAAAAAGGAATGAAAAATGTGATGAAGAGCTGTCCTGTGATATTCCCCTCCTCCTCCGAATTGAGACTGCTTTTGGGATTCATCGGCAATTAGCTTGGTGAGTTTGCACAAAGCAAAAAATGTAAAGAACATCATATATATTCTGAAAATAGGGTTTCAAGGAGGAAATATGCATATAAGTATGTGTATGTATGTGTTGTATATGTTTAATATATATTGAGTATTACTCTAGTGCATGAAATGATGTGAATCTCCATGAAATGATGCAACTGCATCAAGGCAAAAAGCCCTACTTGCTTGAGCGAGCAAGCAAGACAAGACATTTTGCCTAGCTTTGCCTCTTCGCTGGAGAGAGGATTTGTCTGCGTATCACTTCTAAGTTGTCAAAACCACTAACCCTTTTCCCACTCTCTTTATAATTTGAACAAATCCAAGTTGTATAGCTAACTTGCCAATTTAAACAAAAACACATTCGTGGGATTGTAATTTTCAAATATAATTTCCAAAATTTCATCTGACCAAAAGTCACCTACAACTAAAATTTAGCTCCCGCAGACCCGCACACATTGGGGGTGGGGGTGGGGGTGGGTGAAAAGATGATTCCTTTTTTGTTGGGGAAGAACACATATCTGTATAAAATAAAATAATTTAGAATTTATTTGTATTTTTGAAAAAGTTAAAAACCCAATTGCAATGTTTTCATTGTATTTTTTTATCATTTTAGTTTATTTAAGTCAAGGAGTAAATTGTCAAAGAATTGTCAGAATAGTGAAAAATAGTGATTTTGGGACCATCTGTGAAAATAAATGGAAGAATAGGAATGATATCTGCTAAAAAAAAGAATAAGGATGAAATCGTTACAAACTTGAAAAATGGGGATCATTAGTATAATTAACCCTAAAAATGAACTATATTATTCACAAAAATTCTTTTCATTAGGTGTTGAGCGTTCCACAAATATATCGAATTGGAACCATGTTTTGGGATGACAAATATGGCACTGGGATTATCTCCAAAGATAAGGCTCTCCATAAGTTCATTATTTCCATGATTCATCTGTCCTTTTGTGATAGAAAGTGGAGGTTTAAGAAACTTTATGCTCAAAATAAGAAGAACAGGGTTCATTTTCAAAACCACCTGCAAAAAAATCATCATCATGCCAAAGCTCCACACATATCTTCAAGAAATTTCTTTTTTCAACCTTAAATTTGACTTTACATTGCATATTGTACAAATTTGCACGTTCTACTCTCATGCTGAAAACATTAAAATAACCAGATTTCTTTTAATAAATAAAAATTCAAATTCATAAAAATAAAATCTATTATTCAATTTTTTTCCTTTTCATTAGGTGTTGAGCATTCCACAAATATATCGAATTGGAACCATGTTTTGGGATGACATACATGGAACACAGGGATTATCTCCAAAGGTAAAGTTCTCCATAAATTCATTATTTCCATGATTCATCTATCCTTTTGTGATAGAAAGTGGAGGTTTAAAAAACTTCATGCTCAAAATAAGGAGAACAGGGTATGTATATACATTTAACGAAATTATTAGTAGAAACAGCAAGAATGTTTGAGTGCATTCACATTATCCAACTATCACTTTCCAGTTTCCTTCTAACTTCCAACTGGTCAAACCATTCAAATTAGGTCCCTGGGATCTTACTTCATAGATTAATAACAAAAGACTTCACCAATTAAGGGGTGCAAAATTAACTATTTAAATGCTTAGTTCTATTAATACTAAATTTAGATAACTTAAGTACTTAAATGATTAATTCTATTAATATTTTGCAACCCTCAATTCTACCTAAATGATCCAATTCAGTCATACTACACGAAGTACTTAAACAATCCAATTCATTCTATCTAAATATGTTTGAGAAGCAGCTTAATCTTATACCTCCATTCATTAATATTAACTTAAGTACTTAGATGATCCAATTCATTCTACATATATATATTGAAGAGAAAAATTCAACATTTATATACAACAAATAAAAAAATAAAATAAACGAGCCCGTCGTAGTGGAGAGCTTAAATTGAAAATTTTAACATTCATATACAACAAATAAAAAAATAAAATGAAAGAGCCCATTCCAGCGAGATCTTAAACCTATTGACTTAAGTAATTAAATTATCCAATTCATTCTACTTAAATATGTTGAAGTGAAAAATTCAACAAAAGATGAGAAAAAAAACGTATCCCATTCTAGCGAGGTAGAAAACCAGAATACCCATGAAAATATAAAAATAGTAATGACTTTATATTTTACAAATGAGAAATCAGAGTGAACAAATAAATGGAAAAAATAATCAAATTCAAACCTGATGGAAATTGAGCCTCCACTACGAAAAATGTAATAGATGTGAGAGCACAAAATAGATGATTATTGTGTAGAGAAAAACCGAAAAACCGAAAGGGACAACAAAAATTTCGCAGCCCAGCTATCGTTGTGTACATATGATGATTTTGGATGGGTATTATAGATTTCAAGAGCGTGGGCATTGAAATGTGGTTGTAGAATTTGAATTTTCGGTATGTGAATTGTTGATTGCCAAGAGATGGATCAGTTCATGATTGGAACTTGTTGGGAGAATTGAGATTTGTTTGGAGGATTGGGTTGTATTTTTGTATTCTCAAGATAGAAGTATATGAGAAAATTGTGTCCGTATGGGTGAAAAACCTCCCTACGGTCGGTTGACTAGGGTTTTAAAGTTTAATTTCCCCTCTCTAATTTTCTTGGTTTTTTATGAGATAAATCACTTTGCTTTTAGAAATCATATTTGTATCTATAATTGATTTCTTCGTGTAATACTAATTTATATCTATATCTATACTAGTTCTAAAAATCTATAAAATGGAGAAATATTTTTGGACGAATATTTCCTTATTAATATTTTGTATTTCTTAAATTGTCCTTCATTTAATATTATAATTAAATTCCTAATTTAATATTTGTAACTAAGTTGGCAAAAATGGAACATCATTGACCCATTCGAAATGGATGGGCCATACATAAAACCAGACCAGACTGGCCCTAGCCCAATTTTAGACAGGCCAGTAAATTGTTGGGCCAGTCTAACCCAATTTTGGACCAACAGGCCATCCCGATCACTTTTTTTTATATTTTTTTGTAAAAAAAAAATTAGAGTAAAGTAGGCTTGATTTTACTGACATAATAATAATAATAAGCAAAATCGTGTTAAAATGGAGTAAAAGTAACATGAGCTTATAGCCTAATTATCAACCTAGAGTTCAACGTAACAACTAGACAATCCAAGTAGCTTAATGCCAAGTGAACCTTGCCATATAGAAGGATGGAGTAGAACAAAAGAAAATTCAAATAAATATTATTTCGCTAGGATGACAGCCGTAGAACTAATTAACATCTTCAAGCCAACCTCCAAAATAGAGATTTCATGCTGCCAAAGATAGTGACAACAACAAAAATTTGTGTATTAGTACATGCACATTTGCATCATTTACCAGGTGAGCTAAGGCAGAGAAGCTCTCAGGAAGGCTCTTCAGCAATTTCTGCTTGGCAGGTTTATATACACCAATAAATATTGCCGATGCCCTGCAAACAATTACAGTTCAACTAGATTAGATTGAAAGTTCTTTCCATCCCCAGTTTCCGGAGAAGTAATTAAGAAATATCTGAACGTAACCACAAACCATAAAAATTAAATTCTAGTTAGTCTTTATGATTTTCCAAGTGCAGACTGTGCAGTAATATAATTCTGATACAATTCTACAATGTATAGAGTATATGTTGGCTAAAATTCTAAGTACTTTCTACAGATAACTTGAGTGCACCAAAAATTTTATATCCTGTGGAAAACATATTTCCAAAACATTCCACCCGAACACTTTTTTGCTTTACTACATAATGGCCCTCCATTTCAAAACTCCAAAACATATTTTCAAATAATTCTAAAACACCACCACCACCACTACCCATGACAAAAAAACTAAGCCTTGTGCTCAATAAATCTAGAGTTGGCTACATGAATCATTTTTTGCCACTATGTTCGGTTCAAAACACTCAAAAACGCAAATTAAAACAAGGGAAAATGCTCTCAAAGAGGATTGTTTTAATCGATTCTCCAACCCATGGATCATACGTTGAGTGTTGGATGTGTGGATCCTAATTATACTGTATACTTTTCTCCCTCGACCGCGAAGTTTAACTCTCATAGGGGTATTTGGGAAGTTGGCACATGTTTTAGTCAACCTGATATTTCCTCTTATATAAAAGTATTAGGACAAGCCTCTTTCTAACATTTAGAACAGAAAATGTGTTTATTCCCCCTCCCACCCCACTTGTTAAGTATTCAGAATATGAAAATGTGAATAGTGCTGAAAACAACAAAAGAAGTTACTTCCATTTTCCATATGAGCCTACATGTCATAAAATATAAAGGCACTTATTCACAAACATCCACATCAACATGTTTATGGGTCCTTTTTTCTGAAAAAATGCTCCCAAACTCCCAAATGAGCTCTTTTTGTTGTAATCCCCTTTTTCTTGCAAATTAAACAAGAACATTTAATCTCACTTCAAATAAATCAATGTACATGTTTTATTGCTTATTGTTTTAGCACTGCACCAATGATGTTCTTCAGTAAAAAAACTCCTTCTAAATGGTTGTTGGTGGTCCAACTCCTCCATTGCCCGTGCTTTCACTCTATGTTCTACATCACAACCTAGACTTCTTGAAGACAAAGATACCATTGAACAAAGAAATACCCTGTACAATGCTGGTAACACTGCTTTTCTTCAGGATTTTATAATTTCACCTTCATTCTTATATTTGTGTTTAGATATCCATCTTCTCTATCCTTAACGACTACCATCATAAAGAGAAAACAAAAGACAAAGCAATAATTCAGCAATCTATTGAGTTGTTAATTTGTGGAACCATTATGAAGCACAAAGTCAATGCCAGACGCCTTGTTGAATTGCATTATATCTATTTCGCACTTATGGTGAAGTAAGCTATGGAATTTAAGCTCAGTAGCCTACTAAATCTCACAATGAGCAGCAGTCTAGTTCATCTAACAAACAAACTATATAGAACTAGTATACCGCTTTTCTTTGCAGTGGCATCCGACCGTAGAGGATTTTAATGGATTAAGGAGTTGAGAAGATGTTGAAGATTGAGAAAGAGAGAATTTTGTTTGAGAGGAGTTTGATTTTGAGGAATATGGAGAAGAATAAGAAGAAATTGAGGAATTGAGAGAGAGATATGAGTTTTGGTTTGAGAAGATGAAGACATAGTAACGATCAAAGAAGTACTTTTTTTTGTGCTTGTAGCGGAGTAAACTCGGTGTCAATCAATAAGTGCCAAAGTTCAGGAAGCAATATTTGCTTTTAAGCAACTTACGGTAAAACACCCACAAGATTTTCAGCCAATTCAGAGTAAAGACCCTTCAAAATAATTTCTCCCCCACCATGAACTGCTTAACAAGGGACCATGAAACGGTTCTTTATGAAAACTCTAAATTCATAAATAATAATTGCTAGTATATACACGAAAGCAGGTTTACATAATGCTAGAGCAGTCATTATTGCTGGATCTAAATAACATTGTTTTGTTGAGTGCAGCATCAAAGTAAAAGTTCAATCCTTCATCAACATTCCAAAACTGATATGACAGGGGAAAGATGTATAATGTGCTAATGCGACGAACTGTAGAAACAGTTTCAAAAATAGTAATACCAAAGAACCTGCTTGAAGCCGAGCTTTAATTGTATTAATTGGGTATAAAAGAGTTTCCACTATGATTTTACTGACAACCAAAATAGCGCAAACAATACACCATCAACTGGAGCTCTAAAAGCAGCAACCACCCCTGCTGCACATCCACAGGTGACCTTTTCAAAACATTAAACAGTGAAAAATGGAGTTGTCAATATGGCTTAATGGATTTTGGGGCTGATTTCGGCGGATTGCAGCATGAGTTGAGAAAATGGATTGAAATTGATGAAAGAAATGTAATGGGAAGGTTGCACATAGGGTTACCATCGGGAGCTTGGGCTTGGAGTGAAGGGAAGCGAAGGGAAAAAAAAGTTGCGGGCAGTAAAACTAGTATATACCGCTTAGCGGTGGGATCCGACCGTAGTGTCATGTTTCAACGTTAATCGCAAATCAAAATCACGAAGCTGAAGTGCAAACGAATAACAAAATAGTGACTAGTAAGACAATCCCATTAACTAAACATCAAATAAATTACTTGATTACATAGCTCTCCCAAACATGTTTCTAAGAATTACTCTAGATGAAAAATGTGATGACTTAGCAAAGAAGAAGCGGTAATGGATAAATGAGAAGAATGAAATAATGTTAGTCTAACAAATAAATTTAAAATCACTCAAAAACGAATTCATATTCTGAATACTCCTGATGTTGTGCACAATGAGAAGGGGCTGACAACCAAATTAGACAGTACCACATGATCCAAGTCCCTTGCTACCCACAGCGGTATATACTAGAATGAAGGTGAATAAAACCCATAACAGTTTTAACAAGAATGAACAAAACCCATAACAGTTTCAGCAAGAATGAACAAAACCCAAAACATTACAATCTGGATCCCAAATACGAAATAATCAACGGAAAAAAACCTCTTTAATTTGGGATACAACCAAGGAAATGAAAAATCAGGAAACAAAATAATTTAATCGATTGGATAAATAATTGAATAATCGATTGGATAAATAATTGGAAAAAAAATAAGAAAAAATACAAACCTGATTGAAATTGAGACTCCACGACCAATAAATTAACAGATTTGTGAGAAACAATTGACCGACTGTAGTATAGAGAGAGAACCCGCAGAAATAATGAGTCGTGATTACTCCCGGATTTGAGAGGAGAGATGACACGGATTTGAGGAGAGATGAAAGATTTGAGAGGAGAGGGTTGGGTGAGGAGACGAGATTTGAAGACAGGGCCAGTAGGAGTGAAAAACCTCACTCACTACGTTCGGTTGACAAACCGGCTAACCCAGACCTAGACCAATTGGCCCAACAGATTAATAGATCCGGGCCAAACAAGCTCCATTTTTACTGGGCTAAATTTGTTCAGGGCTCAGCCCTAAATTTGGGCTATCTGGACTGGACTAGTCTATCAGGTCGATATATTTTGCCACCTCTATTTGGAACCACGTTTAGTATTTATAAGTTAAAATAGCTAAATCACTATTTATTACATTTAATTACTAGATTTTAAAAATATTTCCATCGAATTGTGACAACGATTAGTCAGTTACAAGATGAAAAGTCATTTACCTGCCACCAACAATGTATTCAACTTATTTCAGGTTTAAATTGAAGTATAAAGTTGCTTCATTTAAAAGTAATTATGTAATTTGTGAAGTCTATAAAGACTTCATTTAAAGATTTGTGTTTGTAATTATGATTTTTGTTACTTCATAAAAGTTGCAGTGTATTTTTTAATTATTGTATATGCTCGTGCGTGTTTGTATGTTGTTTATAAATCTAATTAACTTGCGGCTTCAAAATTTATAGACGGAGAACTTCGTGAGTTAATTTTAATAATGGTTTCAATCCACTATTGATATGGATCTCATTTCTATTATTTTTTTTATGTTTTTGAATTGAATTATTATCTATTGCTTAAACTAATTTTTATTAACTATTTATGTCTCATGTAAGACACTTAAATCGCTAGAATATTTAAGTTTTTTAATATTACTTTAATACTTCATTACCATTTGGAGTAGTTTGAGTGAAGATATATGGGCACTAAATTGTGTAAATGAGAATGTTTAATTTTGATAATTGCTGATGTAATTGTTTCTTTTTATAAATTGATAGATAAATTTATCTACAATTGTTAACTTGAGGTGCTACGAACCATAATTACATGTGATATTATTTTGGGTTAAAACATCTTTATAGTTGGAGAGCTATATTAAATTACAAAGATTTGTTATAATTTATTTGTCATCTTATAAAGCAATAAGATTTGAGTGCTTGGTATATTTAAGAACTTGCGTACGTTATCTTTGATTCATTCTTCTTCTTTTTTTTTTTTTTGCATTATTTATTTGACATTTGATTATATTACAGACCTTAAACAATATTGCTTCAACACTCTTGATTGCCACATAATTGTAGAGAGTACTTTGTTTGTTGTGTTATGCATAAAAATTAAAATAAATGTATTGATTAGTAGTTAAAATAAATATTAATCATTATTACATATGAACGTAGATATTGTGACGGTTGAATATGACAACAAACAATATATCGTACCGTATTTTCTAATGTCAGATTTTTGTATTTTAATGCAGTATTAAATTGAAATATAATTATTTGAATATAAATATATTTCACAACACCGTTATTAAATCACGTGCAATGCACGTGTTACATACTAGTTGATTAAGTGCTACAAGATCTCATGCGTTTCACTTTTCAGTTTTAAGTTTTCAATTCATTTTCATTTTTCAATTCTGATTGTCTATTTTTAAAATTGCTGAAAATGCGTTTGATTTGTCATTCTAAAAAACTATTTCTGAAAATATAAAACTAGAAAACACGTTATGTTTGGAATTTTAAAAAATTGTTTTATATCATTTTATTCAATAAATTAGATTGTTCAGTAAAATAGAACAATTTTATGCTAATATATGATAAACTTTTTCCTTTTTTATAATTTTTTTTATAATTTTATATTTTTATAATTTTTTTTTATATAAATTTTTATTTAAATAAAATTTTGTTTTAATTTTTAGAATTTTTACTTTTTTAGAATTTTATATTTTATATATATTTTTTAGAATTTTATTTTTTGTAAAATTTTTATTTTTAAGAATTTAGAATTTTATTTTTAGAATTTTTGTTTTTTTATAATTTTATATTTTTAGAATTTTTGTTCATAAAAATTTCTATTTAAATAAATTTTGTTTTTCTTGTTTTGAGTGTTTTCAATGTTTTCACTGAAAACACTGAAAACATAAAAAACTTGGTTTTAAGTTTTGTGTTATAAATTTTATTTTATTTTTGAAAATAAATTTTCAAAAACAATATAGTAAACAAGTTTTTGGTGTTTTACAAAACAAAAAAATGAAAACAGCTTGAAAACAGTAAGGAAAACAGCTTCTTAACTTTTATTTACTCGCTGAATTTTAAAATAATGTTGAATGCTCACCAAACTTTACAATGTTACTCGCAATTACTCACTCTTGATGACTCATTGATGTCTTGTGGATGAAACTGCACACGTGACATACATTTCTACCAACCAATGTTGAGCTTCTCACAATGTCAACAAGCTGCATTTTGAATAATCACTAAACTTTTAATGAAGTCCTCGTTCACTCACTGAACATTAAAATTTTACTGGATACTCACTCAATTTTTCAAAGGTACACAATGTTACTCACTCACAGCGATTCAATAACAGCCCATTAATGGAATGCTCACGTGGTTGATGGAATGACCACGTGTCTTCCATTTTTCACTATTAAATCCACCAATCAGAATAGTCGTATGCCATATCATCAAACGCATTTTCAAAATTCATTTTCTAAGATGCCAAAAATTGTAAAATGTGTTTCCAATTAAACAAACGATTTCATTCCAATTGATCTCAAATTAGTTTCTCTCAAACGTTCCACCAATTGATTACCGACTTGTATTTAACATGGGGTGTAAGATGTACCCAATCAAAAAAAATCACACGCAATTACCTTCTCCATAGAATCTACAATCCTAAAATCAACGTCTATGGTTAACTTCCATCCAAGATGTCTTCAACACTAGAACGTTATCATAATAACAAAACTTTCTATTCCTAGATTGATTTGCTATAGCAGATTGGTTAAGGCTGAGGTTTTTGGTGGAACGTTTGGGATAAATCAATTTGAGATCAATTAGAATGAAACCATTTGTTTATTTGTGGCAAGTTTCACCGTTTTTGACATTTTAAAAACGCATTTTGGCGCGCGACTATTCTGGTTGGCAAATTTAATAGCAAAAATGGTGGACACGTGGTCATTCTATCAATGGGCTATTATTGAATCGATATGAATGGGTAATAGAGTGTAACTTTGAAAAGTTGAGTAAGCATCTAACAACATTTTAAAGTTCAGTGAGTGAACGATGACAAGATTAAAACTTAAGTGATTATTCAAAATGTGATATGCTGACATTGCAGCAGCTCGACATTGGTTGGCAGAAATATGTGCCACGTGGCATTCCGTCTGCCACGTGTGTAGTTTCGTCCATTGATTGTTAATGGGTTGTCAGGAGTGAGTAATGGAGAGTAACGTTATAAAGTTTGGTAAGTATTCAACACTATTTTAAAGTTCAATAAGTAAATGAAGATGAGACTAAAAGTTCAGTGATTATTTAAACAGTTAACTCGTTTTTTTTTATTAGTTTTTTTTACTTTTTTCTCCTTCTCTCATTGTTCTATTTATTTGTCTTGTAAAGATTTTTTGTTTAGTGTCAACAAAATAGTATTTTCTTAGAAATATTAAGAACATATATTTGTACTTTATTACTACCTCATCCCTCGTATTTGTTAAGTGCTGGTCATGTTGAACACAGAGGTCACGAGTCACATAGTAATCATGTCATTGCGAATGACTCAAACGATTCTACGAACCTCTATATTCCTTGTCGGCATACTTCAATAAGGTGATGTTAGTAATTCATTTTCACAAGGCAATGAAGATAGTTTAATCAATGGCTCACGCCTTGGCAAGGCTCCCGACTTGACAAAACAAGTCGAACCTTAACTTTACCATTTCTCAAGGACGAGATGAGTAGCAAACCTATCTATCTTGTTGAAATTATCTAAGTCTAAAATAAAGCTATAACAGAGATACCAAAGTATAGAACATGTAACTCCATATCTTGTGTCTCAAGTAAAACAACAATGTAATATTATTTTTGCTATGTGGCAGAAGGTTGGCTGCCATATAAGCCAAAATCATTAAAAAGTGCAAATAGAATCAAACAAAAATCAGTTCATTGATAACAATTTTCCCAATAAAGAAGCGATGTGTGTTTAGAAGATACCAGAACTCAATTGCCCGACCAATCAATGCATGACAAGTGTTAGCAACAAATAAAAGTTCTGAAATACCATTGGATTGAACTATCCTATACATACACGAAGAAAAATCTATGAAAAATCAAACTCCTAGTCAAATTTCTGTCCATTTTGGCCACCAACTTAGCCATTAGAGTGCAGATAGTGGTCAAACCACCATTTTGAGGTCTACATGTTAAGCTATTAGTGCTACAAGTGCAGGTTTTATAACAGGTAGACAGAAAGATGGGAATGATATGTTGGCATCTTAATTTTACCAAATTTTAAACTAAACAAATTAGCTTTGTTTGTGGGAACCATAAAGGTCCGTTTGGCATATGGACAATGGTTAAAGATAATAGATAAAATTTGTCTTATCTTTTTTGGAAAGATTTGATGTCCAGATAAACTTTTTTTTGAATAACAATTTAAGCAAAAAGTGAAGATAGGTTTTGTCCTCATAAAGAAGATGACAATTTTTTTTATTTGGATAATAATTCTCCTGTTTTTTTTTAAAGATGAACTTACCATTTATAATATATAACAAATCTATTTTTGAACATCCATACTATATGATAATCGCTACCACCCACCTGCCATCTGCCACCACCCGCCGCCGCCGCCGCCGCCTCCCTCCACCTATATTTTTTCTCTTTTAGTTTTTTTTACTTATCATTTAATTAAGAATAAATGCAGAATTATCTTTTTTTATCAAAAGTTGAATTTTTAACCGTGACTTTTTTCATTCTTATACATAACTAAACCAAACAAAGATAATAATAAATATGTTATCTGGATAACTTTTAGTGAAAATTAGGACTTATACCAACTTTCATTTAATTTTTTGATATTTACTGGATTATATTTTTGTAATCAATATTACTATATATTATATATATTTTACTGGAAATATTTAAAATATTTAATTATATTTAATTATATATTATCCAAACCCTTGTATAACTGTTTCAACTAAAAATTAGGGGGCTAATTTATCTAATCTAAAATGATAGAGTAATTCAAGTAATTTACCATTTGAACTTCATTCATCCATACGTCTCTTACTTATCAAAAATCACAGAACCCATGAATCCCTATTTTCTTCCCTTTTGATAGTAATCGTTCATTTTTCGTCACAATTCCAATCCGATTTCTTACTTCACGTAGAAATTCAATATATTCCATCCAGATTCCAGTCGTTATCTTAGTAAAAATCCACGCTACCTAAATTGAAATGGGTTCTTCACGAAGCGGCTCGAAATCTAGACGCAAAACCAAACAAAGACGAAATTCATCTAGAACGAAGAGGAATCGTGGGTTAAATAACGGTGCAACTAAACCAGCAAAGAAGAAGGTTAACATACCTGTGCATGAAGGACAAACGGTAAAAATTTTTGATTATTCTCTTTTTCAATACATGAATGCATATGATTTTATTCAATTTTTGATGGTATGAAATTGAATAGTTGTCTGGGCATTGATTAATTTATTGTGTTGGTCATTTTCATCATGATTTCCATTTTTATGTTAAATCAGTAAAAAATAAAAATTTTTGATACGTCTTCAACATGAACAATGTGTAGTAAGCATATCTTTATTATTATTATTATTTTAGGATTTGGGTTTTTTTTTTCAACCACCATGTTAGTGGATTATATTTCATGGATAGATCTTCCATTTCTTTGATAGAAAGTCATACAAATGTCTACTATTTGCTTTTTCATTTTTCTTTTTTTTAGAATTGTACCCATAATTGATAAATCGATATGGAATTTCGGTTGATGCAATTGTTTTGTTACTGTTAAAATATTAATCGAAGTCGACTTCTAGTATCTTGAATAGTTTACTTCACTGAACCTCAATAATATAGACAATGACTTGGAGTTGTTAATTGCATTTGCTAAATGCATTTGATGACGTTCATTATTAATGTAAATATCTATGTACAATCGTGTATAATATTTATCTTTTATGTTTTGTTAATGTTCCTTGTATATGTTCATACTTATTGATACTCATGTTTGATGTTTTATTTGCTTTATGTTGATAATCTAATATGTTAACTGAAAATAATTCATTTCTCAGTTTTGTTTTTACTATTTGATACTATCCCGCTTCCTAACTTTTATATTGATCTAAATAGGAAATGGACTATCTTATTTCACCTGATAAATGGGCACTTGGTAAAGTGAATGTGTTCGCTAATACAACGATATTCAACTCACTCAAGGGAAAGATGAATGATTCACAAAAGAAAATGTTTCATGATACTTGCTTTGCCCACTTCATGGATGTAGAAGATATAGTTGTAAATCACCAACTCATACATCAAATTCTGCTCAGGAAAGTGAAGCAACCTAATCCAGACGAGATGTGGTTTAAAATCGGTGACAGTGTAGTAAGCTTCACGATGGAGGATTTTTGTCTAATTATCGGTTTAGGAGTCGAAGGGGAAGACAAAGGATCTAAATTTGATTCTAGATACTGTAGGATAAAAAACGAGTATCTTAGTCATTTATCAAGCACATCAACATCAGATGTTTCTCAGTTTTTCATCAATAGTGCTTACATGTGCGATGAGGATGTTGTCATATTTGGATTACTATATTTGTTGACCAATCTTATGTTCACGGTAACTTATAAGAGATCGGTTGAAGAAGCGTTGATGGTATTGGTCAACTCTCTTGATTTTTATTCATATGCATGGGGCAAAGAATTATTCAAGATTACTTTGTCGTCATTGAAAGCTGGATTAAGGAATAAATCTTTGATAATCGAGGGTGATGGTAAACCATACCTTGCATATCGGATTTGTGGTTTTGTAATTGCATTCCAAGTGTGGATATATGAAACTATACCCATACTAGATGGAAAAATTTGTACCAAGATCGGTTTCCGTTCTCCACGTATGCTGAATTGGTCTTCAAGGGTCAACGAAACTTTCAACTATAATTTGAACGTGGGAAAAGATATTTTTGGCCGTCCAGATGTAAGTGTGCTTGGTTGATCCCTAATTTTGTTCCACCGGCTAACATTTCATAAGTCATATCATTCTTTGTTTATGGGATTGTTTATAATTTAATTTCATGTCTTTTCATTAGTTAAAAGCAGCTGAAATATAGCCCACAATGAAGATAGGCAGCAACATTACACTCATGGTTTGTACAATGATAGCCACGTTCAATGAGTTGAAGATAGTGACAATGAATTCGTGACCCCTATGACACGCCGTCCTCCATCGAAATCCAAGAAACACATGGAGATGCTTCAAGTAGTCAAACTATCATTGAAGTAGTACAAAACACACAGGTCATTTCAATGTTCACATCCCGCAATTAATAATATATTTGTATATTTGCACAAATGTGATTATGTAGTCTTCTATTTTGTAGACGGTTACCGCTTATTGTCATCTTAACTTGGAAAAAACGATCGATAACGTATCGAGTCCCAATATCAATTTCAATGCCAAATTAGTTGAAGAAGCGGCTACACTTCATTAATCTTCGAATAACAAGTTTGAGCATGCAATGAAAACTTTCCACACTTCATGTAATTTCTCAACCAACGGTTCAACTCGAAAACTGGATAAGAAGGTACGAAATTAATTATAGGACATTGAATAAATTACAAAATAGTTAAGATGCAAATATTGATTGACATGATTAATTTGCATCATCTATATCCCACGAATACTGCTTTTCGAAAGAGTCAATCATGAGGAGGCTTGATGCATTGCAATCTAAGCACAAGCAATTGATTTATGACCAATTTAAAATGAAGATGGAGATCCATAATTTGTTCACTGATTTTGCAAAGTCAATCGCCGATGGTATTGAAGCAGTAACTTCAATAATTGGTGTTGACCAGTTAGACTATATTGCTCATCCTCAGCCTGATATGTAAAATGACAAGAATCATATAAGTCTAATAGCATTATTACTCCATGTATCAAGGTTTGTTACTAATATTGACATTCCTGATTCTTGCTAATTAGTCCATATTCACGTGTTCACAAACTGGATCAAATTATTTTCAAGAAAAATCTTATCAAATCTACATTTTTTCTTGTTTCATTCAAAGGTTGCTGAGAGGAATGCAACAATCGGTATGCAACGATCAGCAACAACTCGAAGTACTACAAGACAATATCAACTCAACACAAGTCCTGAGATTGAGATTCCTAGCTTTGATCTAGGTATTGAATCTCAATCACATGAAGCTTGTATTATTCTAGAAAATGGATTGATCCTTACTGCAGATGACATCAAGAAGATAGATGACACTGTTGCAACAACGGTAAGGATGATACATCTTTACACGTCGCTAACTAGTAAAATTATGTTCATAATGGAACATGTTGATATGAATAATACCTCTTCTTACAATAATGTTTAGTTGGAATGTTACAAAATTAATAAGTGAAAGCTCTCTCTGCTTTGTTTACTATTTTTTCCTATTTACAATTGAGTAAGACCTAGTTTGTATAGTTAATTTCTGATTTGGTAATGCTTTTTTGATTTTTCATTTTCCATAATAGCGAACAACTGTACATGTTATTCAAGACACTACTGGTTATCCGGAAGGAAGGAGAAAGAAACGTAGAACGATAAGTGAAGATATTGAAAGTAACAACAAAGTTGGAAATGAAGTAGATGCAAGTGCATCAATCAGCCTGCTGGATGATGAAATTATATTTAGTGAAGAAGATTTTAGGCATATGGACGAGTCAACAGAAAAAAGTCGATGTCGTGCTCAAAAGCGGCCTGCTAAGGTAAGTTCTAATTAGTAATCTAAACTGCTCTTCATAAGTTATCTACTTAACGATTGTAATATCATATAACCTTGTCTTCCTCGTCATTTTTCTTTGCAGGCAACTACCTCGATTTCTCTTAACTTTGAATGTGGTAACACACCTGCTTCTCAAAAGAGAACAACCAAACCAGCAACATACATTAGATCTCCATTTGTTAGAAGTTTTCATTCACAGCCCGGAAACTCGTCACAATAGTTACCTGCTTCATTTCAGTACAAGATATGCGTGGAGTCTCCTAAATCCTCGGATGTTCAAGCATTTCTCAAATGGTATAACATTGGACTCCGACCTGGTAGCAAGTGAGTGATGCATTGTTCTTTGATAAATGTACTCCTACGGTTAATGTTTAGAAATGATATACCAATTTTGTCTTCTAATTTAGATTGAAGAAATTTCACAAAGATGAATTCCCGATACGTCCACCACATGAACTTGGTCCAATGAGCATTAGAGATAAAATGTGGTGGTATAGCTTGAAGCAGGTCTCAACTCCTTTAAACACCATGGTAATTGTTTATCAAATATATTATCATTTCTCCAAACTACTTCATATTTCCTACATTAATTTTAGATGTAATTGTCATACAGCACATCGATGCAATGTTTTTCTTCTTGAAATGAGGTTGAAACTCAGCACTTCCAACAGAATTAGGGCAAAATGTACTGATTGCTACTTTGATTTTAAGGTTAAGAGCTTAAATGGAAAGTTCAGAACTAATTCCAATTCGGTCGACAAGTTAAACCCTCTCATCGTATACACCAATAGGCATAATAATATGTTCAACTCTAATTGGAGGGAGGTTGACCATGTCTTTATTCCTGTTTTCATGGACAACAAAGCTCACTGGATATTGGTTGATCTGGACATGTCTAACCTGCATTTGGATGTCTATAATTCTTCGTTCAAGACAATCAGAGATGTTGCTGTACTTGATGTTGTTGAGCCATTACGTTAAATGATTCTGCACATAATTCGCAATTCTAAAATCTTTACCCGTGACATTCCAGATAAACCTTTGTCAACCACACTGTGCAAGGATATTCTACATCAAACAAATGGGTGAGTAATTCTTTAGCATCCATTTTATTTTAAAAATTTGTTATTAATTTTCAACTCTCCACGATACAATATACTTATGCTAAATTCTTATAAAAAATATACCAACCAGTTTTAATTCATGTTTGCAGTGGGGACTGTGGAATTTTTGTGATCAAGTTCGCGGAGTATGTAGCTGAGAACAAGATCAAACAGATGCCAAAAAATTTCGATACCAAAGTTGCACGTCTCAACATGGCTACACAATTATACAAGTTTGCTTGTGAGAAGCCGTACTTGAACATTTCTGGCTAGTCCAATATTTGTGTTATCTAAGTAGATATCTTGACTATGAATTAGGTAACTTCAGTTGGTGCAGTACACATCTCATTTTCAGCTTTTGGGTTTGGTTTTATTATCATTTATGTATATATATTTTCATATCGGTACGGGATTGTTATGTTTTGTAGACCACCTTGTACGTGCACTATGATATTTTGTTATTTATCTTCAAGGAATATATCTTAGTTTTTTTATTCTACTCCCATTGTCTCTGATCTTGTCTTCCAATTTTTAGTTTTGCACAAAATTGCATTGGATGAGATTTTTCGTGAGTTAACCTTATATTGGCAACATCTAGTTAACCTTATATTGGCACTGATGTTTATTGTTAGTATTAAGAATTATTATTTCGGTCAAACGATAACGCGGAAAGATAATTCCAACTGTTATTCTCTATGTGGTGATAATGAATATCGAATCACTTATATGAGACGACATTAATTGTCTTGCATCCGTTTTTCATTCAATTTCACTTTGCATATTGACTATCTTATTTGTTAAGTTATATTCAAAATTTTCCTTTTGCAAACATTGTTACAGATAGGCGATATGCATATATGATTTAGCAACAATTGTCAATTTTCAATGCTTCAACAATTTGACATTCAATTTGAATAAATTATCGCGAAAATTTGTGTCTCGGGTGTTCGACTAGTCGAAGCAGATTTCATTAATCAGGATATTAAACATATCTCTCTTAAGGAGTTCTAACATTTCCACGCCATCCAGTTTGTTCACATCTACATGATTTGTATGGTGGAGTAATATGCCATTTTCTGTGAGTTAAAGTGCATTCTTTAGTTCTCAAAATGCTCTACATATACCCATCATCCAATCGACAACTAATTACAGTGGTCTTCAATAAACAAAGAATGACGTGGTTAACAAATTCACCAAAATACTTGGCTATTTACAATACCATCCGAGTGCAATTGGGACATAAGAAAAAATTGAATCAAATACTAATGTACAAGAGGATTTCAGATTTTAGAAGGTCACATATAAAGTATTCAGATGCCATTTAAAAAATAGAGGTTGAGTTGCACAATTGAAATCGGAAGAGAGGGAGGAGGGGACAAATTCTGTGTACCATCAATGATAATTAAATAAACCAATATCCAGTAACATAAGCAATTACATGATGTATATTCAAATCACAATTTCCTAACAAAATACCCTGAGCACTCAACCATTTGAATTCTGAGAATGCAACCAGCATTTTCTTGCCAACTATTTGAGTAATCACTACAAAACATATTAACAATATTAGGATATGGTATTAAAGAATATGCAAATCTTCACATATGCAATAAATTAACACGGAAGCCAAATATAAGATGTCAAGATACCTACCTTAAAATAAGGAAAAGAATAGTCCTAAACCAGATCCATGGTAGAACGAGTTTGAGTTCCGTTATTTTCGTGCTTCACAAGGAATAAATTGGAAAGAAAGCTTAGCAAATCCAATATCACTTAATTTGAATTTCTAACTTTGAAAGTATACTGTTAACTTAAAACATGTATACTTTCCATCTGCATAATCATTAGAAGTTTTAATGTTTTACCTTGCAACTTCAATCAATGATTGCCTTCCTCTTCTTAGACTCATTCACAGGTGCACAAGGTGGATTTTTGCAGTTAGTTCGGTTGTGACCGTACTCCATGCAACGTCCACATTTAGATCTTTTCTTTAACTCACAAACTGATCGAAATCTCTTCTCACGTGGTCTACCCGACATTTTTTTCGAAAAGTGGAGCATTAACGACCATATTTTCGACATCATTTGGTATGTTCCAACCAGACTTCTTACCCAGAGGATATACTGTTTCCATATATGCCCCAATATAAGAATCCTTACGAAAGTAGGGTGAGCAATAGTCGTATACCGATAAATTATTTCTTCCAATTACTACTATTGCATGTGGACACGGTATTTCATCAAACTGAAAACGATTACAAGAACATGTCTTGTCATCCATCCTTACCAAAAATGATGAGGTTTTATCGTTAACTTGATATGTACCCTCACTTGATGGTACGACATGTCTCAACAAACATAAGATAAAATAGATAAACACTTACCTATATTCATTTTCATATATACGACTGCAGGTCTCACATATTAATAATGGCACTCATACGTATTTACATATATAAAATACTATTAATGCGAATCGTTGATTTAGAAATTTGAAAAAACCAAAACAAAAAGGATACATACCTCCGTTCTTATTGATTCTCGAGACCTCTCTCTCATCATGATCTTATATCTTGATCCGAGTCTTGTGAATGTTGATCTTACATCGTTTAAATTTTTGAAAAACCACTTTTGTACTGTACAACGTAAAGACTCAAACAATGCCTCAATTGGAAAGTTTTTTGCCGATCTTGTTACTGAATTAACCGATTCTACAATGTTTGATGTCATAGTGTTGAACATGTTCCATGTCATATACGCACTTGACCACTTATGATAACTGACCCGTTCATGTATTATAATTACCATTATAAGAAAATAGAAGACGATCATATATTTAATTAAGAATATAAATACATAAAATATGTTTGTATACCAGATATCCTCGTATGTCTTTATCTATGTTATCAAGATATCTCATTTGTATCTCAAATTTAGATTTTATAAGCTCTTGCTGCTGCGTTGAATGGTTGCCTTATGAATTTAGCATTTTACTAAACCACTTTTTCAAATTCTAGTATAGATGATAACAACATACACTATGCATTGCATTAGGATACACCTTCAATATTGCATTCTCTATACTGTCGCATGCATATCTGAAACAATTACCAGACCATCACGTTCACCATAAGCCTCTTTCAACCTTAAAAAGAACCACCCCATGATAAATGGTTTTCAGAATCACCCACTCCAAATGCAAGTATGAAAATGTTATTATTTACATCTTGTGTGCAAGCAGTGAATAGCGTGCCACCATAGCTACATGTTAAGAAAGTACCATCGACCACGATAATGGGCTTGCAGTATTTCCATCCTTCTATTGATGATCGTATCGCAACAAAACTAAACATTAACCTGTCATACTCATCTGTTTCAATTCTTGTGTAGGAATCTTGATTAGATTGTTTGATCATGAAAAAATGAGTAGGTAGGTTTGTATAAGATTTTTCTAGGTCACCTCTGACTAACTCCAATGCACATTCATGAGCTCTCCAAGCCTTCTTGTAACTAATAGATACCCCATAAGTTTTCATCATGTCTCTAACAACATCAGCTGGTGTGTATACCGTTCTCGCATAAGTAAATTTGTACTTTATGCAGCTCGCAATAACAATACATGTTGCTTGCCTATGATCACCTAATACTATGTCAAGTGAACATGTGTGATTATTCTTAATCTTTCTTATTTTGAACATTGCTGACCTTCCAATAATGGATCACCTAATCCCCCATTTGCATTTTCCATCTACGCACTTCAAATCGTACTCGCTCTTGTCTGATTTGTACATCTTAAACTGATATCGATAATGAATTGCATGCAGAGCTAGGCTTGTTATTAACAACTCCTTATTCTTGAAAATTGTATTGACGTTAATACTTTCAATACTAGGTTGGCAGACAATATTGCTATCAGATTCTTTAATTATTTCATCATCACATGTCATATGTTCACTTATTTCTAAACCCATTTCTTCTATCGTTGGCAACTTCGAATTCAAAGTAATATTGATAGTCCCTTTATCATAACACGTACCCCTTATATTCAGAGTTGATTCTAATGTATCTCGTGCTGTCATCACAGTATCCAAGGCCATTCTATTGTCACAAATACACAGAATCAGGTTGATATCAACACACAACCAAAATTTTGTCGAGTCTGATTCGTTCTTTTTTATCCCTTTGTAAAACGATACTGAACTATCTCCCGATATTCTTATCAGGGGTCCGTTTGCTACAACCTGGTATTGTATTGTCATATCATAGTGTGCTTGATCCCTCTTTAACTCCTTCATTATCAAATCAACTAGGAATACATAACTGCAATTTATCGATATAATTATTCTCACAACAAAATAGTCCTTGTAGTTACAATAACCGTCCCAAATTCCATCGTAATAAACCAAGACATTAATATCATTCATTTCTGCATAGCAAATCTAATTAATATTCTAAAAAGCTGTATTATCTTACAATATTTATTCTAATTGCAGCAAGACATAATATAAACACCCAATATTTATTAACATGTTTGAGTAATAACCAGAATGGATTAATACTATCAAAATAACTATTAATTCCATCTTTGTCCAAAAGCAAAGACTATTTCGTTTGGAATTAAAATTTTAAATTATTTAAAAATAATATGTATTTTCATGTATAATGAAAATATTTTTTATCCCAAACAATTATCCATAAAGGAAACACACTAATCGTGAAAATTTCTGATGCAACAGGTTTTGAGCTCTTCAATGGTAACCACTGTTTCACTTTCTTCGCTACTCAGGATCACCGGTTCATTTGCTATAATACTCCAGTAATCCAAAAAATTCTCCAAGCGTTACAATGTCCCATTATTTGGACCCCAAATTGATAAGAACTCTTGATTCTACATTTTGAATTTTGAAATTTCTTCATTTTTTGCTTCCCCTGTTAAGCCCAGTGCCATTTCCAAATTGTAAGATATCTTTGATTGTGGAATCTGTTTATGAGTGGACAATATTAACCCTATTAGTATGTACAATAATTTGGGTTAAGAATCCAGTAATATTCATTTTTTTGAAACGGTTCAGTACTATTCTAACCCAAGTTTGAAACACAGGCATAAATCTAAAGAACCCTAACTTTTATTCAGATAAATAGTTTTATCTACAAATCAAATGGTCCTAAACAAAAAACCATGAGTGAAAACATGAAAAAATCCCAAAAATCTAAAAAAATGAGTGAGAATGAGGCAAGTTTGAGTGATAACCATGAGAGCAGTGATGTAAACCCGAAAAGGCAGCTTAATGAGAATAGTCCTAGAAAATCAGCTGAAAAAGACTCGCCACCATAGGCACAAGTGGAAGGTAGCCTCCTTGGAATAGCTATAAATATGAGGCTCATATATGATAAAACGATGTCATGAACGCATCTCTGATGAAACGATGTCATCACGCAATGGGAGAAATCACTCACACGAGCAAAAAGCAAAAGCAGAGACCTACTATGTCTACTAGCACCTTTGATAGGCTCGGTGAGGAAGTTAATTTACATCAAAGGTGAGACTCTAGGAAAATCTTGCTTGGGCAGGCTAGATGTAATTAGAGAAATGCGAACTAAGACAGACAAGAAAGAGTATTGGAACTACCAAAACCAAAAGTATGATGGCAAACCCACTATAGTTAGATCCTATGTACTGGATGGTGGTAGTCTCTCTTTTTTCAAATGAGATAAAAAGACAAGCCAATCTCATTTATCCAACCCAAAACTACTACGACCATGATACACTTGTCGTAGGGATGGCAAAATAAGATCCGCCCCGCCCGAAAGACTATGCCCGACCTACGAAGGGAAGCTCGAGGGTGCTTGCCCGAACCCACTCTAAAGTTTTAAACCTTTCATTTTACACTTATATTTGTAAAAATAAAAAATAATATAATTAATTAATTGATTCATTGACAATAAACAATATGTCATTTTATACACTAATTCACTCCATTTATGTAATGCAAACTTTTGGATCACACCATTATAAATGTTATTTATATAAATGTTAAAAATTTAAAATGTGCATAGAATGATTATAACGAGCCCCATGCACTTAAAGTAACACACATACCATGGACATATTCACTATTAGTCTAAACACTAGTAAAAATAGTGTTGCTATGTTATCAATATTACGTAAACCAATACAAGTTGTTAACGATAGAAATCCAATTTATGAAAAAATTAGTCATAACGACACCATTATTGTTATGGAGATTCAACTTTAACGATAATATTGTCGTTGTAGGTCAAAATACTATAAAACGTACTCACATTCTTCCACACATCAAATCATGTTTGGTTGTTTTAAAAGTGAAATCGATGCAACAAAATGCTCATAATGACACTATTGTCGTTCTGTTAAAACGATAACGTCTTAATTGGCATTATGAATAAATTCAAAATACAAAACATCACTGAGATCATTAGAAATCCATAAATTCAATGAGTTGGATCCCCAAAATGTAATTAAACTATTTGTTTTGGATTCAAGGAACTTATTAATTCCTCAACCAAACAAGTGAAGAATGGTAGAATATATTGACGGTATTTTCAACTAACAATCAAATGCTAAAAAGATGATGGAGAAGAATATTTTAGGGTTTTTGTTGGAGAAATAGATTAAATCCTTGGATAAAGAAGATGAAGGAGACATTGAGACATGAAGTTTGTACTTTAATTTGGAAAAATTAATCAGTAAATGAAATTGTGGGTATCATAAGGATATCAAGGCCTTTTCACATATAGGGACATTTATGAGTTTTAATAAGGTAATTATATTTGCATTGTTATGAAATTAAAGGTAGAATAGAAGAATATGAGAGAGGAAAATGAATTGTGTGATTTTATTATTACTATGGACCCATATTTATAGGGTTCTAGAGAGAGTTACAAACATATTTATATACAATCAAATAAAACTTATCTAAGTATCATGATAAGACTAAGTAGTCATCAATAATTATCTCATAGTTTTACAACATTCTTCTTTTGATGACTATTTCTACAATAACAGTCTCGTTAAAAACTTTGATTGACAAAAACATAGTGGAACAAAATATCAAAAGAAAGAAAAAAAGAGTAGAGTTAATTGTTAAAGTTTTGGAGTATCAAGAAAATACTACCTCATTAAAACCTTACTAGGAAAATTCAGTGGAACAAAACCTGAACTAAGAAAAAAAGTACAACTACATCCCTGATACTAATCACTGAAGATCTTTAAAGATCTTTAAGAAAAAAGTGCAACTACATCCACGATACTAATCACTGAAGATCTTTAAGTCGACGCATCTCAATCTCATGTACCAATTTTTTTAATGTAGATGTCGGCAATTCTTTTGTGAATAATTCAGCCAAATTGTCACGAGCAAAGTTTTTAAACATCGATGTCACCATTCTTCTTAAGCTTGTGTGTATAGAAGATTTTTGGATAAATATGATTTGTCATGTCCCCTTTGATGTAGCCTCCTTTGAGTTGTACAATACAAGATGCATTGTCTTCATACAATATTGTTAGACCATCATTTGTTGAAACTAATCCGCATAATGCTTGGATAGGATGTGTTATGTTCCTCAACTAAGAACATTTTTGACTTGCTTCGTAGATTATAATAATTTCATATGATTTGAAGATGTTTCTGTCAAAGTTTGCTTCACAGCTCTCCATGATATATTTGTTCCTCCACGTGTAAACACATATCATGTTTGTAATTTAGATTTATGTGGATCGGAGTGATAAGGTACCTAATTTTCACTAAAGAAGATCCTAATTTATGTGAATAAAATAATTCCAAGTCAATAGTACCTTTTAGGTAATGAATAACGTGTTTAACACCATTCCAATGTCTTTGAGTGGGTGCAAAGTTATATTTTACAAGAAGATTTATAGAAAAAATTATGTTCGGTCAAGTACAATTTGTAAGATATGTTAATGCTTCAATTGCACTTAAGTATGGTATTTAAGATCCAATAATTTTTTTCCAATAATATTTTCCCATCTTCAAGTGGGCGAAATAGATCTTCAATTGATCGAACGACCATAAGCGATGCCAATAGATGTGCATTATCTATATAAAACCATTTGAAGACTTTTTCCATATAAGAAGATTGATGAACAAATAATCCTTGTAAGAAATGTTCAATTTGCAATCTAAGACATAATTTGTTTTTCCAAATCTTTCATGTCAAATTCATTTTTCAAATAATCCGCAGTTTTGTTGAGTTCTTCAGGAGTTCCTATAAATATTTAAATCATGAACGTAAAATCTAATGTTTGTTATGAAAACACATGGGCATACATCATCGTTTTTATAACATTATTTCAACAAATATTCACTAAGGTGATTATATCACATTCATCCGGATTGTTTTAATTTATATAATGATCTTTGCAATTTAATTGATAATATAATTGTGCGGAATGGATCATTTGCTTATAGCACGTTAAATCCTTTAGAAATTTTCATGTATATGTCACTATCAAGTGAACCATACAGATATGCAATTATTACGACTATAAGGTGCATATCAAGCTTTTGTGACACAATCAAACTTATTAAAAATCTAAATGGGATGGTGTCTATTACGGGAGAATATGTTTACTCATAATTGATTCCAGATCTTTGTGAGAAATCACTGGACTATGATTCGAGCTTCATATCTAGTAAATTCATTGCTTTCATTCATCTATCTTACAAAGACCTATTTATATCCTACAGGGATTACATTTTCAGAGGTTCGAACTATAGGTCCAAACACTTTGCGTTTTTCTAAAGAATTCAATTTCGATTGTATGACTTCTTTCTATTTTGGTCCGTCATTTATATTTTGACAATCTTTAATAGATTATTGTTCAGTATCCTCATTTTTCATGATATCAAATGTCACATTAAAGGCAAAGATATTGTCTATGACAATATTATTTCGTTTCCATAATTTAATGAAATCTCATTATTTTCTGACACTTGTAGTTCTGCAGGAATCACATTATCAGTATTTGATTATCAATATTTTCTACCATTGTTTTCTTAAAAAATTTAGTTAGTTTTTCTCTTGTACCTTTTTCTTTTGAAGTACAAAGTCTTTGGCACCAACTGGTCAACAACGCTTCTGGCGTATTTGAGATTCATTTGCTATAGTAGGTTGTCCTACATGGACATCAATTTTTGAGAGGGGTATTTTCTACTAGTATATATAACTTTGCCATTCCCTTGTATCAATGAATATACTAGGTAATTGGCTTGCAACTCTTTGTAAGTGAATGATTTTCTCAACTTCTTGCTTACATTCATTATTGCGGAAATCAAAATGAGATAGATTTGTTTTATTCCAATAAATTTTACCTTGTTTTTGAGGATGTAGTTTTGCCCCTCTTAAAGTTGGAAAAATTATTTCATCAAAATAACAATCTGCAAAGTGCAGTAAATAAATCACCCGTTAAAGTTTTAAGGTACCTAATAATGGACGGTGAATCAAAACCAACATAAAATGACTTTCGGTTGTACTGTCCAAGTTATCATTGGGGACCCATTTTAGTACGTTGTGTGGGTGAAATTGAGACTTGAACATCACAACTGAAAACTCGTAGATGAGAAATATTAGGTTCGTAGCCAAATGCAAGTTGTAAATGTGAGTATTCATGATAAGCACCAATAATACAGCATGTAATATAGCATGATTCCAAACAAAAGTTGAGAGTTTTGTTTTCATAAGTAATGGTCTAGCAATCAATTGAAGACGTTTGATAAATAACTTTGCTAAACTATTTTTTGTATGGACATGGGCAATCAAATGTTCAATGACAATCCCGATTGATATACAATAATCATTGAATGCTTGTGATCTAAATTCATCAACATTATCAAAACGGATTGTCTCGATATGAGTTATCGAAAAATTGAGCTCATAGTTTTATGATTTGAGCAAGTAGTCTAGCAAAAGTTGCATTTCTAGTAAAAATTAAGCAGACATGTGACTATTTAGTAGAAGAATTAATTAATACCATAAAACAACGAAATAATCCGCATTTGTGGATGTATTGGCCCACATATATCTTCATGATTTTTTTCTCATAAAAGTTGGAAATTCAACATGAACCTTCATAGTAAAAGGTCTAATGTCTAACTTGTATTGTGAACAAGTAACACATGGATAATCATTATATAAAAGAATCTTCTAGTTATTTAGAGGATGTCCATGTGAGTTGTTAATATTCGGCGCATTATTATTGCTCGTGGGTGTCCAAGTCGATTATGCCAAATCATAAAGTTTTTTAGTTCAACAAACTTCGAGTTCGTGACATTGTTTGATTCAATTGTTTTTATAAATGTATAATACATGCTAGATGAGAGTGTCGTGAGTTTTTCTTTTATCTGCTTCTAGCCAGATACAAAAAAAACTTATGCAAAGATATTCATTATTATTTTCTTGCATTGTCTCATTGCAGCAGATATCCATAAAACTAAGTAAATTTCTTCTGGATTTGTTAAAATAAAGTGTATCATTTATATGTAATTTTGTATTGTTTGATAAGATAATACTAGTTCTTCCGGAGCCTTTAACCATATTCGATATACCGGATATCGTATCAACATTATTTTATGCTAATGTTAAGTTGAAAATTACTTTCTTAGAATTTGTTTATGGCCTTTAGTATGTTATAGATTATAGATTATAGATTATAAATTATAGATATATTTAGAATTATTTAGGATAAATATACTCACAGTCCAAATTCTTTCAACTTTGTAATAATATCATCATCATTCAATTATACTAACAAATGTCGTTCACAGACTTTCATTAATTCGTATAGATAGTCTCAAAATAGTTATTTTTGACAATTTTGCCCTTAGATTAAATAAATTAAAAGAAAAGAAAAAATAAAATATAATGAAAAAATTGAAAATGGGACCATAACCTTTTCAAAAGTGTTATTAAATACTAAATATTTTACTTTTTTTAATAGATTTTCCTTAAATTAATGAAAAATGTGTAAACAAGTCCCAAATCTTCTAGCTATGTTCACCGAAAAGACTTTTAAAGTCTATACAGATTTCGTATAGAGATCCGTTAATTGACAAAAAATAAAACCGATAACTTAAATTTGACCAATTTAACAAAGACAAATTAGTTTATTCACATTCTATTATTTAAAAAAAATGGTCATCTTTCCCACCCCCAGTAGTATGAATGGCAATGGGGCGGGTCCAGGACAAGTCGGTCGTGCCTTGCCCCTCTCTGCAAAAATTTTGGGCTTCCCCGTGACCTGCGAATTCGACGGGCAACCCCTTTGACCCGTCAACCGCCCTTGATAATTTTTTTTTTAAAGCGAAAAAAATAATAAAAATAAAAATAATTTTTAAAAATATTTGTAGCAAACAAAAAAAAAAAATACAAGACTAGGATTGTTGTAGTGATTAAGATTTATAGTTTAATAACTCCAACTCCAACTCGAGTTCGATTCTTAATTTATTATTCAGCCAATTTCTAGTGAAAATTGTGGTTTGTATTATATTTTATGATTTTTTAAAAATAAATAAAAATTTGAGAGGTGGGGCAGCCTCAGACTCGCCCCTCTTACCCGAATAAGCGTGGCAGAGCAAGTTTTTTGCCATCCTTACCCAATAGGAGTACAACCAGGGAGAAATCCCCTCCCATCCAGTCGCGCAAAACTTTACCTCCCTACCTAGTTTTCGCGACCGGGGGTGATTTCTCCCCCTCGGTTTTATGGGGTAGGGTGGCATTTTTTTTTTTATTATCTTTTCTTTTCTTTTCTTTTCTTTTCTTTTCTTTTTTTGATTTTTAAAAATAAAATATTTATGATTTATTTATTCTTTTGAAAAGGTTAAGGACTTCAATTGTAATTTTCTATTTTTTCTTTCATTTATTTAAGCCAAAGGTAAAATTCAATAGGGACCATATGTGGAAATTAATGAAAAGATGAGAATGATATCAACGAATAAAATTGAATGGGGATGATATTATTACAAAGCTAAAAAAATGAGGACTGTAAGTATAATTAACTCAATTATTTATAAATGGTGTTATTTAAGCCCATATTTGGTAGTGCTTAACTTATAATTTCAGTTCGTCAAATAATTTTTTTATCCATATATTTCATAGGACCCACACATTCACCTATAACTTATAATATAAGACTTAAAAATAATTTCAAAGACTACCAAACATCGTCTAAAGTCTCGTATATCTCCTGGGCCGGTATGTGGAACAATTTCCTTTAACCAATAACCCCTAAGGCCATGCTTGTGAGTTTTTTTTTTTTTTTTTTTACCAGTTTTTACCGATTTTGGGTGATACCATTTATGAATGATTGGAAAAATTAGTGTTTGTTAGTTTTTAGAGCATCGGTAAAAACTGCCCAAAATCGGTGTAATACTAAATTGGAGTGTTCAAATCGATAGTTTTTTTCCGTTCTTAAAAAATTATTCCAATTTTACCATCTTTCAAACAACTATATTCAAAACTACTATAAACTTAATATTTGTAAAAATACAAAATACAAAAGAAAAAAAACATATACAAGAACATAAATTTAATTTTATATTTTAAATGATAGTTGGATATATAAATTTTTAAATTTTAATTTAATTTTTATATATATGGGCCAATATGTAATTTGATTTTTATAATTTTTTTTAGAACCGTTAGATAATAAACTCCCAGGCATGGGTTGGACCGTTTCAAAAACCGCTACTAAAACCTCCAAAACCGCTTCTACCATAAACACTCAAAATTGATACTTTAAAAAGCTCTGATAACCAATACTCCAAAATTAATTATACTAAAAGTATGTATGGGTCTTTTATTATTCACAGCATCGTCCAAAACGCACCGCTTTGTCCTTCAAATTTTTTTAATTATTGAAAGTACGGGTGGGACACGCCTCTATTTTGGAATTTTTTTTCTCCAATTGTGGCGACATTCTAGGCACAATTTGGTTCCTATTTTTCATGTATTGGCCTATTTGCCATTTTGCAAGTTTTTTTTTTTTTTCATCTCATATTATATTATAACTTATTCATTCAATTTTTTTACTAATCTTTTTTTTATGTATCTGAGGAATTTTTGTAAATGATTTTTTGTTTTCTTTTCACTGTATAATTGTTTCGATTTTGTCCTATTTTAAAATGTCAACACAATTGGGAATCAATTTTTGGTTCCCAATTTTTTCGAGAGGTCCATTTGTCCATTTTCCAAGTTTTTTTCTTCTACAAGCAGATTATTCATTTATTCAATTTTTTCATTGTATTTGATCTTGTAACAAGTAAATTATGTATACAATTCATTAATACTTATTTTTTACTGTATAATTGTTCCATTTTAAAATGTCGACAAATAAGACAATAAATAATTTAGTTCTCCTTAGTACAACAAATGGGTATTCCATTTGTTATAAATTTTCATTTGTGATTTTTTTTTTCTTTTTCTTTTTGAAGAATTTAAGTGATGTCGATTAAATGTTATTGATTTCGACAATAGCTCATTCATTCAATTTTTTCACTAATCTTTTTTTTTATTTGAGATATGTCCCACATGCAATTTTTCCCCCATATTATCTGCTTTTGTAGAACATCAATCAAGTCCCATCCACTAAATATCCATAAATACATTTTCATATGCTAAAATCCAATAATCTATTTCCAAAGTTGAACATCAAATTTTTAAACATTAGATCCGGTTACTACTCATTCACCATCATTCTTAAATATTATTCGTTTCACTATTTAAATTAGCTAAAATAGCTAATTTTTGTAAATGATTTTTTCCTTTTTTACTGTATAATTGTTCCATTTTAAAATGTTTACACGACATTGTCCACAAATAATGGGAATCAAATTTGATTATAATTTTTCATTTGTTACTTTTTCATTTGGTTATAATTTGACGATAAATTGGAACCAAATTTGGTTATAATTTTTCATTTGTTACTTTTTCTTCTTCTTCTTTATTTAAGTGATGTTGACCAAATATTGTTGTTTTCGACAAACTTTATATATATATATATATATATATATGATAAATTAATTATCATTGATGCATCTGATAACAAATGTTGTACATATGAATTATTTGTCTGCCGAAAGTTGTCCTAAGATATGTTTATTGAAATGTGATTTATCTAAGAATTTTAGTTAATATCATATATATAAGTTTTTTTATTAGAATTTCTTTTTTTAAGATGGTTTTTGAGATTTAGAGGACAAAAAGAAAGAATGGCTAAATTTATTTCGCTTTGATGTTTGTTTAACTTACTGCAACTTAAATTATATACATATTAAATTTTAACAAATTACATAAGCAATGCACATACCCGTATATATATATATATATATACTAGTTTGTGTGCACGTCATGTGCCTGTAATGGTCTATTTATTAAGTATAATTGTACAAATATAATTCTTATAATCAAATCAAATCATCATGTACTAAGTGTATGAAAAAATCGAACTCTGAACAATCACTTGAAGCAAGATTTCATACAAAAGTTATATAAATAAGACTGATATCATTATAAAGATATCTAATATTGCACAAAAACTATCATGAGATTTACATATCCCAAAAAACCCAACCGAGCATATACAATGATGACACATTTTTTACCCAACATGGAACAAACAAAGAATCCTATTAGCGAAGAGCATGATTGTTCCACTTGGGCATTGGGACAAAAATAAAAATGCTCCTTGATCTAAATATACACTATTTAATATGCATAATAAACAACATATGGAATATGATTTAGAACCAGGGAATTATAAATACTATACAATGATTGATAAAAAGAAATGACACATGGACACATGCTATGAAAAAAAATAGTTGTTCCGATAAATTAGAAATGATCTAAACTTTTTCATTAATATTTATGCTATTCCTAGATCCAAATATCTCTTATTAGCACACCGGCACGAACAATTCCATGGAATTTAAGAATCAATCTTGTTAAAAAGCTATGAGCCGAAAAATATAATAATGATAATAATAACAATAATAACAACATAAAGAGGCATGCTACATGAATAGGAATGTAACAAAAGAGAAACCAATGTTAATAAGGAAATCTCTTTAGATGAATTTACTCACACTACTATGTATATATAATATATTATTAAATTTACTATTCTAATGTAATTATTCTAAAAATACTGTGGGTGTGTGTGTGTGTGTGTGTGTATTATAATATTCACAAAAATGAAACGTTTTATATTTTACCCATTAAATCAGCAGAGAAAGAGAAGAATTGGAGAGAGATAAAACAGTTTCCATCTTCACGAACCACTTCACCGCACCATTCCAGCCGACATTGCCGCTAACCGTATCATCCAATCCCCCAAATCTCTAGGGTTCTACCACAAGATGAAAGTCTAACCCCCAATTTGTTGAAATTTTAGTCGCTGGGCAAAGATACCAAACATGGATACACCTTCTTGCAGAATGACTCAGTCGACGGCAAAGAAGGAGTCACCTGAAATTATGAAGAAGACGGCATTACATTCTGGACAGCAAGTCATTTCCTCTGGGTGAATTTTTAAGTTGCAATGAATGTTACGAAATGGATTGAATATTTTTTGTTTGAGATTCATTGTTCTTATGTTTGGGGAAAATTCAATTATTGAGTTCATGTTAATCAATTTTGGATGAAATTGCTTGGTAACTTACTGAAGATTTTGAATCCTAAGAGCTTGTTTAATAAGGATTAAAAACTCATTTTGGTTTTTTTCAGCCGTCATTTTTTACTTTTTAACGTACTTTTAACATGAAAAGTCAACAATTTCAACTCAAGTAAACCAATATTGGTTTATAAACTAGTTTATAATTTTTGTTAAACGGGTCCTAAATTTGGAGTTGCATCTACATATTGCATAGAATGTTACAAATTTTGTAGTGATGTGAAATTAGCCATTAACTTGTTGCAATTAATGTTACAAATCTGATTTTATGTTATCACGTGTTTTTATATAAATATTAACATAATATGGCTGATTGAATGTTACAAATTTGAATGTTAAAAACATCAATTGTAGTGGTGTTAATATGCTATTAGGTTTGATAAAAATTAACACGTGATATCACGTAGCAAAAAATCTGTTTTGATGTTATCAGGTTTGTTAATAATACGAGGATGTTATCGTCGAACAAGATTTTGCATAAAGAAGATGAATTGCAATTGGGAGCATCGAGTTGCAGTATATTTCAATGGAGGAGAGATGTTGAGAAGATTATGATTGATTATGATTTTTGGCCAAATATAGAATTCTAATTAAGATGGTAAACTGGAGATAAATATAGCATTCGCTAATTAAAATTAATTATATTTGATATAAAATAAAAAAAGGAAAAAAGGTAGATGCACCCAGTATTGATGTAATATAAAAGATGTAATAGTTTTTTTTTGTAAATATTAACATATTCTGGCTTATTGATGAAAATTTCCCATCTCTTTACTTTGCGAAAACGATAAATAAAAAGCTTTTTCGACTCAGTGAGTTAAAGCTCATACTACAAGCCCAAAAGTAGAAAATATGCCAAGAAATCCTTTATTCACATCAAATTCAAATCTTTTAAATTAAGTCCATCAATCTAAGAATATTAAACACAGACATAAAATGGGTGTCTTCACACAAGAATTCAAAACCATTAAGTGAAGAAATAAAAAACACACGTATTTCCAAACATTCAAAGATTTATTTTTTGGTTAAACCATCTTTTTATACCAGTAAAAAGAAGGAAAACACAACCAGCACTCAATCATTTTTTTCCAAACAACAAAAACCAACATGTTTACCGTCTTCTAATTCACGATTTCACCGACGATTCTAGTACTTTTCATCAAAAAAATGCTACCCAAGAAAAAAAAGCTGAAAATCTTCAAGCTAAACAAGTAGCGCAAAAAAATGACCAGGAAAAGAAAAACCCATATGAGATTTTGCAGGGGCGAAAGGCAAAACGCCTCCAAAACATATACTAATCCATGTCTCTCATGTCTCAGTCTCTCAAGACCAGCTCTCTCTTGGAGGAATGTCGGTCCAGTCTCTCAAAGCCTGACTCTCATGCTTGGAGGAACCCCATTGGTAGCACCAGCTGAAGTAGTTGTATTTTCTGATTAAGACGGCCTATCAATGAAGGTCTCGATTGGATTAGCAAGATAAGGTAATGGCACATTGATGTCTAGTGTTTACCTTTCTTAAAACATTTCCTACAAACCATGATAGCAACTCCTGTGTTCCTCATTGAAGCTAAATGATCTCCAGCAACCTTAACATCTTCTTGTTTGGTACCTATTTGACATTTATGAGTTAGCTAAATTGTTATGTAGATGAAGAGAGATTATAAATTACCTTTAGATGAATGTCATTAAATGTAACATTAGCATATATGAGATGCACCTTTGTTTTGTCATTTGGGTTTTGAAGAATAGCTCTAGCTACCTAACATGAAAACAAAAAGGATATAATGAGATACATAACATGGTGTCCCATTTTATTACCTATCAATAATAAAATAATGGCATTTGGGATGGAACATTCATATTCTAAATTAAAAGTGGAATATTTGTGGAAGTGAACACATAATTGTGAAAGTTGAGCAAGTACATAAACCTATCAATTCATATAGATATGGTTCAAATTTATTGATGTGTTTTTAAGTAGAACAAATGGAAAATAAACATTAATTTTTTTTTTGCAGTAGGAGATTCGAATCAGATATGAATATGGCAGCATGGTTTTTGGTGTATGCTCATTTAATAATAAATACATAGAAGGTGCTAATACATGCATTCACTTGGCTTTTTTTAGGATGAGGTGAATGAGAATGGTGGATTGATAGCAAATTTAGATCTAAATTTTATTCCGTTGGTTTGTTCGATCAAACGCTATATTAGCGAAATGTTTAATAAAATCAATTTTTGTGCTGTAGAATCATGCCAATGTAAAGCATGATAAAAAAGAATTGAGTTAAAGCACACACATTTGCCATTTAAGATTAAGTCAAGTAACATAAATGGACCACAAATCTTGTTAGTTTGAACTTTGAACAGAGAAAAGCTATATGAATAAATTTTCGTTTTTCATTGCACATAGATAGTAATTGCTTTTATCAAGTTCACTACAAGAATAGAATCAGATCCCAATTATTATGCATGGTATGAACAAAATATAATTGAATATATGCACAAGCTCATGCAAAATCTTCATCGACAATTAAAATTACCTGCTATGCGCTCATCATATTCTTTAATGAAGTTAATGAACTTAGAATTCCCCGGTGCTAAAGAAGCACCATCTTCCGAGGTTGTCTTAGTAGTTTAGTATTCTTCAAGCTTGATATATGCCATGTTGTAAGCAGAACATCAAAAGAATAAACAATTAAATATAGGCCACATACGCAAAAATTGAAGTATAAAATTAATCAAGAAACAGAGCATGTATGAAAAGTTTTAATTTTGTTTAAGTTGGTTATTAATGGCTTCAAAATTTTGGAGGAAGTTGTTGGATTTATTACTCATGTCACTAATTAAATGAAGTCCATTAATCAAAGAAAGCATGACATGGTTATGACGGCGAAGAAATGAGCGACACAACCAAGAAAAATAAAAAGGAAAAAATTCACAACTAAGAAATTTTCAAGCGTGGGCGGGTGTGGGGATAGGAACGTGTAGATACATGTGTGGCCCTTTAATTACCTTAACAAAGGCAACAATGACATGTAGATCCTTCGTGTACTCCTGAAGAGGCACATATAAAGTTCGTTATGTACTAAGTAAATACACAATAAAAAGTGAAGAATCAAAACTTTTGGTTACATAATTGATTTCGTAAAGATCAAATACAAAAGAGAACATGCTCAACAAAGTTTTTAGTAGTGATTTTTGCTAACTATCGAGAGAAACAAATTTAAGGAGAATGAACTAAAGATAGAATTTCATGGTAAACTACATTTTTTGTACACTGAGCATGAAGTTTATTATCTGAAATTGGTCTAACAAGAACTTTGATAGATTTACTTGTCTTTGCTCTTGACAATGCAACATACAATTGGTCATATGAAAATACAGGTTGTGGAAGATAGAATCCAACAAATTATAGAGTTAGTCATTGGAATTTATTTATTATCATTGCAAAATAAGGACGAATTGGAAATTGTGTCTGTTTAAATGGAAATGGATTTGTATCCCTTTCAAAAGGAACAAAAGGAAGTCGAGGTAAAAATACCCTTTCTCCACGATGTTCTCCAATGGCAACTTTAGCATCAATTACGTTTCGTTCAAACCTTCTACATATTAATCTAGTTCCATTACATAGTCCTTCCGAAGGATTAATATTTCGAAGTAATATCACAAGACAATTTAGCTTTAATATTAGTTCATGTGGTGGTATACTATTTAGAGTTAAAGTGTTTAGAAAATCTTCTTGCATGCTTTGTTCAGTTTCATCCAATGATAATCTTAACCTAACCCATTTAGGTTAATTAACCGACTATAACTGATAACCTAACACATGTACAGTTCTGTTAATAGATAATTTTAACCTAACCTATTTAGGTTAACATGAGTAGGTTAACAAAACCTAGTTAGGTTAATTAATATGAGTATGTTAACCTAATTATGTTAATAGAATCACTTAACAGAACAAAATAAAGATGCAGCATTTAACTCTAATATGCATATGTTAACATGTGTCTGTTGTGTTAACAGAATAATCTTAACCTAACCCATTTAGGTTAACATGGGCATATAATAGAACATAATTAGGTTAACATGAGCAGGTTAATTAACCTACTATAACTGATGACCTAACACATGTACATTTCTATTAACAAAATAATTTTAACCTAACCTAATTAGGTTAACGTGAGCATTTAACAGAACAAAATAAAGATAAAGTTTTATTCGTAAAAGAAGCAACTTGATTTTATCTCAATCGTTTTCACATTATTTCCTCAACAGATTTCAAATATATAATAAAATAAACATCATACAATACATCTAATACATTTACGAGTAAATAATTCAACATAAATCTCATTATGTTTTTAAATATGTATATATTATTCTCCGTCCATGCGGCTACTAGCAAGCGGAACTTGACTGCTACAATTCAGTCGAGTGTGTCTAGTTACACCACATCTACCGTACCTACGACGGCGGGGACGCTCTCCAGCAGATGGTATTCTTGATGTAGATTTACGGCCAACCCATCGTTTCACTAAAGGTGGCAAAATATTGAGTGAGCTAGCAATATGGTCGGAAACTTCCCATTCGACTTCATTTGGCAAGGAGAATATTGTTTCGGCATATGCTGCTATCCAAAAATCAATTGTGTAATATTTGAGAGCACAACACGTGAGCTGAAATCCCTTTATGCAATGCGACGATGACATCATGCACGCAAGGAAAACTCTTTAACTGAAATTGTCTACACGTGCAAGTGTTATCATCCAAGTTCACAACGTACCAAGTGTTTGGTCCACTATTCACATCAAACCGAAATTGGTCTAGAGGCTCTACATACAACGTCTTTGGCACCTCAAGACTATTGAAAAGTTTTTCTTCCATTGTCAGAGTTAGAGTGCTTGTATGTATCTATGACTCCCCGCGTCTATTATAAAACCATTCCTGCAACTTGCTGCGTATGTTCTCTATTAGTGCAAGAATTGGTAACTCCAATCTTTCTTCAACAAGGAATTCAGTGCAACTCTGCATTATTTGATGTCATCATATTGTACCAAATTTCAATAAAATGTGCCATTGCCTAATGTTCAACCCTCATATCGATCAAATATTGCCATGCTTTCTTCGATTTATTATGCATCTCATCCATAAAATTATTAAATTCTTTGACACTGTATGCCTATGCCGCTTTCTTAAACAATGATTGAAGAGCGAGAACCCGATACCTCGTCTTCAAATTGCCTTGTATATGGTACATGTAGTAGCCATGGTGTGCATTAGGATAAACATCTCTGATACAATTTTTTATACTATTACCCCAATCAGACACAAAAGCAATGTCCTCAACGTCGCCCGTAACTTCTTTCAACTTTGTGAATAACCAATTCAACGATTCATCATTCTCATTATCGACAATGCCAAATGTAATAAGATAAATTTGAATGTTCGCATATTGACATGTAGCAATAAGTATCGTGCCTTCATATTTTGCTTTCAAAAATGTTCTATCGACACAAATTACACACCGCATTGAACATATAAATCCTCAAATACACGGTCCAAGAGCCATGAAGAAGTATTTGAAGCGGTTGTCGACATCAGTCTGAATAAAAAACATCGAGCCCGGATTTGTTTTCTCCTAAGTTGTGGCAATATGAGGCCAGTTTACTATAACTATCCTCAGGTGAACCCATTAAGTCATCCAGAGCGCAATCTTTAGACTTTTAGGCCTTCTGATAGCTCATTACAACCCCGAACTCTCGACAGATGTCATTGATGATGTCTGCAGGTCTGTACATAGTTATGGAGTCTCGAAACTTGTGCATTATATGTCCTTCACTAACCCATGATCGTGCTTGTCTGTGATCATTGCACAAGTCTCATATTCGCAAGTATGTTTCGTACATACTTTTGAACAAAAAATATCAGATGTGTTAAACTTCATTGCTCGCAAACGCCACTTGCAACTATTATCTACACAATCAAGTGTGTACGCTATTTTATTTGATTTCTTCACTTTAAATTCGAAGTTATGTTTCAACGCAATCAAGTGCACAGCTTTCTGCGTAGGTCTTTCTTTTATCAAACAACTGGTCAACATGCAAATCTTCAACATCAGGAATCACTCGAGTCGTACGAGAAGATCGTGAACTAGGACCAGCCTGGTGGCCACGTGAAACTGAGGCAATGAGATCGTCGTTTGTAAATGAAAATTCATCCTCATTGTCTTGAACTATCTCAAGAGGTATTTGTGTAGCATTCGTCTTTGAAAAACTACATCATCATCTCGAGCTATCTCCACTGTATTCTAAAAATCATCTCCGTTACGATACATTTAATCTCCGGCTTCATCTCATGCGTCATTAATACATTCATAGGTTGCTCTCTCCTTACCAGTAGGGATGGCAAAAAAATCTGCCGTCCCGGATCCGCCCGCCCCGCCCCGCTTCTTCAATTTTTTTTTGAAAAAATATAGTAGAAATTATAATTTTCACTAAAGATGAACTAAAGAAGAATTGAACCCGGGTTAAAACTTATAAACTACCAACGTTAACCACTATACTACAACCCAAATCTTATAATTTTTTTGTTTTATTTGGTACAAATATTTAAAAAATTTGTATTTCTTTTTTTACAAAAAAAAATTAATCAGGACGGTTGGCGGGTCAAAGGCCGCCATGCCCTGAGAATTTTGTCCCAGGCGCGAGGCGAGCGAGGCGAGGCGGGGCGAGGGGGCGGGGGGGCGGGCCAAAATTTTTCGCGGGGCAGGCGGGGCCGACCCCGTCCCATTGCCATCCCTACCTACCAGAGTTACACATAGAAGAGTATGATGCTTTTCGTTCAGTTCAATCAGCCACTTTAACTGCATGTCTGAAGTTATCTTTACCGGTGGAACTGAGAAATGTGTATTGGTAGGAAAAAGAAATCCAAACTCTATATCGTATTCGAATAGTCAAAATTAATGAGGTTTCCTACATCATGATACAATATCGTATACGATGTACTCGCAGATACATGAAGTGCAGCAACCGATTCTCCATTATCCCCGTTCTATTTCCATGTCCACTGACCTTGGTCATTCTTTTAAAACTCACCGAAGTAACAAATAGTGAGGAGTGTCATATATGCATTTCAACAAAATAATTAAAATGATGTTAGCTAAGTAATAACAGAAATCCATATTGACTATTAACATACTGCATGGTGATGATTTTTATGTTCATTTTAATGAGGGCTGTTAAGTTCAGTTGGTCTGTTATATGAAGTTTGTTAAGTTTGGTCAACTAATGGCTAATTATAAAGTTTAACCAACCAAAAGTTTAGGTTAATAGACCAAAACATACCAACAATTTAGGTTAACGGAACAACAATTTAGGTTAACGGAACAACAATTTAGGGTTAATGAGACTTAAAGTGTAGGTTAACTAACGTGTTAGGTTAACCGACCTATAATGTAGGTTAACAGACTCAGAGCGTAGGTTAACAGACCACATATGTAGGTTAACTGACTCCAAGTGTAGGTTAACAGACCACAAGTGTTAGGTTAACAGACCAATAATATATGTTAACAGACTCAGAGCGTAGGTTAATGTTAATAGACTCAGAGCGTAGGTTAACAGCTACATGTGTAGGTTAACCGACTTAAAGTGTAGGTTAACATACTAAGAGAGTATGTTAACTGACCTAAAGTATATGTTAACCTACGTGACCTTCTTCAATTTAACAGAACACATAAACAAATATCCTTCCAATTAATTCATTCAATTAATGCCCATTAATCTAAATACGCTAAAATATGCCAACATATCATTTCACAATTACGATATCCACCCAATTCAAAATGAAAATGAACTAACTTACTAATTACAAAATGCCAAATTGTTGGCTTTTGTGTTGTTCATGAGATGCTTGTTCTCAACTTTGAAGATAACTTTTGCTGCAATATGATGAATGAATTAATATTGAATGTGTTTTTTTCTGACAATAACAGGAGCCGTTGTGTTCAATAAACTATTTGTGTCATTAAAAAGGTATTTATGTCTTTTATAATTGACATATTTTAGTAGTTCTAATATCTTAATAAGGTTATTACTGTCTTTTATATCAAAATACACCTTTAAAACTTATTTGTTGAAAGTTAGACTATTTTTATGGGTTAATTTTACCAACGATCACTAAAGTTATTTTCAAATTACAAAATGGTCACTGAAGTTCAAAATTTTCAGTACTGGTCACTGTAGTTAGAAATTCTTTCACTAATAGTGACTCCATTAAATTTCTAATTTAAAATGATGATGTGACATTTATTTATTGTATGATAGTCCATGCACTTTATATAATATTCACTTTAGTCCATATACTTCAATTAAATTCTTCAAAAATTGTATTTTAGGTCCTTATTCTTTTACATCTTTACACATTGGCCTCTAAATTTTCAATTATCTTTTAGTTGAGTCCTCCAAAAAATTGTCTTAGGTCCTTTAACTTTTACATCTTTACACTTTGGTCCTCAATTTTTCAATTATCTTCCAATTAAGTCCTCTAAAAAATTACATATTAGGTCCTTCAACTTTATACATCTTTACACTTTGGTCTCCAAATTTTTAATTATCTTTCAGTTAAGTCCTCTAAAAAATTGCATATTAAATCCTTCAACTTTATACATCTTCAAACTTTGGTATCCCAAATCGGCCAAAATAAGTGTAATTTTAGTGGTCAAAATAAGTGCACTTTCAATTAAATCTTTGACTTTACACTCGAATTTTCACCTAAACGAACAAAATAATATTATAGAGTCTGACTATTAAAATGTCTACTTTTAGTGGTCAACTAAGTGATAAGTGCAAATTTTACACTTATTTTGACCACTAAATAGTTTATTATGTAATTATATTATTTTATTCATATAGGTGAAAATTCGAGATTGTAAAGTCAAAGATTTAATTGAAAGTACACTTATTTTGACCACTAAAATTGTACTTATTTAGGTCACTAAAATCAAGAATTTGAAGGACCAAAGTTTGAAGATGTATAAAGTTGAAGGACCTAAGATACAATTTTTTAGAAGATTTAACTGAAAGATGAGTGAAAATTTGGAAACCAAAGTGTAAAAATGTAAAAAGTTGAAGGACCTAAGATACAATTTTTGGAGGACTTAACTGGAAGATAATTAAAAATTTGGAGACAAAAGTGTAAAAATGTAAAAGATCAAGGACCTAAGATGTATATTTGAAAGACTTAATTGAAATATAGGGACTAAAGTGAATATTATATAAAGTACATGGACTATTATGCAATAAATAAATGCTACATCACTATTTTAAATTAGAAATTTAATAAAGTGACAATTAATGAAAGGATTTTAACTTCAGCAACAGGGATGGCAATGGAGCTGGGGGCGGGGGCGCCCAACCCCGCCGCGATCCACGAGTCATGAGGCGGGTCAAAAGATTGTATGGGCTCATTTATTTTTTTTTTTTTTATAAAACTGAAAACAAAAATTAAAAAAAAATAATTTTTTTTAAATATTAGTACCAAACAAAATAAAAAAATTATAAGATTGAGGTTATGATGTAGTGGTTAAGATTGGTAATATGGTACTTTACAAGTTTCAACTCAGGTTCGAATCTTCTTTAGTCTATTTGTAGTGAAAACTATAATTTCTATTCTATTTTATGATTTTTCAAAAAAAAAAAAAAAATCGGAGGAGGGTGGATCGTGGGGGCGGGTCCCGACCCATCTGGACCGGCATGTAAGGTAATTTTCTATTCCAAACCCGCCCTATTATCCGTGAGTGGGCGGGCGAGGCAAGGCAGGGCGGGCGGGGTGGTCGCAGGTTTTTACCATCTCTACTTCAACGACCACCACCGAAACTTTTGAAATTTTTAAGAATTATTTTGTAATTTTAAAGTAACTTTAGTGAACATTGGTGAAATTAACCCTATTTTTATTGTATACCAGTTTGACAAGCTATTTAGCCTAATCCCCCGAAATAATAAGAGGTGAATGAAAAATGTCAATACTGTGGGAGAAGAGCGAGACATGGAGATGGATGGTGAGGAAGACCAGGGACTCGAAGCCCTTTTTCTTCGCATTCGCCACCGTGTGCGGCGTCGTTCCAGGGGTTATAGGCTACTGCGTTATGCAACTCACCAGCTCCCGTAACCCGGACCTCGAAGCCAAGCTCCGCCAATCCGCTCGCCCAGAATCCCTAGTAAGACCTGCTCCTCCCCGAGCCCTAACTTATCTAATTTACTTTTTTGAAACTTCTGTTTTCTGGTATATTGTAAGAAACCCTTAAGAATTAGGATCTCCCTCTTCTCCCCTGTCCCTGTCGAACTTTTGACAATTTAGTGTTCGCCCTTGAAATTACATATTATTAGGGAAGAATACGTATTTCCAAAATTTTTGACATTTGACGTGTTATGCTAACATATTATATTCTTATGCATTGAGTTTGATTTTATTTGCGTAATACTGTCTATGCCTTACCAAACATGCTATCGCCATACTAATTTTCGGTAATTTTATTTCTCGTGCAACGCAAGAGTGAAACAGAGAGCAAACATGTTTTCTTGATTGCGTTCACTCGAGTACACCTATGGACTCTGAAGGAGCTAATGCACCCGTTTAAAGTGGACCTATTATCCAAAGATAAAAATGAATTATCCGATGTAAGCTAGAAGTTTAGAGCTCAACACAACGTCTTCTGATGAGTTATAATCCTTAATCTATTCATGGTAATGTAATTTTGATAGCTTAGCATAACGGTGTCCATGAAAACTGATAAACGTTTTTATTAACTTCTCACTTGCTTGTTTGTTTTTCTGCCGGTTACAGCAAGGCATATGCATAATTGAGTATTGAAGTCTGAAGAGATCAGTCTTCTGAAGTTGTATAAAAGCTTCTGAATAGGCTGTATTGTTTGATTCAACAATGAATTACACGCGTGGCTAAATTTAGAGAACCATGGAAAGACATGTGAAAGGCCTACGTAATTAAATTGTAAGCTTGACTATTATCATTTATGTCAAGAGAAAAATCAAGCTGTAAACTGCCAGTATTTTTTAACTGTTGAATATACCAGTCCCAGGGCACTAAATTATTTTTTAAATAGTTTAAGAATAGTAATTATTTAAGGAATATACCAGTCCAAGTGCACTAATTATTTAATAAAATTTACAAATAGTAATTATCTAAAGTTTATCAATCTATGTTTAATGTTCTTGTCTCCTTAACTCCTTGCTTTAGGAGACTGGATAGTTCTTAACCTTGTGGAAATAGATAAAGTTACTAAAACTGTGTAATTTTGTCTAGTTTGATATAGGTTGACACACTTGCAGTAGTTCGGAGTGTTCGTTCTGATTAAGGTGTTAAAAGTTGACTCTGTTACTCTAATGAAGTGGCATTGTTTTGTTCGAGAATTTTGTACAGAACTGGTAAAAATATTATCCTGTACTTAATTTCAGTGAAACTTTGGCATTAGGAACAATGCATGTTTATGAAATATATAATTGTTTTTATTTACCTCTGTAGTCTATTTTTGAATCTTCCTCATCTTATATTTAGTCCTGAGTAGTATTCACCTTGAATGTGAGTGTCATTTCAAATAATTACTTTGGATTGTTCATTAGATGATGGGTAAAGTTAATAGAGAGCGACTGGGGGAATACCTCGGGGAACTGAAGAGAAAAGAAGACACCAATGACAGATATGTTGCTGCTCTGAGGGGGGAGACATTGACTAGAAAGCCTTATGTGAGAATTCAACCAATCCCAGAGCAAAGTGGTTCTATAGTTCAAAAGGAACAGAAGTAGACTGTATGCCAGCTTTTGTTCCAGCGAGATCTTGATTTTAATAAGGGAAAGAGGAGTTGGCTGTGTTAGCTTTTCAGTGTGGACTTGAACGATTTGCCCAGTTGTTTCTAACGCGAGATTTCTCTAAATTGTACTGGTATTGTGACAAAAGTAAGCAATGTCAGATTGATTGTTCGGATGAGGTACTTTATTTACGTGTATTTGTTTAAGGAAAGTTCTTCATTTTTTGTTAGACTTCAGACTTAAATAGAATACCATTTGAATGAACCCCGTCTGTATATGGTCTTCATTAAGATACTCTTCCTGCATATGATCTTCATTTTTGTGCTTGCACTTCTTTAAACGAAAATATCATTTTGGCGAGAATAACAGAGTAACATAATCATCAGCTGGTCATACATAGCTTTGAAATCATCTGTTTTAAGATAAAAATGTGTTGTTCATTTTGTTAGACTTCAGACTTAAATAGAACACCATTTGAATGAACCCCATCTGTATATGGTCTTCATTAAGATACTCTTCCTGCATATGATCATCATTTTTGTGCTTGCACTTCTTTAAACGAAAATATCAGTTTGGCGAGGATGACAGAGTAACATAATCATCAGCTGGTCATACATAGCTTTGAAATCATCTGTTTTAAGATAAAAAAATGTGTTGTTCATTTAGTTAGACTTCAGACATAAATAGAATACCATTTGAATGAACCCCATCTGTGTATTGTCTTCATTAAGATACTCTTCCTGCATATGATCTTCATTTTTGTGCTTGCACTTCTTTGAATGAAAATATCATTTTGGCGAGAATAACAGAGAAACATAATCATCAGCTGGTCATACATAGCTTTGATATCATCTGTTTTAAGATAAAAAATTTGTTGTTCAGCAGGGAGCCAAGTCTCGTGCCTGCTGTCCGCCTATCATGTATGTGAGTCGTTTTAACTGAAAAGTCACTCTCCTAAATAATGCTATACTCCCCCTCCCACCTACGAGTTCACCGTGGATGTTGTATAGCAGCAGCAGCAGTTAACTTGAGTTTGTTCAAACTTGTATGGTTAATACTCGAAATTGAGAGGCAACCTCCTTGTTGCTTCCTTGCCTTTTGGTGCGTACTAAACACTCATGAATGCATGATAATTACACATTTGACAATGGGTAAAAATCTGCATGCATACCTAAATAAACCTATGCATGTGTCGTGCAAAGGCTTCATGCCGCTGCAATGTGATTTCAGCAGTCGGATAAGAAGATGTTGACATGTTTTTGATGTGAAGATCTCTTCTATCCTGTACCAAAGCCCTTAGGCCTCTTGTGAGCACATCCGCTGATGGATTACTGATTTTCAAATATTACCATCTCTCTGTCACCGAGATTAGCCAGAAATGGCATCTGATTTATTTTTAGTGGTGTAATATGCTGGAATTTTGAGAAATAAATAAGATCAAAACTAAGAGCATGTTAGTATACCACAAAGAAGCTACTTTTGAGCTTAATCTTACATGCTCTTAGTGTTGACTGTTGAGCCTTTTGACGGCATTACTCATAATGGGGGTGGAGGTAGGGGGCAGGATCAGTAGTCTAGTCCTGTTTAGGAAAAAATTATTTTTGACATGCAAATTTTTTTTTTCTTAGTAGTCTTTCCTCCAGATAATTCTAGTTCCGCTCACACTCTTAATTAAATCCCAACTTCAAGAAGACTCAGTATATCTCGTGTAGGGCACTAGGGCTACAACCATTCATTGTTTAGGACAAATAGTATTGCCATTCACCATTCAATATTTTTCAATTGCATTTATCCCTTTAACATATAAATCAATGAGTAAAATATAAATAATCAATTGCTCGTCCAAACACGTGCTTCTGAAATGTTCTTTACTACCGTAGTATTGAAATTATTAGTGTCATAACAGTTAAAAAATCTAAGTGTGTTTGGAAGAGTTTTTTTGAAATTTGAAAGTATTTCTTAAATAACAAAAGTGTTTTTGGTTATATTTATAGCACTAAAGTCAATAATCACTTTTTGATTGAAAAACAGTTTTAAAAAGTTATTTTTAGAAGTTTAAATTTTGAGCTTTTATAAAAGTTGTAATCGAACTTTTATGAGAAGCTGAACATTTAATAAAAATTAAAAATTAACAAAATTATTATTAGTACATTAAAAAAAATATTAATTTATTTTCTCTATTAATTACTTATATGAAGTGAAAAATATATGTTGGCATGTTAAATAATATAATGTAAATTACACATAATATATTTGATTTAAATAAATTAGTTTTAAGTAATATGATATACTACAATAATTGTGTGATTATAATTTATTAAGATTGTAATTTTAATAGTTATTATAGGATATGAAAAATATTATTTATAAAAGAAAATAATATGAGATATATAATAATTAATTAATATTTAGTTAAATAAATATAAAATTTAATTACTTTTATAGTTATGCTGTGGAACACTTAGCTCAATATTCAAAACATATTTTTTTGAATTCACATTTAAACAATCAACGATTATTTAACATAAGTTTTATTTACGACAGTTGTATCAAAGAGATTCTAAATTTAACGTCGATTGAGACGGTTTAGATTCATCAATATTTTTTTTTCTTATTCTTCTTCATTTGTATTTGCTCGAGATGGTGATTAGTTTTACGGCCTTCAAAAGGGATTGTGGCTACCTATTGAACTTTGACAGCCAAGCTAGTTGGAGAGCAACGTAATATGTCTAGTAGTATGCATTTTATATGATAGGGATGTAATTTGTGGCTGTAAAACGTTTGACATATCTTATTGAGTAGATAATATTTGGAGTGTAGTCATAGTTATATAGAGATTAGAGAGTTGTTTTCGAAACGAGTAAGATGATGTATCTTCTAGAGCAAATAATCTTCAACAAAGTTATAGAAAAAAACAAATAGACAATCACATTTAAATCATAAATATAAACAAAAACTACTGGTCTTAGTCTCGAATTAAGAATAAAAAAGATGTGAATATTATTATCCTTGAAATTTGTTTAAACGATACTCATGATAACATGACTAAGCACCATTGTGCAATCGTAAGCACAATGTTTGCTATTTATTGAGTATGCATCAAGATTGAGTTGAATGTAATTGTTGATTAGATTGTTTTATTGCTCATGACCTATGTGTTGAATTGTTTTGTATTAGTTATGCTTATTTTATTGCACTGCCTTTTCTTGCGCCTTCGTAGAGTTGAGACCTTCAATATTTAGTGATGACACGCTTTGCTATTTTTACTTGATGAAACATTTGATACATCATGTTATTCGATGAACATAAAGTAATGCATGTTTGTATGCATAAAAAACTATGCTTAAACTAGATTATGAAATCGAGTAAAAACAAATTTGTATCATATTTGTTAATTTGAAATTATAAAAGTTATTAACATTTTTTGATAAGTTGAAAACTTATTTTATAAACACGAAGAACATATTTTTCACATGTTTTGAATTCATTTTTGTCCTTCATCTAAAATATGTCAATTTTGGCATAATAATGAAAACAAGGGCAAGAGTGCAACCATAATTTTTTTTTTTTTTTACTTCAATATTGAATTGTTACTGAAAAAAAAAATTACACAAAAATTTAATTTTTCCCAAGGCCTACGAAAAGAAATAAATGATTTTTTGATATTAACAATCTCAGATAGGATGTAAATCACAAAACTAATTTATGAAAACATAGTAAAATTTTATTCTTCAAATTCCCCTAAAGAAAAATAAACCGCTCCAATCATCAAGGAAGTATCTTCAAATAAAACAACTAGTTGTGTGTTTAAGTTCTATTTAAAGAGCAAAATTATTTTTTCATAAAATAATGGTTGTTTGACTAAAAAAATAGCTTTTAAAGTTATTTTAGAAAAGTTCAAAATTTAGCAAGAAGTTGAAACGCTTGTTTAATGCAATTTTGAAATTAACAATATCCCACACATCAGTATTAAAAAAATAAATAAATTATTCATAACCGAACAAGTAGAATATGACATCTTTAAAATTCTATAGAAAAAGAAGAAATAAAAACTCGTTTTTTCTGAAATTTGTAGTTACAAAGTATTGACTAATTATTTAATAAAAATTATAGTGCAAATACTTTTGAAAAATTCATTTAATTGTTACAAAATATTATATCCATCCCACAAATATAGACTTACTTTATTTATTCATTTGTCTTAAATTATAGTTCAATTTTATTGGTGATAGTATATTTAATTTTTGAGTTTTCTAATATACCCTTATTCAACAAGGAAAGTGCACTATAAATCTATTTTTATATGGGAAAAGGAATATAAGATATGAAATAACTATTATTTATGAGAAAACAATTATTTTCAAGTCAAATAAATATATAATTCATAAAATAAAAGTAATTTTATAGTTATATTGTCAAACAATAATTTATATGGTTAATTTTAGTGGCGGTCACTAAAGTTTTAAGCAAAATTACAAAATGATAATTGACGTTACAAAATTTTAGTGTCGGTCCACTGAAATATACTAACGCATTCACCGATGGTCACTTTGTTAAATTCACAGTCTGAATTGATGATGTATCACTGTTAAGTGTCCACGTGACACACAATCAATCGATAAAAAAATTGGCCAAAATTGACTCCACATGGACATCATATATTAATAACAATAAATTTGAATCACAAATGACACACCTAACTTTAATTTCTAGATATTAATTTAGGATCTCTAATTCTCCATCCCATCAAATTCGATTCTCACCCCAATATCTTTCCCAAAACTCTATTTTGACCCCAATTACTAAAATATCCAATTAATTTATTCTAAATATGATTCATCTATGATTATTTTCCTCTTATGCAAGATCCCTAGATATTTTCCAGATGTTACAACTAGATCCTCATATTTTAAGTGCATCATTTGTTGTCCGAATTATTATTATTATTAATATTTAAAGTCCACGTTGCGTTAATTTTTATCAAATATCGACTGATTGTGTGTGACGTTGATACTTAACAATAATATATCATCAATTCACGTTAAAAATTAAACTCTGTTGGTGAATGCATTAAAATATTTTAGTAACCAATGCTAAAACTCTATAGTTTATAATATTTTTTAGATGGATAACTAAACATTAAAAGTTTTTTTAACAAAAGGTTTTATTGAAAAAATTCTAACTACGAAGAGTCTATATATTAAAAAGTCATATTCACAATAAATGTACTGACCCTGAATTGGTTACGTCATATGCATCGCGCCTGCTCTTGAGGTAAGGCGACTAAGCATGCAATACGAAGCGTCGTGCGTGAAACTCAAAACCGACGTCCACTGGACGCGCCAAAACCCATATCCCATTTATCCTTTTGCCGCTCTCCCTCGCGGCCTCGCCCCGTTCCCCCTTAAAATAAACAAATCAGACAAAAGGTTAAAAAAAACTTTCGCAACTCATTTGAAATCAAACTCTTCATTTTCTCACTGTCATTACAGTCCTCCCCCAATACAACTGTTCATTTTACTCTTCGGTTTCGTTGGTCGATTGTAACAATGGGGCAAAATGTGGAAAATAATAATCAAACAGGGCAGCCATTACCGCCGCCTTCGATTGCCCCTCCATTAGCGCCGCCATTACCGCCACCTGCCCAGATTGCCAGCGCAGGCGGAGTTACCGGCGGGGGATGCCAGGTGCGATGCGCGGGGTGTAAAGTGGTGCTGACTGTAGGCCCTGGGTGGAACGAGTTTTTATGCCCTAGTTGCCAGTTGCCCCAGATGCTGCCGCCGGAGTTGATGAGGGGCAACCCGGCCCATGTCCAGGCCCAACGACTGCAGCCCAACGTCCTTGCGCATGGCGTTGATCCGACGAAGATCCAGCTACCTTGCGTACACTGCAAGGCCATACTCAATGTACCCCATGGCCTGTCACGCTTCAATTGCCCGCAGTGCCACATTGACCTAGCCGTTGATCTTTCAAAGATTCGGCAAGTTCTAACTTCATCCCTCCCGCCCCTGCCTCCAGAAGAAGTCAACGAGGTTTTTCTCTAATTTTTCCCCCCCCCTTTTACCATTATTGGCATTAATGAAACATGTTGTAAAGTGTCATTTGGAATGTTAGTGGCCGAGTTTTTTGCTGTTGTCGTTGTATATTCTGCTAGGAATTTAAATGTTGAATATTGGAGTGGAGTAAATTTGTAACGAAGTCTAGGCAGACTGGAAGTATGATTATCTTAGGCAGACGCCTCTTATACTGGAATTTGCAAATAAAATTGCAATCAGTTAATAGTTATTTTTATTTTTTAATTTTGTGTGTGCGCGCGCGCACGCAGACAAATGATGATTTGCGTGCTTGACGCCAATACTTAATTTGTATATATATTTTTGGACAATTTCAATTCTGTTTCTTTGCCTCTTTTTTTTTTTGGGAGAAATATGGATATGGCAGTGAAAATATTGTCACCTCATTCAATCCAGCAACACATACACACACAAAAGAATGTGTTTTATCAGAAGGCTGTCTTTAGTGGCGGATTACAAATCTCTTTCCATAGAAATATAGAACCAAGTGAATGAATTTGGTTTCTATGTTGTCATAAGAGTTCCAGTTTCTAATGCCACGTGATGAGGATTTAGCGAAAATATTAATATATAAAATTGTATTAGACAATCCACAACAAATTTGTCCAGATTGATGTCTCTCTTCGATTATGCCTTGCACAATCTTCTAAGTGAAGCAAACACCAAGAATTGATTTGGCATTTAATTTTTTAGAAAATACCGCAGAATAGTCTTTTTCCATTTTTCCCTCTCTTGTCCCTTTTCTAGTTAGGAATGCTGTTTTTTGGTTTGGTATGCTTTGCTTTGTTTCTTTTATAATTGTTTATTTTAGCCCTTTTGGGATTCTATTGTTAGATTGGAGTAGAGACTTAAGCTTGGACAAACTTCAAATGATTATATGGGCACTATACTAGCTGTAAAGGATTAAAGATGCCGCCCACACTTTCTCTTGTTGCATGTGTGTTTTAGTATGCAGTAGGGCAATTACTAAGTACTAACAAGGACCTCTCTCGCTGTCTGCTGTCTGATATGGCTGAATAAATGTTCAGTGTTTGCCATGTTACGGGGTATGTGGATCATGCCAATAAAAGTTCATGGCTTGTTTTATTCTTGGAGAGCTAAGAGAGATTGATGCTGAGGTGGTTTGAAATGAACCCAGTTCGTCTTATTGTTGATAATCTGGGTGGAAGGAATACTAGAATTTTTTTATCTTTAGAAGCAGCGAAATGTCCTGCATACAAGTTCTAGTAAGTGATGTTGGGTCCCTTGAAACATTGTCACATGCAGATCTGATTTGTTTGTGGAATCTCATCCATTTTTTTTTTATCTATTTCATTTATTTTACTTGTGCTTCTTTAGAGATGGCCAGTCTCTGTATCTCTTCATCTTAGAAATATGCTTTTTAGAATTAGTGTCCACTAATGTCATTTTCCCTCTTAAAATAAAAATCTTTCAGGTAGCTATTGAGGTGGAGCGGGAAGAAGATGAAGGTGGCTTGGCAGGAGAGACATTTATGGACTATGTGTGTTCTGTTATCCTCATTAAGTTTTAGCGAAGCTACTTTGACTCTTTGAGTCAGTCTTTGAATTTTCCAACACTAATGTAGTACATAATTAGCTCTTCTCATCCAAGCTTCTTTTTGTCTTATGCAGCGGCCTTCAAAATTGTCCATTGGTCCTCCCCATCCAGATCCTATTGTGGAGACATCCTCCTTATCTGCAATGCAGCCTCCTGATCCTACTTATGATCTCAGGATTAAGGATGACCTGGAAAAATCTAAGGCACTATCATGCTTGCAGATTGAAACGTTGGTCTACGCTTGTCAGGTTGCTTTAACAAACTTGGCTCAATATTTTCTGCACATGCCCAATATCTTCTGTTGTATAATCGTATTTTAATGGCAGAGACATCTTCAACACCTCCAAAATGGTGCCAGAGCAGGGTTTTTTGTTGGAGATGGTGCTGGCGTGGGCAAAGGACGAACAATTGCGGGATTAATATGGGAGAACTGGCACCTTGGGAAAAGAAAAGCATTGTAAGTGTTCTGCAAGCTGCACTGATTTTGTGCATTTACGCTCACTGGAGTTTCTTATTTTAAATACGGTTGAGGCCTGGTGATTGCATTAATTGCTTGTCACTATGTGATTTAACTCATGTTTTAAATTTGTATCCTTTTCTTTTTCTCTCTGTAATGATCTTACACAGGTGGATTTCTGTTGGTTCAGACCTAAAGTTTGATGCTAGAAGAGACTTGGATGATGTTGGTGCAATGTGTATAGAAGGTATATGCTGTTTTTGCATATTGAGCTTTCTATGTACTACCATAGAACCGTTCCTTCATTGACTTCTATTTGGTCTTCTATTATTTGGGGTATTCTTTTTCGGCTACGGGTTGGGGGGAGGGCACTCAGGTGCTGGATGGTATACATTAGAATTACAATGTCTAGAAACAAAATGGAGCTTACATATAGCCTTTGTTAGATTCTCTTGTTTGTTTCTATAATTTATTTATGCTGTATTATGTTTTTGGTTTTTGGAAACAATATCCGCACTAACCAATAATAATAGAAGGTTAGTTTTATCCTTACATCTATTTTGATATTGGTGGGCTCAATGCTTCTCTGAATCACAAGGTATTTATGTTTAAAGGTGATGCAACTGACCAACAAGTTCCACCATTTAAAAAGGCATGGTAAAGGGACTAGGGGGGAAGAGACAGGCTCTATGTTTTTCTGCCAAATTTGATAAAACGGTGCATGATATATTTGTTTAATTTTGTTACGTGTTAATGCATTTCATACTTTATGTTCAGCGAGTCATAGCTTGATCATTAGAAAAATAATTTATTGCTGAGCTCCAGTAGTTGCAACTTTTGGTGTTTCTTACTTTGAGTATGGTTTTCTTATATATTTTCCCTTCTAGTGCATGCTTTGAACAAGCTTCCTTATTCCAAGCTTGATTCCAAGGCTGTTGGTGTTAGCGAGGGGGTTGTTTTTGTGACATATAGCAGCTTCATAGCATCTTCGGAGAAAGGTCGTTCTCGTTTGCGGCAGCTTGTACAGTGGTGTGGACCAGAATATGATGGCCTCATCATATTTGATGAGGTATTGGATTTGTTGGAATAATATACCAATATGAGTTGCATAAGATATTCTTAACATGATGATGGGTAATTGGCACATGGTTGATGCAAGGAACACTTAAAGATCATACTTAATTGCTTCTTTTAGTGTCACAAAGCCAAAAATTTGGTCCCAGAAGCTGGAGGGAAACCAACAAGGACAGGTGAAGCTGTTCTTGAGATTCAGGTGTGCTCTCCTTTAAACATTTTTATCGTAACAGTGTTTCTGCTTTGTGAATCCCTTTACTGCTTGTGCATTCTCGTTATTTAAAATGTATACTCTTTGGTACCAGTTGTTACTACTCACGGATCTATTTAACTTTTGAACTGTAATTCACAACTGTTTCTTTTCCTCGTTATTGTGCTTAATAGAAGTCCAGCAATAATTCTAATGCGCTTTCTTACTAATGGATATGTTCTTGTTTCTTTTGAATTCCTAATCTATAGGGTCGACTTCCTCAAGCTCGTGTCATTTATTGCTCAGCAACTGGTGCTTCTGAACCACGAAACATGGGTTACATGGTTCGACTTGGTCTTTGGGGAGCTGGAACATCTTTTAATAACTTCAATGAATTTCTAGGTGCAATGTTTATTTGCGCAACTGCAGTCTGCTTGCTGTCTTGTTTAAATTGTGAATGCAGTGTGTTATTCCGAGAGATTTTATCACAATTTCCTTGAAGTTGAAATATGTGATTTATCTTATTTGGAAGATTCAATGACCGTATCATCTGGCTGAGTTTAGCTTGCTTCAGTTACACAGCAAATGCATGTGTCCCGCTTACTAATTTGTTGCCCCAAACTTTTATTCTATACTTCTATTTTGTGAAGTCCAAGCTCTTACCATGTTTCTTATCTGTTTTTTTTTTTTTTTTTTTTTGTTGAAAATTATATTTTGGAAGAGAGCTCTGTAATTGTACACCTAAAAAAGACAAGACTTACTTGTAAGTATTTTGAAAGGACTATGACCATTGATGTGGCTACAAAATGTACGATCTTTTCATTATCTTTATGGCCTCACAGGGAACAATTTAAAAAATGTATTTGACAAGTGTTGTACTGAAGTATGGGGTTCTTTCTACAATAATTGTGCTTGTTCATCTCAACACCAGAAAGGTTCACATTTAATGATTAGATAAATATAATCTGAGATATGCAGTGGTCATCAGTTCAATGTGATTGATATATTTCACCAATGTGAACGTCCATGTTATCCATATTAACCTACTTATGCATTTGTTCTGCCCACGTCCCAAATCTGTTATTGGTATGGACACTTAGGGCCTACTTGGGAGTTTTAGAGTACCGGTTATGAGGGTTTTTTAAAGTAACGGTTTTAGGCGTTTTCGAGGGGTCCGGTTTTGGGTGGTTTTAGTAGTGGTTTTTAAAACATTCCAACCTATGCTTAAGAATTTATTATCTAACAAGTTTTTTAAAAAAATAAAATTATATATATAACCATATACTCCCTCCGTCCCAAATATATAGGCCACCTCTTTTCTTTTTTCTCTTGTCCCAAATATATAGGCTTGTTTTTATTTTGAGGTAATTTTTTAGTTAGTTTACTAAAATACCCTTATTTAATTTGTTTATTTATAACCATTTTTTCCAACTTAATCTTGAAATTGTATATTCTTAATTTATCCATATTTATTATTCAATGGTTGGAAATTTCAAATATTTAATGGTTTCCCACATATTAAGAGCTTTGGTTTCTAGTTTTCCACACATAAGGAGCTTTGGTTTCTGGTATAGGCATGGAGTCAATGGAGAGTTGATTAATGTATTCACTCAATTCATGGATGTTTGAGAATTGAAAGTGAATTAAGAATGATCATTATTTTTAAATAATACTCATTAAATAAGGGTAAATTAGAAAATTACTGATAAAATCTATTTTTTCAATAATATTCTTAATCCGTGTGAAAAATTCAATCAGCCTATATATTTGGGACGGAAGAGGGAGTATTAAAAAAGATAAGTACTTGTAAATAATATGAAATATGTAAAAATTAAAGTGTAAAATATATTTGACTTCAAAAATTTTCAAAAGTAATTCAATAGCACATAAAAAAATAATTGTTTGAAGAGAATAGGAATAATGTGCGTTTGGAGATAATAAGAAGAATGAAGTATGTATTTTAGGTTTATAGTAAATTTAGAAATAAATATTTTAGAAGGTAAAATTGGAAGATAATTTGAAAAAGGCCAAAAACCACCAATTGATTTGGGGGGAGAAATACACCATAAATTACACATTTACACTACACCGCTTTTGGATGATTTTTAAACCATCCAAAACTGGTGCCCCAAAAAACTAACAAGCACCGGTTTTTTCAACACCTTATAAATGGTTCCACCCAAAATTGGTGGAAAAAAAAAAAACTCCCAAGCGGACCCTTAAGGCAGCTGATAGGGCACAACTTTTTAGGTCTTTGGGCATGGGGCATATGTTTAATATATAAATTCTTATGGATGTATGTTTATGTAGATTTTCCTTCCCTTTTGGTCAACATGAAGATTTATTTGTTTTAGTTTTTCTAATCACTTAATCCTGTTAGTGTTTAGAATATCAACTAAAATCTTTTGTCACGTTTTGTAGGAGCCATGGAGAAAGGGGGTGTTGGAGCCCTAGAACTTGTTGCCATGGATATGAAAGCAAGGCAAGGTTCTGACTTAGTAAATTTTTGGGAGACAATTTATGTGAGTCCCCATAATGTAAATTGAAATAACACTCTGACTTTTAGGGGTATGTATGTTTGTCGTACGCTGAGCTATAAAGGGGCGGAATTTGAAGTTGTTGAAGTTCAGTTGGAGGCTACAATGACGGTATAGTGCTGTTTTTTGGTTCCACTGCTTAAAGAAAAGATTTAATTGTTGAATGTTTCTTGCAGTCATTAAAATTCTACATGTTTTCTTGTATCAAATTTAGTATCTTTCTACCCACAGCGCTACTTTGGACATCATCTATTGATTGATTGCATTTTCAAGAATGTTTTTCATGATATCACATGTCTGGATTCTGGTCTGCTGGAATTTTGATTATTCAGTAAATGCTGGCTACTGACCCTTTTGGATCAACTATGATCCTTGACATATTGTGAACTGGTGCATTTCATTGAACTGATGTAGACCGTTGAAATGCAGAACTTGCCTACAGCTTTAGCTCCTCCTGTTTGGAGAAAATTGTGCAAATAAGTGCTCGACGCATGTATACTATGTTATTCTACCTGAAATAGCTCCTGCCTCTAGTAAAGATAAAGAGGCCCATATAATAGGAGAAACCGAACATTTGCAAATCTTGAAGTGTGGAGATGTCGATTGGAATATGTGAAATATACATTGTCAATGCCCTGCAGTTGTTTATTTTAGGACTGATCTTACGTTTTTCTTTACTCTTTCATTTTTGGTTTATTTGTTGGACTGAGGATTGGTTATAGAATATTTTATCTCTTGTGAAGAAAATATATTTGCAATTCTATTGTCTGAAGACTTCTGTATTATTATCATCTTGTTGAGCATTCTTCTTACATACCACGCGCATCATTTTCCTGATAGTATTAACTAGCAACAAACGCACTGATGAAAGTCAAGAAAACAACAATTTCTGTTGATAATTGTTTTTTATCAAATCTATTTATTTTTTGTTATCTTCAAATTTTGTGAGTACATACTGTGATTGTTAAGAAGGTTTTTCTGAAGTTTTGTGATCATCTGGTTTGGTGTTTTGAGTTTTTCATGTGGTATCATTCTTAGTAAGACATTGTGGCTATTCTCAGGATATGTATATTAAAGCAGCAGAATTTTGGGCTGAGTTGAGAATTGAATTGCTGTCAGCAAGCACATTTCTGTCAAATGAGAAGTCCAACTCAAGTCTACTGTGGAGATTATACTGGGCAAATCATCAGGTTCGTAATTTCTAAGTTTCTATGGTGGAATTTTATAGCATGATGTTTTTCATATGTACGCATTCTGATAAATGTTTTTTATTTCTATGTGCTATTATAGCGTTTCTTTAGGCACATGTGTGTGTCAGCTAAGGTGCCTGCAGTAGTAAGACTTGCTAAGCAAGCATTGCTGGAGAACAAGTGTGTGGTCATAGGCCTACAGAGTACTGGAGAGGCACGAACTGAGGAAGCTGTGTCAAAATATGTGAGCCTGCTTTCCACCTTTTCTTTAACTCGTGCAATTTATGCGTAAATATTGTTTAAATTGTTTCTATATATGCCTGGTACATAATTCTTGTGTAAAGATGACTAATTTTTATTCTACATCAAAGTTCTTGTTACATAAATTTCTTAAATTATCTTCTCTTCCAAACTTCCTCGAGGGTGTGAAACAAAACCCAATTTGCATTCTTTGTTTTTATTTTCTGGTACATTAAATTGATGAACTTTTAGGTTATCAAATACATTCTTAACAGGTTCTCTAACTTCCCCCTTTTTTTCATGCCAATACAGGGTCTTGAACTTGACGATTTCATATCGGGACCTCGTGAGTTATTGCTAAAATTTGTTGAGGAAAATTATCCCCTGCCAGAGAAGCCTGAACCACTCCCAGGTATCTACCTATATATCTAATACATTTGGAATTGTTGGTACCTTCCTTTTTGTGCTGCTGAAGTAATCTCTTTCTATTTCTGTGCTTAGAGGAAAGTGTGAAGGAGCTTCAGAGAAAGAGACTCTCAACAACTCCTGATGTTTCGTTCACAGGGAGAGTATTCAAAGTTGCTAAATGCGAAGATGAAAGTGAAGAAGAAAGCGAGTGGCAATCAGAAAGTAATTAAAAGAATCCTCCGAGTGATAGTTCCTTTTTATAAATATTTAATATGAAAACAAATTTTGCTCACACTTTGATGGTTTCGAGAAGTAAAAGACATTTTCTTTATTGAAGTATTGTTCTATACTTTGCTAACTTAAGTGATGTATTTTACATTTTTGATATCATGTGGAAGTCTTGTTCACATGTGTTGCTATTTGCCTCATGGATGCATCACAGGATCTAGATGGCAAACTTTTGGCTGACGCTTTGATAGCTGAGATCTCCAAAATCATTGAGTGATTCCATGATCTTCACATTTCTCCTTCACCCCAAAAGAAAGAAAGACTTTGAGATAAACTCAAGTTATTGGCGAAGTCTTTTGCTCCTCCACTGGCCCTTTTTGTTAAATTTGACCTATTTTCCTGGAATATAATCTATCCTTTTATCAAGAACTGTTTCCTGCTTAGGACTTGAATGATTTTATTTGAATGTATGAAAGTTTATTGTGAACTCTACATGTTCCAACTTGTAGAATAAATGTACATTGCATTTATGTCATCTAATTATGTTACATGTTACAGAGCCTAATGTTAATTTTGGCCTTCTAAAACAAAAGTAAACTACTAAATACAAACTTCGAAAGATCCCTTGCTCCACTGTACCTAGGCATTTACAGATTGCACTAGTGCAATCTTTACTGTCAAAAGAAAGCTAATTCTTCACCCATAAAATTATCCCTCTAAATGTATGGTGTCTTTTCTTTTTGGCTTTACTAATTTGTCTTTTATATTTACTAGGTTGTCAATTCTCTAGGTTTTCATCTGATTGGTACTTGTCTTTCTGATAAATGCAGCCGACACAGAGCCTGAAACTGAATCTGAAGATGAGTTTCAGATATGCAACATTTGCAAGTCAGAAGAGGTGTTCTTTTGTTTTTGCATTTTACGTTGGTTTTTTGGGGTATCACATGGTTAGTTTTCTCTTCCTCCTCAATCTATTATATTTTAGTTCTCTCTATATTAATGTAGGAAAGGAAGAAATTACTCCAATGTTCCTGCTGTAGCCAGCTTGTTCATCCTGCATGTCTGGTTCCACCCATTGAAGAAGTAATATCTGGGGATTGGTCTTGTCATCCATGCAAGGAAAAAACCGAAGAATATCTCCGAGCTAGACGTGCCTATTTTGAAGAACTACTGAAAAGGTATCCATTTGTGCAATAAGTGACTCTCTTTGCCTACCTTTCTTTCCTTCTTTTTTAATGTATTTTTAATGATTTTTGATGGCATTCTCATTTAGCTAATTAATAGAAACTGAAACATATTTAGGTATGAAGGAGCAGTGGAGCGTAAATCAAAAATCTTAGAAATAATTCATTCATTGGATCTTCCAAACAATCCATTGGATGATATTATTGATCAGGTGACATCACGATCCATATTAATATATACTTCAAGTTCAGGTAACTTCTATTGACCTCGCCGTGTTTTCGCAGATTGGCGGCCCTGATAAAGTCGCAGAAATAACTGGAAGACGGGGCATGCTTGTTAGGGCTTCTGGAGGAAAAGGTGTCACTTATCAGTCACGAAACACGTGAGTTTTGGCATATATTTACTTGTGTTATGTTTATTTCATTTTGTGTTGCTAGTTTTATTATGTTGTGTGCTTTAGGAAGGATGTGTCCATGGAAATGGTCAATATGCATGAGAAGCAGCTATTCATGGATGGTAAGAAGCTTGTAGCTATTATTTCTGAAGCTGGATCTGCTGGTGTTTCTTTGCAAGCAGATAGAAGAGCCCTAAATCAGGTGATTTAGTTGTATTTTTCAATTTCATTTCATTTGTTACTTTTGGAACAAGATTTATTCAGTGTCTTTTATGGTTCTTAACTGCAATTTGAGTTGGATCCTTCTCTTCTCATGGCAGAAAAGAAGAGTTCATATAACTCTAGAACTACCCTGGAGTGCAGATCGGGCAATACAACAATTTGGAAGAACTCATCGATCAAATCAAGCTTCTGCACCTGAGTATAGGTATTTATCAGTTTCTGATCCTGACTTGGGAATACTGATCTTACTCTACTATCAGTAAGTATATTATGTTCGATAACAAGTTCTACAAAACTATCCTAACCGCTTAAGTCATGAAAAAGCCTCTTTGAAGTTTAAAGACAAGTAGGATGCAGGTGTTGTTGGAAATGCACCACTAGAAAAGGATATAGTTGATTCGAAAGTGAATATTAAGAATTTATACTTATAAATATTATCAATCCCACTCTCTTGCAGTAAATGTGGACATCATTGAGAAGTTGTGATGGAAGAACAGAAATAAAATTTGTGGAGAATCTTGGTTGAATTCCATCATGTCTAATAATTAATTAATGAGTCTAGCATCCAAAGTAGTTATAATTATTCTGTGCAGGAACAAGTATGAAACTATGCCTGTGGATAATTACAAAAAACTTGGTTTACTTTTTATTGTTGAACAAGATTTCACATCAAGTTTTCGAGTAACCTGCTGAGTGTGGGTATAAGACTATATATAGATTTTCCAATAAAAACTTCTAGATTTTGACTAAGCTTTTAAGTGCTGATGACCTAGTTGCAAATATCTTGGTGCTTTGCAGACTGCTTTTTACGAATCTTGGCGGTGAATGCCGGTTTGCGTCTATTGTCGCCAAGAGACTTGAATCTCTTGGAGCATTAACACAGGGAGACCGTAGGTAACTTTGAATTACCCTTGCAGTGTAATAGATAGCTTTGTGACATTAAGATTTAATATCGCATTCTATAGATATTAGGCTTATGAGCACTGTTGAATACATTGCAGGGCTGGGCCATCTCTTAGTGCTTATAATTATGATAGTTCCTATGGGAAGAGAGCCTTGATGATGTTATACAGAGGACTAATGGAACAGGTGTTCAATTCTTTTACATGGTGGTCACATGCTAGACTCATTTTATTTTTACTCTTTTGTGTTCAAAAAGGTAATTATTGTTTTTCTTTATTTTTTCAATAATCAGGATCAGTGGCCAGTTGTTCCACCAGGGTGTTCATCTGAGAAACCTGAAACAATAGAAGATTTTATTGAGAAGGGAAAAGCTGCCCTTGTGTCTGTCGGGATAATTAGAGACTCAGTACTTGGTAACATCTTAACAGTCTTTTCTATGTTTCTTTCTCCCTTTCTTTCTTTCAGTTAACGGCTCAATTTTGCATGGTCATTTGTCCTTTACCTGGAATTTTATGTTAGCATTTAACTTTAAAAAAATTGTTTAGTTATCTTTATTGGAAGTTTTCTTCTCATAATTCTCTTTTAAAGGTAATGGGAAGGATTCTGGAAAAATTTATGGCCGTATAGCTGATTCTGACACGAGTGATGTTGCACGATTCCTTAACCGGCTTTTAGGTCTCCCACCTGATATTCAAAATAGGTATTCAGTTTGTTGGTCAAGCTTTGATATATTTGCTCCTTCTACATGCATTGGTAACATTGAATATTGATATCTGTAGGCTCTTTGAGTTATTTGTTAGAATCCTTGATCTTCTCATTCGGAATGCACGTTCTGAAGGACATTTGGACTCTGGAATTGTTGATTTGAAAGCCAACACCGTGGAACTGCAAGGATCTCCAAAGGTAAAGATATCCCTTTCGCTCTTATAGGTTTTTCATTATTTACATATATTAACATCCACATTTGACAGACTGTTCATGTTGATAATATGTCTGGAGCATCCACTGTGTTGTTTACTTACACGTTGGATCGAGGAATGTCGTGGGAGGTATTTTTATCATATACATACCAATTAAGTATTATGCGTTTGAATGGATAGCAACAACAGCTTTGTAAATTATGTCTTAATGTGCAGTCTGCATCTGCATTGCTCGAGGAGAAGCAAAAAGATGCTCCCGGTTCAACTAATAATGGATTCTATGAGTCAAGGAGAGAATGGATGGGAAGAAGGCATTTTGTATTAGCATTTGAAGGGTATGAATTTTGTATCTTACTTTGAGTGGTAGGATTAAGAATTTTGATTATACTTGTTTTATGTAACGATGGCGATGGCTATTATCAAGTGTGGTAAAATTAGCTGATAACAGTAAGGCCGTGGCTTAAAATTTGAATCAATCATTGTGAAGTTGTAATTCTTGATGTTAGGCCATTATCCTCTCCATCCTTTGTTGTTGACATTATCTATTAAATGCCATTTCATTCTACTGTGGTGTCTTGCATCCTGTGGATGCATCATTTTCTCCTGTTAGATTATAGGGTTAATATTTCTGAGGAATACAGTGAGACCATGCAGATTTGCTAGCCACGAACGGTTGAAATACTGTTTTGTACCTGAGGGCTGGTTTACTTGTTAGATGAAAATCTGCTTTGTTTTTGTTTCTACGCATGTTTGTATCAAATTCTGCTTAACACAATCTTGTTTCCAGATATCTTGATTATGTTGCACCTTTCCTGGTCTTGTTTCAGTTCTGCTTCTGGAATGTACAAAATATACCGTCCAACCAATGGGGAGTCCCTCAGGTACCAATATAAACATCATCTGGATTTAATAACCACCTGTTAGTTTCTGTATCATCTTCGTAATATTCTGTGTCACTTCTTCTCAATATTAAGGGAGATGCCTCTAGCAGAATTGAAGGACAAATATAGAAACGTTTCATCTTCAGAGAAGGCTCATAGTGGTTGGGAGGAAGAGTATGATATCTCGTCCAAGTTGGTAAATATTTTTTTATCACTCAAATAAATTATTTTCTTGCAAATTATGTGACAGTCTTTTTCTTTATATATTCTGCCATGTTAGTACATTATAATCACCAGTACCATCATGTCCATAAAATTGGCAAGGAACTCCAAGTGAAATGAATTTGTAGGATTTTATAGTTCCCTGACAATAAACACAACCAGTTCCATTTATGTTACAAAAATATTAAAGTTAACATGTTGTATACTTATTCCTTATAACAACATGTTCATGAGTTGGTGACACGTGTCAAGGTTAAACAAGCTAACCATTTTGTCGACATACTCCACTCGTTTCCCCATCACTGTGGCTGAAACATGGAGTGCCATAGGGAAATGCCAAACTCTTCTGTTGATTGTCAAACATACTTGTATGGTATCAAAGAAGAGGTGACACGAGAACCTGGAACTAGAGAATATGTATGCCCTGAAGCGGCACATTGTTAGCTCAGCAAAAACGAAAAAGATAAGAATTTGCTTCCTAAAGTATATATACACACAGATTTCTGTACTTTTGAATATACATCGTTCCCTTATCCAATTAAATTAAATTGTTCGTTTACATTGAATTGTAGTTTTAGTGACCTCTGATCTCTCTGATGCCATAACCTTGGATCCTCGTACTCTAGCGCTTAATTAAAGCTCCTGTGGATTAATGAACCCTTTTCCCTACAATTTCTTTTTTGGCATTTATAATTGAAACAATAATGATAAACAAAACTGGTATGCAGAGTAAGTGTATTCACTTAACTGTCAGAGCATAATTTTCCGATTGACAATATTGATTTATTGAGCCTAATGGATAATACTTGTTGACTCTACCATACATCTAGATTGAAGGCTCATTTCTCAAATTTCAAATCCCATTTAGTGATTTGATAGCTGTTGTGAGGGGGAATTTTTTGGTTCCTATAGATTTCCATTCACTGTGATAGTTAGTAATGGCAACGGGGCGGATTCGGATTGGCCTGATCCGTATCCACCCGCAATAATTTTAGAAGATCCAAATCCGCCATTTCTCAGGGCGGATCGGGTCAGAGCGGATTAAAGCAATGGTCCATAGACTGATCGATGGAATTTTTTTTTTTTTGTCAATTGTCAATCAAAAAATTAAACAAACATTGAAATAAACTTTACTACTTTATTACTTTTTTTTTTTTTTCTTTCTTCATTTTTCAAATAGGGTGGATCGGATCGGGGCACACATGATCTGATCTGCCCTGGATCACCATAACCTGTCCCGATCCGTCCCGCTGACCCGCGGATCGGGAATTTTTCGCTCTACTCGGAGCAGGTATCCATCGGGTTTGGGGCGGATCGGATATTTTTTCCATCCCTCGTGATAGTTATGTTTAATTGCTGCATTATTTGGTCAAGTTAGTAGAGCTTATTTAGTATTTTGCTTGCAGTGCATGCACGGCCCCAACTGTAAGTGGGGCAGCTTCTGTACCGTTGGTAGGAGACTGCAGGAAGTGAATGTGTTGGGTGGCCTCATTCTTCCCGTTTGGGGAGCTATTGAAAAGGCTCTTTCTAAGCAGGTAACTTGATCCTTTTTATGATTTATTCAATCATTTGAGTAAGAGATGAAGCGATATCATATAAACCAAATTTGACCACATTATAGTTGATGCAAGTCTACTATGAAAAAAGTTGCATATATAACCATAGTTACAAATTTCACTCACTTGTAGTTTTGGGTGAATTGTTAAGACCTATCTTTCAGAAAAAAATAGTTCATTCTCAACGAGTTCTATCCCTGCATATAGTTTCTAGTTATTCTGTGGGCTGCCCATTTTGGCGTGGATTTAAATTATTCTGTGGACTGCACTTGATATTTGTGTGCATGTGTAGGCTTTCCTGACTAAGAGTTTACCTTAGTGTGGACTAAATTCCGAAACATCTTACTACCTAAGCATGAATAGAAGATTCAGAGTTCTGAAAGTTCTAGTTGCTGGTCAAAAGCCTAAGCTGCTAAGAAACATGCTACCCCAAATACGCTACTTAAGACATAAATTAGCTTGTCCTTCCATGCATGGTTTTTCATCGTGTGGTGCATCAGAAGAAGCGTTTCTAGTAATTAGTTGAAATATTAATGACATTTTATAGGCTCGCCAAAGCCATCGGCGGATCCGGGTTGTGTGTATCGAGACCACAACAGACAATCAACGAATTGTTGGACTGCTTATCCCAAATGCAGCAGTTGAATCTGTGCTTCGAGGTTTAAAACATACACTCTCTCTCCCCCCCTCCCCCCCTTTTAGCTTCTCTATAATTGCACATAAGGTGAAAACTTATTCCGTGAATAATTATTGCTAAACACGAGATACCCATGCTACTACATATATATAATATTTGCATACTCTATAAATAATTACCCTACTTCAAACTTACAGGTATTTCACTACTTAGTACATGTATTTCTTTCAGTGTCAGCTTACCATGAACATGATGCTTGTTTTTTCTTAACAAAATCTGCCCAAGTGTAAGTGCTTGGTGTACAGTGGACACTAGATAAAAAAACATGTATATTTTCACTTCATTTTAGAAACAACTGTATCATTATCATTCATTTGTCTGGTTCATAGTTCAATACTTCTAGTTGCATTACTGCATAGAAATTCATCAAAAAGCTTATGTGGTTACTGCAAATTCCTAACATTATGCATGATAAATTATATTAGCGATGGGTTTCAACGTAGAAGATAATTACTCAGAACTGGTGTTATATAACTTTCTATTTGGCAGATTTGGCTTGGGTGCAGGACGTTGATGATTGAGAGGAACTCACGTCCAGGTTTTTTTGCCATTTTTTGTTCAAAGGGGGGGTTATCTGCAACATTCTACTCTATGGTATCCAAATGCAGGGAAGTTGCTGTACACTTGGTAGTGCTGCGTAAGGACAATCATCCATGTTCCTTGAAAATGAGGGGAAGTATAGCAGCATTCTTAAATATTAAATTTTTTGTGCCCCGCTCTGACGTACAATCTTTCTGAATCATGTCCATAGTTGTACATGGCTAAGTTTTAGTTTTGCAGCAACGAACCTGTATCCATGTTACTGTTGACATATATAATAGCTAACGTGAATTATTCAATTTTGTTCAAATATTTATTGTACATCAAGCTTACTGCAGAGAAATCACAAAAACAACAAAAGCATTCTACACAAATGCCTCAAATATTGAGTCTGTTTGGATTTTCAAGAAAATTGTTTTAGCATACGGAGAATCAACATGATTGTCGCAGCAGTAGAGTCCTGGATGCTGAGTGAAGCCTTGTTTCGTCAACATCTTCCAGGCCTTGAGAACAAGGTCTGTTACTCACTTTGCCATCTGATCCTGCAATTTTGGTTTGAATTTCATTTCTCAGAGTTGTCCTAAGCTTGCCTATCTTCACTGGAATTGCCCGAAGGACTGGCATCAGCTGATGTTTGGTCCGTTGGGCGGCCACTGATCAGCATGCCATTTATCTGCTAGTGCCCTTTTACTGGCTCGGGGGCAGAGGGGAGGGGTCCTTGGGGTGCCCAGGACCCCCCAAATTTCTGAAACTGTATATATTTTTTTTTTAATTTTTAATTTTTTTTTTTTTTTTTTGGGTAAGTGATAACCTAAGCCCAAACCAAAACATAAAAAATTGCCCAAACTATAAAATACTCAAAACAATGCTGTAAATCCAACAAACATTACCCTATCCAAATTCCAATTATCCAACCAACCAAAAGTCCAATTCATACTTGTTCTTCAATCTGATAGTCGAAACACAATTGATTTATTTTTCTTTGAGCTTGAGTAATATTTAATTTCATTTGTAAATAGGATCTTCCTATTTTGGAGGATAATTTTATAGTAAGCAACGTGAATAAGAAAAGTTTGAATTAATTTTAGATCTTGAATATTTTTGCAAGAATGCTTTTGTAAGCTTTTTAAAGTCATGACTTATATAAAATATTATTCTCATAAAAATAGCTCAATAATTGTGGTTTGAGAAAAAAAAATTTGAGCAAGACTGTCCCAAACCCCTGTGAGGGCTTCAACCCCGCCCCCGTCCTGGTCTTATAAAGGACCCCCCAACTTCAAAAGTGTAGTTCCGCTCCGGCATAAACTTCCGGCTTGCTCCCAACACGGGTTTTCATGGCAGGTTTTGTATAGCTCCTGTTGTTTTCTTTAAGCGTTTGTTGCAAAAACTGCCTAGCCGAACTCCCGACCATTTCCAAAAGCCCACCGCTTCTGCTGTCTCCTTGGCTATGGTGTTAAACTTTTGCTCGACCTTAATGAACTTCTCAACATTTGGACTGGCTTCATCCCCAAAAATGTCACAGAGTTGAAAGAGGCAAACATCTGTTCTTCGTGTAGCCCAGCCCTTGGTCTCCATGTGTCACTTCTTCCCCTTTATCCCAATGCTGGCGATGGTGGCCGAATCTCAATAACCTATATTATTGCTACTACTTACAAAATATTCCATTGATTGATTTAACGAAGATTATGAAGAGTAACCCAGTTAGCTACTTCTAAATGATCTCGATTAATTTATGCTTTTTTATTTATTTAACAAAAATACACTATGATCATAAAATATTACAGGTTGTTTTGGAATTATATACCCTCGATTCATAGAACAAACAAATAAATATTCTTTTTATATTAGTTGTCTTCAATACTATCGGAACAGATCACCATCTAGACTTTATTAAGTTAGTAATCGGGCTGCACTTACCCTTTCTCCCTCTATCTAAAGAAAAACAGATGAAGGAAGAATTTTTGTTTGAAATTTGTCAGTGGTTTAAACAAAGTCATTAGAGATGAAACACATTTATTTATTTAAATTTAGTTTTCAACATATTGCTTCGTTTTTCATAAATTTGACACGTGCATAATTTTCATAAATAAAACTTTGTTTGTTTTGATAATATGCTGAAGAATTTCATCTAAAAGTTGAAACTCTATGTAAAAGATATATCTTTCTTGTGTGTATGGACAAAGTGTATGCATGTGCATAAATAAAACACTCTTTAACGTTTTTCTTCAAAAAGTTTAAGGTTGAAAAGTGCCTCTTGTTTCTTTGTTCACAAGAGATAGTACTTCAAAAGGTAACAATGACTGGGCAGAAAAATGCAATGGAGGAAAAAATTGACTAAAGAGACATTACATAAAAGTATCTCAAAATGGTGGAGCCTTTTGTATGTTCGTGGCATTATGGTGAGAAGTTGAGTTTCCCCGGCCGTGATACAGCACAAACGCCGACTTGTATGGAGGCGGAGAAAGGAGGAGAGTTGGCAGTGAAGGTGTCAGAAGGGGTGGCGATGAGCAATGTGAAAGGTTAGAAACAATTTAAACCCCAATTTTGCATATTGTTAATAGACGTTTAGAGTTTGTTTGAGCAAGTTTTTTAGTAAATTGTGATAAAAAGTTAATAAAATGTGTGGTTAAAAAGTTAAAGAAGTTTTATAAAATGTAGGACTAGAAAGCAGGTGGTTGTTGCTGGGTTGTCACAGCTTGGACGTTGTTCCTCTCCCCCTACGTCCCCTTTGGTTTGGTTGCCACAGATTTGCTGGGAAGAGGGAGGGCCTGGTAAAATGTATGATTGAAATTGATTATTGACTTTTGATCAATTTTTAATCTATAGTCTAGACCGAACGAACAATTAATTCCGTATTCATAGTTCTCTAGTTCACGAAGTTGAGGATAGCAGATTTGGACACTCCTACGCTCGTGTTCAGTGCCTTTTGTTGGGCATGAGAGAATGTTTCGGGTAACATTCACTAGCAGTCACTAAACTTCTATACAAATTTCATTTGAGCCAATTGATCAATAAATTGTAATTTGTTTCAATATTAGTCCCTCCATTCATACTCATTAGCAAAATTAATCGAAAAGTCTAACATAACCTTTAATCTTTAATGGTATGTCGGTACCAACAACATCTCTAATGCAACTGTGTATTGCACTAAAAATTGTGCTAGTCACTCAAAATTACTTACATGTCAAGAAAAAAATTGGAAGATTAACACACCGTTGGTCCTTCACATCTAGCCACGCATCACACATCAACATTGCCTTGTTCTTATCTTGCTCTAGTTTAGAACTCGCCTAGCCCCGAAAAGCTTGAAGCTTGGCCTTCACATCTAATCACACTTTACGCTTTTTGGAACATTGGTTAAACCTCTTTTATTTAATTTTTTATAATTTATTTCTATCGAATGTGTGTTAATAATTATTTATTTTTAAAAAAAAAAATTATCATCAATATCTCTTGTACATGATTCAATTGGAGATGTTATTCTCTCCGTCTCTATTTTATTGGCTACATATACAACAATTCACATTGTTGCAATGGATATGCTCTAATAATCAAGAAGACCGAGAGCAAGTGAACTAGAGAGGCTTCAGCTTTAACTTCAAAATTTTTAGAAAATCGACTCGAGTAAATCCAACTCAAAGATTGATGTGTTTTCTTTCAATTTTGTGATTTTAAACTTAATTTCTTTTCTCTAGTACACTCTGGATATGAATCAAAAACGTTAATTTTATAACAATGACACAAAAAATTATTATTAGGAATGGTAATTGGGCAGGTTTGGAGTAGGTCAGCCCCTCTCCCCGCGACCCGCTAATTCACTGGGCGGGGCACCCCATTGACCTGCCAACTCCTCCTATTAATTTTTTTTTTTTTTTAAACTGAAAATAAACAATTAAACAAATCCGCGTGAAAAAATTGTTATTATATTTGTAGCAAACAAAAAAAAATAATAATAATAATATGATATTAGAATTGTAGTGTAGTGGTTAAGTTTTATAATTTAACACTTCTAACTCTGGTTCGAATTTTATTTAGCCAATTTTTAGCAAAAATTGTGATTTATAGTTGTATTTTATAATTTTTGAAAAAAAAATAAAAATTGAGGGAGGAGGGTTGATATTTCTGCCTCTGACCCTTTCCTATTACTCGAATGATCGGGGTTGGACAGCTCAAGCGTGGGTCAAGTCCAGAACAACTGGTCAAATTGCCATCCGTAAATATCAATATGTGACTAAGAATAAAAATAGTTGTTGTAGGTAACAAGAAGTTGGAAGGGGCGATGGCGGAATAAGTGGCTTATTTCAAGCAAAACTTAAACTACCCCACTTGCTTTTGATTATTTTTAGTTATCTCACTCTTCTCATCTCTTCAACATGTAAAGATTATTGTTCACAGATAATATAAAAGCATGAGAAAAAAATTATTTATTTTAAATTCAATAAAATATGTGCTAAATTTGAAAATATAAAATTTATTCTATTAAACATATTATTTAATATCACAATTACTAATAATTATCACCAATAATAATAAATAACGTTACTTAATTCTTAAAGTCCAATATGACGTAAACAATGAATTTCAATCCCTATATATTAAAAGATGGGATTCATCATGGACAATGTTCTTAGGAATGCGTGTCCAACTAATATTCATTTTTTTTTTTAACATTTATATGTTTCTTTATTATTTCTTTCTTTTTCATCTTTTTTTTCAATTGTAGATCTTTTTCAGCCCTAATTTTTTCTTAATGTTTCGCTATTTTTCTCTTCTTAATTTGGTCGTTTTGTTCGTTTTCTTTTCAACTTTAGTCGTGTCTTTCAAAAAATTGTCCAATTTTTTTGAAGATATGTTGATTATTTTGTATACCCAATCAAATATTGTTTTTGTTTTTCTTTAAATAGAAGTTATCAAAATGCTTAATATATTATTTAATATCACAATAACTAATAATTATCACCAATAATGATAAATAGTGTTACTTAATTCTAAAAGTCCAATATGATGTAAACAATGAATTTCAATACCTATATATTAAAAGATGGGATTCAGTGTGGACAATCTTCTTAGGAATATGTGTCCAACTAATATTCATTTTTTTTTAACATTTATATGTTTCTCTATTATTTCTTTCCTTTTCATCTTTTTTTTTTCAATTGTAGATTTTTTTCGATCCCAATTTTTTCTTAATGTTTCACCATTTTTCTCTTCTTAATTTGGTCGTCTTGTTCATTTTCTTTCCAACTTTAGTCATGTCTTTCGAAAAATTGTCTAAAATTTTTGAAGATATGTTGATTATTTTGAATACCTAATCAAATATTGTTTTTGCTTTTCTCCAAATAGAAGTTATCCAAATGTCTAATAACTTAAACAATTGAAACAAGATTGAGCTTCTCACATATATATTAAGTTCTAGGTTTGGCCTCTTAGGCCGAGCTACAGTAACATATACCAAGCAATCCACTTTGAACTTAAAAATGATATATAATCAAAACAATTTTCCTTCAATTAATTACTTATATTAATTTAGCAACACAATTATCAAGATTACAAGAAATACATAGTTTTAAGTCATATTTAATTTGGCCATTACTGAATCAAATTACAATTAAGTCCAAGAAGATTTATTTATCCACAAGCTCAAAATCTTGCACTATGCAAGAAAAAAGAGAGAGAGTACTACTCTCAAAGTAGAAAGTTACATTAATAGAGAAGGAAAATATATCTATGAGTACGACATTGTCCAATATACCAAGAAAAAATAAAACCACTAATTAACAACTTATGTTAATCTATAATCAACATGTTTATCACTTACTACCGCAAATTCACAAGAAATCTTATGCATACCTCACGATACTCGTATGATATAAACTTTTCTAAACGTTTGATACATTAGAATGATCACAATTAAATTAAAAAATTGAAATAATTTACAAAGTCGGGTTATAATAAAGAGAAATATGGAATAAGCTTAAATTTTAAAGCAGCAGAATAATCTTATGAGATCATAATTTCAGTAATCAATTATGTTAGTGAACTACATGACATTCATCACATCATCTAAAATTAAAGAACGTTTTTGTTAAAGATCAATTGAAGTTATATTGTCCACCTTTAAATATTACGTAATTTTCTTAATAAGTTTTAATACATATTTATTTAGTTTTTTATAAGAAAAAAATAATTAAAAAATTCACTAATAATGATCATACTATTAAATATTTAATTAAAATATAACCAGTGATTTGCACGTGCATTCCACTAATAATATGAAAAGTTAAAGAACTTTCTTGAGGTTGATAATCAGTATGTAATATGACCTCATCAACTGCGAAGCTGTTGTTTGTTATTTAATTATAATAATTCTATATTCATCAAAACAAAATATTCATCAAAACTTTATTCAAGGAGAGGTTGATGATTGGCATGATTGATGGATTTATTGGGACCCACATTATTTAATTATATCATGAAATTATTTTCTTCTATTTTAATAAAATTGGTAATTACGTATATACACTAATTATCTTCACGTAGTAATTGATATATAAGAAAAATTAATTCAAATGCAACAATAAATCTTGATATCATTAGAAATATTAAGGGCATGTTCGGTGTAGTTTTTGAGAAAAAAATGAGTTTTTTTGGGTACTTTATTAATTTTTAAAATTTTTTTGTAGTGTAAAAAGATTGAAAAGTCAAAAATTGTAGGAGAAAAAAATAGAGTTTTTTTGAAAGAAAATGACTACCGAACATGGCCTAAATATACGTGTATTTCAAAATCTCAATTTTTATGAAATCTTTCATTTCAGTAACTATTTCATTCAAATAATTCAATTGGAAAAAATTCTCTTAATTTGAAATTCAAATTCCAAATCATATCTTCGTCAACCAGCGATTGCACTTAGAGTATCTCCAATGCATTTCGTATATAACTTTTTAGACGTGCCACATATTCGACCAACAAATTCTTTTCTCTTTTTTCATTTTGCAGCATATGCTAAGATTCTGATGCAATTCACTAGGGGTAACACACTATGCAATAACATTTTCATTGAAACACTTGAACAAATTGTATGTCGTATGTTAATATAGTATAACAATGTACATTAACACATGAACATATGAAATTTATTAATGATAACACAATATGCAGTAATATTCTCTTTGAAAAACTTGAGTGAATCGTAAGTCATGTCAACAAATACGGGTAACAGAATGCCTCGGCAACTTAGTGATATAGCATCTTTTTGAATGAAGTCTTCATTTACCTATTCTTGATAATAAAAAATGCTACTCTGATATAAACTCCAAACTAATTAGACAACAAAAGAAAATATCTTTAGAATTAGGGTTTACGGTTGTCCAAATCTAGAAGATATTATCGTTTTGCTCGAGATAATTTTTCTTCCTCCATTATTAGAGAAGTTTGACTATCATATATATCCATTGATTATAGGAAAAATTATATTAGTTTAAGGGGTATCAATAAGGAAAATGAATAATAGAATAAATATTATTAAAATATTATAATCGAAATTTTAAATAGATAGTCAGTATTTGTCAATATCGATAACATATAGCATTATATGTCAATTTATTAAAAACAACTACGTACGGTCTCTAATTTTTCTCTAGAACAAATTAGAGAAGGGGTGAAAAAAGAAAATGTATTTAAATGAAGAAAATCAAGAAAATAATTACCAACTAAACTTTTTTTTTTTTTTTTTATAGAGGAGTGACATTTTGTAAAAATAAAATAAAAAATATTGACTTTATTTAGTAAGTTGTGCGGAATAATTATAAATATTTAATAAAGAAAAAGAAATTAAATTTTAATGAATATATATTCGATCTTAGCAAGTGTATTTGAAGTGTGTCAACAAATCATGACAAATATTGTTGTCATAAAAAAAAACAAGATAGAAACAATTACTGTTAAAAGATAACCAAATAAACTGCCAAAAATACTGATTTGTCTCATCTTTCCAATAATAGATTTAGTGTAGATATGTTTATTCAATAACGATTGGCCTCATTACAACATTATTTGTCGGCAACAATTCATCTCGGGATAATCATTTTGTTTATGTGCCATTAAATGATAGATTCAATACAATGAGTTTTATATCTCTTTATTTTATTGAACTTATTATTTAATATCAATACAATTGCCACATGGACTGATGATCATTACTAGTAGTGATAAATATTACTATTTTTTTGAGTTTTAGGTGAAATTTTGAGAATTTAAGATTCCGTCGCAAATGGCTCAATTGTCTTATAAATCTATTATTTGCTCTATATTTAATTGATGTGGAATATTGTTCGTACTTTCTCAATAATTTTCTCTTTAAACAAAGTATCACATTTGCTCATTCTCAAACCGGGAACGATCGCACGCTCTATCAAAACTCAACTTGACTATTGCGCCAAAGGATCGGGCACAACTGTCTGCAGGAGCCAACCATGGAATTCACGTTCGTGGTTTTTGTATGAAAATTTAGTATATTTTTTCATTTTTATAATTCCATCAAGATGCTAAGCTTTCAACGAGTAAAGTGACAAAATAATTTCCATAACACTTAATATAATCATTAAAATCTATACATTTCTTTCATTTTCAATTTCTAAATCCAAACGAAAACCCTTTTTTATGCAAAAATCTAGTCAAAAATTTTAGTTGAATGCACAACCACTTGCGAATAAATTTGTGCAAAATGTTATAAGAAAACGACTATGCATGGTAATGATAGCGAGTTTTTCAATTTTTTTTAGTCAATTCAAACATAATTTTATTTTTTTCTTCACTTATCAAGAATGAATTTTTTTTATTTGTTTACTTTATTTTTGTATTTTTGTGCATTGATTATTTTGTATTTTCTCAACAGAGATTTTATATAAAATAAGTAGCTTTTTTTTTTTCAAATGATATCCATTCTGTCAGTTACCACTACGCGTCTACGCCGCAGACCGCCATAGCACCGTCAACCACCGTAGCCCCCCCAAACCAAAAACCACTCTGCCATTGCTTGTACGTGTCCACATGATAAGTTTGAACATTAGGTCCGATTTCATCTTAAAAGATTAACCTATTAGTCTCTTATAAATTCATTGTTTTCATGTGTAGACGTGCTTTCCCACCACAAGAATGAAGAATGAATGCAGACTTTCATAAATTCAATTGTAATCTTCATTGTTATTATTTTTTAAGTTAGAGCAGAATTGCAAACAATATGTTTTCTTGTTAATGTGTGCATTGAATGACAAGGGAATGTAAATTACAATGCCATGTGATTCTTTCTTGGAATACAAATTTGGGTGAATAAATCTAGGTGCAGGATGAGCTACCGAAACTCAATCTATTATTTGCAAGGTCGAATTCCCAGATGTGATTTTGTTGCATAATATTGCCAATTACAGATGCACCAGGCCAAGTTGTAGGCACAAAACCCAGGCATTTTGCCCCAGCAGCCACATCAATTACGTAACTCTTTACTGGTGGTTCAAATCTTGCTCCGTCTGCAAAATGAAACACCAATCTTGGCACCAAAGATTCATCAAATCCGGTCGAATTAAAGCAGAATTCGAGCTGTGGAATATCAAGTTTTAGTTTTGTAAAACTCATTAGGGACAGTTTCAGGGCAGCCATTAGTGGCTGATAAGCAGGTCGTGTCAAGAAAGTTAGGCTTGAACCCGAATCAAGAATCACCCCTCCTACACCATTCACATTCCACACTTCAGCTGGGATTTCGAGCATTATACTTCCAACAGAAATGCCCTTTATATTTACAGCATAGAAAGGATTGATGACTCCTAGGACTAGTTCTGTGTGTTGCATTCTGTTGAGTGTCGTAACATAATCTTCGCTTTCATGGGATCCGAAAATGAGATAACTTGACACATTTTGGGGGCTTAAATGATCGACTAAACAGTACGAGAACTTGCCACCGAATTTCCCAGCAGCTTTAAGTGCAAAGGAGTAGTTGCTGTAGCCTAGCCCCATAACACCATCAGCCCCCTGTAAACTTTGGCCAGTGGAAGACTCACTGCATCCAACAAGCACGTTGTGGATTCTTACCTTCGTGCCATTTGTCAGGCCAAATGTTACCGTTTCATTAGCAAAGATTCCGAGTGCAGATGATCCATCCGAGTACCTAATTTTAGTAACCATAGTAAAAGAAAGATAAAGAATTAGATTCTGAGTTAAAAAATTTCGTAAAATCATTTGTTGAATGAGGGTGATTCTTAACCACTCTTACTTAGGAACGTGTAAAACGAATGAGACGGGAGAATTATCTTGTGACAAGATTTTTGCGAATTAAGTATACCCAATTTTTCCAGCATTGTTGTCTACTAGTTGAAAGCCATATAGTTGTCATGTTTGTCCAGACATAAATATGTGTACTGATCAGGGACAAGGATGTTCTTTAACCATCCGATATATGGGGATCCACTTGTCCTTCATTTCAAAATCGACTTCATAAATCACGCCTATGCTATGGCGTAATTAAGGAAGTCGAACTAACCCCGACCAAACAAGCCCTTGCACTGATGCAGAGGTACAAAGTCATGTGAACCCAATCTACTTTGCAATAACTGTCATTTAACTGCCCATTTTTTAGTAGGTAAGAGCTATAATGGCTTGACTAGATAGCTGGATAGCTGATACAAAATATGACTACTGGCCTCTAACTTATAATCATGTTTGGCTAAGCTTAAAAGCTTAAAAGTAACTTTTACTTTTTAAGCTTTGTCAAATATGCTTGGGGCATTTGATTATTCTTTATCAAATTGAGATAATATCCCAAAGGTCGGTTGGGAGCTCGGCTCCCGCCCAAAAAGTTGACCTATTAAGTAGAGTTATCCGATGTCTACTCGACTTGGGACGACTTTTGTTTGCATAAAAAAATGGAAAAGAAAAGCAGCAAATGCCTCTACCTGTAATCATAGGCGCAAGGAGTATGGGGAGAAGGGCATCGAGCAAGAGAGAAGAGATTTGCAAGCTCAATCTTGCATATTCTTGAAGAACAGGGCACAGTCACGAAAGACGACGAGTGATCGGCCCGAAAAACTCTCCGTTTTCTAGATTTCTTCCTACACTTAGCCCCATGGCACCTATACTTACAGTTCATCCAAGTCAAGTCACTCCCTGTATCTGCAATCAGCATAAATCTTCGTGCAGGGGATCCAACCTTAAAGGACACAAAGTATTGCCCTGTCCCAAAATCAGCCCCCGAGTACATTGCCATTTCCCCAGAAACATTGTCATGTTTAGCCCTTCTGCTGCTATTGGTGCAGGCTGGATGATAATATGTGGCATCAGGACTCTCCAGGACTTGTCTTCTGCTTTTCTGCAACCTTAACTCTCCGAAATTGAACGTTGACGAATTGTATCACTATGAAGTAACTGTCTGAGGCGCTCAATTTGAGTCATAGGCTGCATCCCATTGGCCCGATTTCGTCTATAATGGTGCCTGTGAATCAACTCCAGTTTTGTTCCAACTGATTCTCCATGGCCCTGTGAACACTTCTCCAAGAAAATGACCACAAAAAACAAGAAGATAAAGAGAAAGAAACCTCTCTGCTGTCTATACATTTTCATATCTCATAACACTGCTCACTTTACAAGTGAAAATAAGTATAAAGAACAAGAAAAAAAAAAAGAGCAGAGGAAACTGAAAGCAGAAAGCAAAAGGAAGGATTTTTAAGATGGGGATGTTAAGTAAAGAGTAGAAGCAAAACTTTCAGCTATCTTTTGGAAAGTGGGGTGGGGAAGGGGTCCATTACCCGGGAAACGACAGATATATATATACACACAGGTCTGTATTAACAGGGAAAAGGGAGGGCAAGAAAGTTAAGATTGAGAAGAATCCAAATTACTGTACATTGTTAAATGGTGAAATTAAATATAAATAGAATATCTAATATTGATATCTTTGTTGGTTTTCACTCTCTGTCATGCATATATATTTAGCAGTTTTATTTAATGCATTATTTATTGTGGGCTGTCATAGATGGTTGATTTGTCACTAATTATGTCCTTGTCTTTCTTACCTACTTTTTATCTCTCTGCAGTTTTTTTCTACCAATTATTCTCTATCTCTATCTCTATCTCTAAATATATATATATATATATATCAGTATATCACATGATGTTAGATCTGAAATTCAACCCTCTTATAGTTTAAATTATCAATATATGAATGAATTGCTCTATGATTTACAGCAGCAAAAAAGTCTCATAAAAGGAAACTTTTTCCGCACCACGATGAGACGAGATATCTTTAATGATTAATAATGAATTTCAAATTGATGGGAGCTAAATAGGATCATCATACATGTTTATACAAACTGGGTTCATATAATTCCGGGTCAATCCAGGGATATCCAGTGCAAATTAACAAAGGAATTTTGACTTCATATAATTACCTTTAGCTGTCTGTTCTTTACCAACTTGGCACGAAATTCCACTGGAGATATAACACGTAGAAATTGATATTCTTCTTACAAAGAACCTTTGATAAAAGTTCCAACAAATTTCGACTGTCTATTTAATTAGTTTTTTTAATTTCTTTAAAATGAAAACTCTTTACTCATTTGTTCACCGCTCCTCAAATGGGATTGTTACTAGTTCAATCGGTGTATTCAAAGTCAAAACATTTTGTTCGTTCGGATTTGATTGTGTCAGTTTTATAATTTAGATTAGGTTTATCACTAGATGAACTGTATTGCTGATATTGACCCCAAAAAAAAAAAAAAAAAAACGAAGACGATATGTACAGCTAGGCAGTGAACAACCAACCATCTAACTGTAAAAATTGGATAAAAGTCAATAATGTTTTTTTTTATCCCCCGAGTCAAGAAAGAAAAGAAAAAAGAAACAATAATATCCCATTATGGAGTTGAATAAACTTTCTGTAAATTACAGGTGGGTTGTGTCTGGGAAAGTTGAAATTTTTATTGATGTGACACAAAACTTGGTCATTCAGGGATAATTGCATGATTGAAGATATTTTTTATTACTTTTTTGCTGCAGAATCCAAGAGCCACAAGTAATCACAAGATGGTTTTTTTTTTTTTTCTCTCATAAAAATAGATAAATTAATTGTAAATTCTACAAGTATTACAAATATAAGTAAAGTGGTTAAACAGGGTCAAAGAAATTATAGTTAATTAAACAAGCTGGCAAAGAATATAAAGGGTCCAAAATCACATGGCAAATCTCATTGATGAGCTGTGTTACAAATGTTATACCATTCATTTTGACTAGTAAAGGGCTAACTGTACACAGTACACAACCAATTTTTTACACTAAATTGATGAGCAGTAATGCATTATCACCTTTATTTGCTCTCGAATGTTTAAATCGATAGAAAAATTTAAATGCGTCTTCATACACGCAAAGCAGATTTATCTCGTCAATAATTCCTTAATGCGGGATTTTCTATAACTAAATGGTGGTCTAAATTGAATCCGACAATTTTGTTTGACTAGACTAAATTTTTGGATGAGGTGATTAAAGCGATTGAATATAAAATGGGTTCATATTTCATGTGATTTAGGCTTGCTATACAATATTAAGAAAGAAATTAAAACAGCTAGCATTTGAATGTGATAAATTTGACCCCATCCCTACCCCCTTCTTCCGCCATGTTACCTGTGATGCTCTATTTTCAGAACCCCATTGCTCTACCTTTCTGTGAAGTTCGGTGAGGCATTTTCTTATAGCAAACGTTGACTCTTCATATCAAATTATGAATACGTGACGACACACAAATAATACTAAATAGAAAACAATGAAGTTGCTGCTAGAAGGACATCCGTGGTACAAGGGAATTTTGAGAACTGACATCATCAGTGTTTCTCTTGCCAGTTGCCAGCAACCTTTTTTTTCCGGGTTGCCCAATATTCGTTCGTTGTTGATGACACACAAACTCTTTAATTTAACGAATACCATGCTGACAAACATTGCTCCTTTTCGTTCAAGGAATTCAAGAAGAGAACTTCTGCAAGTGGCATAGATGTTTCAGAAATCTAATTCAATGTTGAGCATGTAATCATAAATCAATGAACTGACTCGACACAAAGAACCACAGATTGATAAATATTTATTGGTTAATAGACAACAAATTGTGATTTACTGATCTCATGGAATGAAGAACAACCAAAAATGTCTATGCTGCTGGCACTGATAATAATAATATAAAAATAATAGCACAATCTTGTGATGTAGCATGGAAATGAAAGTTCTTGCCATTTACAAGAGAGAGCATCAGTAACAGGTAAGTAAAGATATGAGCAGAACTTAATAATTTATTTTGCAGAAGCTAGAGATGGTTGCATTGAAGCTTCTTGAGGAGGGCTTTCAAATGTTGCTGACGATTTGTGAGATTGGCAGCCATTATAAGACGTGAAACAATTCCCCATTAACCGTGTTGAAAACTCAAGTTCTATCACCTGTCCGCAAGAAACAGAAAAGTATTGCATCAAATTTAAAATGCTCTAATAACAAGTATATTTTCACAATTAGCATACTTGACAGTGAGTAATATTTAGACTCTCTTGGGGATCTTCCTTAAAGCCACATTTTTCGACTGTTTATTTGTCTTGCGGAGGCAACTTTAGAGAACATTTTGCCTACCTCAACACTTGATTTCAAACCATTAATATCGTAAATATTTTTTCAAAAAATCAACTTATGTTAAAAGTTACAGAATGTAGCAATTATGGAATATCTAAGTTTACTAATGTACAATTTTCAACAAACCTTTTGCTTGCATGGTTATTGAACATCTGCAATTTAATAAATTTTCACCATCACAAAACCGAAAAATATGCCAATATAAATTGAAAATATTTAAAATTTGGTAATAATATCGAAAATTGTAATTTAGAATTAAAATATAATTCCAAATAGTATAATAAAGATGGAATATCAACATGGTGGTTCCCGTTAGAATAGAAGATATTTTTAGCCAAAATATATATATATATAAAATACGACAAGAGTGAAATCTGGTATGCACAAATCAGAATGAGCATAACCAAGTTATCGAGGTGAGAACATCTGAAAGGACCATTACTTAAATGCAAACCTAGGCAATATAGACGAATTTAGGGTGACTGGAGGCTCAATCATCAAATTAGATGATAATTTACGAACACCAACAGGGAAAGGACTAAATCAGGAATAACACGTGGATCAACAATCATGTTCAGCATCCTATGTCATGACATGGTATTGCCAGTCGTCGGCAACCCAGACAAAAGTATCATTGTGGCCACTGGCCAGAAAAAAAAGTTTAGCAAAAGGGAAATGGGAGAATATTGAGTTCAACAACCTCAAAGTTTAGAAATTTATTCTGAGATAGCTAGAACATGAGAACATGAATGACACATGGTTAATTCACAAATGCTGCATAAATGAAACCCTGATGTGTTGCGAGGACAAACTAGAACAGAAACTTTCATAGTTATCTAAATGATGAGGAGACGATTAAGCTTCTCCATAGCCTAGCTTTCTTTCTTTCCTACTAAGCTTATAAATTAATAATGATTAATCAGATACTGCATGCATTTGCCTAAAACTGGAGCCTTGCAGTTCAATGAAAGGTTTCCCACCAAAATAATAATAAGTATTAAAAAGAACTAAATACTAAATAGACAACTTCTAGAATATATCAGCATGCTTGACTTTTTCCCATTACTTTAGAACGGGGAGATCTTGTGGCAATATTATATCAATTAGCGGAAACATGTGGCATATATCTCTTTTACTCTTCAAGAACCACAATGACTGTGAAGAATTTCGATACTTTCCTCCTAGAAGCTTTATCTTTTTATTTATTTACCTTGAAAGCATTCCCAACAAGTGCACTCTCTAGCTTCACAAACTCTGTTCTGAATCATATTTTCCCTTCTGCAAAGTAAAGTAGTACCATAACATACCAGAAGAAATTACCATATATTGTTGAAATATCCAATAGTTTCATATTTCACTAGCACAGAAACAACAAAGCATTAACTTCCGGAATAGGACAACTCTGACTAAGGTCAGCGTATATTATACTCAAATTATTTCTTTACAACTCTTAAAAATAGAAATTTAAATCACAAAAGTCATTTAGAAGTAAGGTATTGGAGATAGAGAGATGCCTTGTGTAGTTTCTTTCCAATATGCAAGTTGTCCGTGCAGAGCTTACTACATATTTACACTATTAATGCACAAACAGAAACATAAGCTTTCGTGCTAAATAGATGAAAAGGCACAAACAAATGCCATTAGTTTATAACATCACCTGTTTACAAGCCTAATCATTTCCAAATTGCCATCTGCAAGCGAAGCAATAACTTACGACGTGGTCCTACCTAGTGCACCTATTAATTTCAAAGCTGAGAACCATAATGGGAGAAATGGAGAGGGATTTACTACAATTGCCATGCTACATAGTTTATAAACAGGTCAGTAGGTCACACGTTCACATCCCAATTGTGGGTGAAGAGACCTCCCCCACTGAATTCTTGACCCCCAAGTTAGGGTCAAACAAACAGACAAGAACCATAGGAGGCATTTGCAATTCTAGAGATTGCCAATTGTCGTGCTCCAGGCCTGCAGGCCCATGACAGGATACATGCTTAAAGTCCCACTGGAGCACCACAGAATTGGGCTGGCAAAAAGGAGGCAAGTATGATGGTGATCTATGGTCATGCGGTTGACTTAACTGAAGGGAAGTCATTTCTCTAAATGCCACTGCATAGATCCAACAAGGAGTCATGTGGAAAGTGGAGATTCGAGTTTTCATGTCAATAGGCATTGAAATCATGAATATTATCAATCACGTGTTTGAACTTTGAATTAACAAACTACTTATCTGTGGTCTAATTCACAGCCTCCAGTGGTCTGGTAAAATGCAAAAGAGATAACATAAACAAGAACAGAAAATATAAATGAAATAGCTGGAAGTTGGAGAGTGAGCCTCTCCCATTTGTTTAGCACATTGGTGATCCCCATGTAAAGAGCCTCGAAAGTCATTATTTCCTTATTCCTCAAGCAAGTTTCCATTTGATATCGTAATTAAACAAGACATAAACTAGGAGATTCTCTGTGATAGATACATTAACTAAGAAATTACAAACGGATCCCAAGCAGCCCGTAGTGGTCATGCATTTGCTAATTTAATAAGAAAACTTAAGGGACTGTTTTTAGAGCTCAACTTCTGTGTTTAGTAAACGTTAAAAACAATTGATATGAGAAAATGTGTATATCTGGTAGCAGATTTTGAGAAGCAACGGAATAGTAAGTTCTCAGATTTTGTTTTTAGTTTGTCCAATTATCCATTATTAAAATGTCAATTTAATCCCAATAAATAAAATTAATTTCTTTCATGTCCTAAATTTGTTGGTATTCTACATTTACTAACATTCTACAATAATTCATCCATCATTTACGTTAAAAATATTCTTCTATTTTTTTTTTCCTTGGCTACAACACATCAAATTTATTTTCTAATTTTATAAATTTTGAGATTTATTAGATGTTGAATTTTTCCTTTTAAAATAACTTTGGTGAATATATTGTCTTAAATAAATATTTAATAATATTACATATTTTTATAAAATAAAAATAAATTTTACAATAAGAAGATGTTATAATCAATTTCCATTTTTGTAATTGTACACGTGCACAACAATTAACCACTTTTTTTACTTACCAAGGGTGAAATAATTCTGAAACACGCTTAACTATTGTTCCCACAAGTGATTATTCTTTCAGCACACCTAGAGGCTAGAGCTGATTATCACAAAATCTACAGCAATAACAAACAAACCTTAGCTTGAATCAAAATTCAAAATCAAACGTGACAACTGACAATTATCTTGTGATGCATCGAGATGAGTAACTAAAACTACTGTTTTTACAACCTGTACATAAGACACTGTAAATTTTCAGGCCCTGAAAACACCGAGAAAGTTGGGGTACCTGGAGTTCGACGAGATTGGTTCCCTGAGCAATAACAACTTCAACGATACCATCTGCTTTTGTCGCCAGTATCCACTCCCTGCGTGCATGGGTAGTCCGGTGTTCAATTTTAATCGTCTATAAATTCTAGGGGAGATGAAGAAATAGAAGGTACCTTGTTGAGGAGCGAGAGAATTGAAGCTCTTCCGAGTAACTGAAGAGGAGGATGGGGGCGAAACTGCCATCGCCTTGGCATCTCTATGCTCCCAGAAGGTAGGGAATAGGTTGGATCGCCGACCACCAGTTGCACGACAGCTGGTGGCAGTGCGGGCGGCGTGAAATTTGCCGCGCATAGCTGTTCTTGTCGCCGCACTTCGATCTGGCTGTATGTTGTACCGTTTATTGCTAAGTTGCTAGTTACAAATAACACGATTTTTATTTATTTACATTTTTGGAATTTGTTTATTTTCACTTTCAATTTTGCTAAAAAGTTAAATAGAAATCAATAATTAATTTTAATCATATATTTTATAAACCCATAACTTTTTACAACATTTCAATTATATATTTCAACAATTTTTTTCAATTTTTACAAAATATCTGATTTTAATCAAAATCAAACATTCCCTCAAACACGTGCCTCTCCATTAGGCAAGAAAAATATGGTTTTTTTTTAGATAAATGAATAAATTTCACATAAACGATCAACCATGTATAGATTTTTAAAGAATAAATAGCATGAGGTCATCAACTTTTAAACTTGGTAACGATAAGATATTAAACTTTCAATTTTTAGCACTTCAAGTTCTTAACTTAAAAAGAATAGTCTTTCTATTATGAAAAATCATTAGTTTGACATTTTTTTAAAATGGCGAGTCTAACATTTTTTGAATTGAAACAATAAAATAGAAAAAGTAACACCAAGAAGAAAAATTTACAATCATCTACCATCACTTCTTCTTCTTCAAAATTATAGTTGTAGATCAAATCCCTATTCAAATCCCTGCACTATCTCTACAACCAGCCCCTTGTCGGTGTCTCTGCGGATCTGCGCGACCATTCACACTTGAATCTCTGCAGAAGTGGATCAAATCCCTATCGTCGCGCGACCAATCACACCTATATCTTTGCGCATCTGTGTTACTATCATCGTATAGAAGGCAACACCCAGTCTCCGTGTTACCGTCATCGTATAGAATAAAAAATGGTTGCCGAAAATTTGAAAATATAGAAAACCTGAAATCTACAACCAATTTTCCATTTTTTATACCAAATTCAATCAAATTTCGACCAAACTCACCATTCCTTTCTATGATTTCCCCTACACAATTTGCACTTTCCTTGTAGAGTTTTTCTTGATTTTCTTGGTTCATAGCGGATGATTGATGGGTGGATCTTAATGGTTTGAGGCTTTGAGCGAGAGCTGAGTTGATTTTTATTGTTGATGATTTCAAGAATACAGACTGCGTTAGGCATCTCCAATCATATCTTTAAATTGGTGCAACTTTTACACTAAAATGGTGCAATTTTCACACCAAATCTATATGTCATCTCCAATCTATTACTTCAAGTGTTGCACCAAATGAATAGTGTATATTCTCATATATTTATATTTTTAATTTTTAACAATAATTTAGTTCAAAAATTATTTAATTATATAGTGTATATTTATATTAAATATATTAATTTTCAAATACATTTAATTTTCATAATTATTGCATTAATTAAAAAAAAAATACACGATACTGAATATCACAATTTAAAAAAATATTTAACATAAAAAAAACAAGAACGATTTTTAAATATATTTAGTAGTTGTTATTTATTACTCGTAATTGTGTCAATACAAATAATAATCAAATTAAAATAAACATATCATAAAAATAATAAAATCCAAATCAATTAAGGACACAAAAGTAAAAATAAATTTTTGCTTCAACAATACAAGGGTAAAATTGGAATTATGGCGCAGCACTGTTCATCTCATCAAAATGGCGCACAGAAATAGCGCTCGGTTGGAGGAGATTTGGACGCCATTTTAGAGTTTTCACTCTTAAATAGCACTCGGTAGGAGATGTTCTTAGAAATGGTGACAAGACAATAGGGTGAGATGGTGATGGTGTGCATTTTTGGTGGGGGTGGTGGGGCATAAGGGGCAAGACTAGTAGGAGAGGAACAATAGATGCCAGGAATTGGCGTAGGCAACAAAAAGCAAGTGGGTTGGTTGCAGGTGGCCGGCCAAAATTCTTGCTCTGGAAATTTTTGATGGGGAGAGTATGGTTTTAAGGATGACAAAAAAATCCACCTCCGACCCACTCCACCTTGCTCCGCCCGGAATACTCTGAACCTGTTTCGAATCTTTTTATTTTATTTTATTTTTATGTTTTAAAATTTAAATTATATTTTAAAAATAAAAATTAATAATATAATTAATTAATTAATTAAATGGAGCAATGAATGAAGATTTTTCAATACCTGCCATGCTTCCCAAAAATCTCCGACGGGGTGGGGATGATATTGGCCTACCCGCCCTCGTTGCCATTTCTATATAGTTTATGGCTTTTATGGTTTTGGAGGGATAAAAATGGGTTTGAGGAAGGGGATTGGTTGCAAATTTTTTTTTTTATTTTTTAGTTTCTTTTTCTATTTTCATGTTTTAATTCGAAAAAAAGATAGATTGATAATTTTAAGAAAAAATGACTCTTTAATGGTCAAACTAACGATTTTTGTAACAGAAACATCATACTCGCATGTTTTTTAAAGATTAGGAATTCGAGGTGTTAGAAATTGAAAGTTCGAGACCCTATCATCACATGATTCAAAAGTTCACACTCCCAGTGTCCCGAAGGTAGGGCGGATGGATAGTTGACCATTAGGTGTACGACTGCTCTAGTGGTTGTGCGGGCAGCGTGAAATTTGCCTCCATCTCTATTATTGTCGCCACTCTTCGATTTGGCAATACTTGTATGGTTTATTGCTAAGTTGTTATTACAAATAACACGCCATTTTGATTTATTTATTTTTTCAAATATCAAGAAAATGTCGTTTTACTTTTAGATAAATGCAATAAATTTCATATGAACTAAAAGAACGATTACTGAAGTGCAACTATTTGGGGGTCCTCAACGTTTTACAAAGTGTAACGAACATGTCCTCAGCAATTTATTTATGTAACCATGTGTCCAACATATTAACATTGTGTAATGTCTATGTGACACACACGAGATGTATAACTGAAAGGGTAAAATTGTTCAAAAAGATTCATTTTATTTCAAAAACCAAATAGTGACTATTAAAATTACATTACACATTACTATTTTTTGGACAACTAGTGTGAGCACGTGCGATGCACGTGATGTATTGATAATAGAATGTAATAATGTTTATTGTATCTTCCTTTTACGAATTGGGTTGATAGTGATAATTTAATTGAAAAAAAAATTTAAATATTAACAAATCAAAATAGCATTTAAAACCTAGTTTATTAAAATTTATTATAGTACATGATTCCAACTTATGGTAAAATTGAATTCAATTTACTTCATAAAAACCATTGTTCTTAAGTACCACTTTTCCCGAATTTGCATTCGTTCTCGAACTATGAGTTCATTCCTTTATGGTATTTTAATCACGTAAAGAAAACCAAATGTCTTTGCATCAAAAAATTTCACATTTGGTCCAGAATAAAGCTCCGAGCATAAGTACCTACAACATGAGCACATTATTTTCAATTTTTATTTTGAATAACTTAAATAAAAGGTAAAAAAGGGTTGAATTGAGCTTCCATCATCAAAGATTTGGGTTTTCAAGAACGGAAAATTAGGCTTCTCCGATAGGCTGTTCCAATTCGATCATCATTATATTTAGTGGCAGAATAAAAAGTTCATGAAAATCTTATTTGTTTATTTAGATGAAGCTTTGGAGATAATTAATAAATCATTTAATTTGATCAAGTTATTTTATGTTCAAATTAAAACAACATAATTTCTAAAAGCAAATAAATCACTTTGTAGTCTTTAATTAAGCATGCTAGTAGAAGTTGTATGTATTTGATGCAAGTTAAAGATTGCGGCAAAAATGGGCTACAAAAGTGTAAAGAAATCCCAAGGTGGGCCTTACTCTAGGTCGGGACCTCACTCTCTCTGAATTCAATAAACATATCAATTACAATTCCATAAAAAATTTTTCCTAGCTTGACATTTAATGCATGACATATTTTCCTATGTATATAAAAAATAGCATCTTAAATATATATTTCTAAAGGACTAAGTAGAGTTTGCATCGGCAAACCATTTTCCTAATGATGCAAGTTAAAGAAACAAAAGTCATGTAAAGAAAAAACAAAACCCTTGAGTTCAATAAAATTTATTCAAAATATATATTTCTAAAGGACTAAGTAGAGTTTGCATTGCTAATGTGCAAACAAGTCATTTTCGAAAACAAAACCCTTGAGTTCAATCAATATTCAAAAGGAAAATGACAATAAATTGAGACATTCTGCATTTCAGAATCCTATAAATAAACAAGTTTCATTCCAAACTCACATAGTTCAAGAAATGTTAATATTATTCAATTACAACCAAACAAACCAAATTCTAAATTATATAATATCTCAAATGATAGTAAATTTTCAATAACAAACAAACAAAAGAAAATTCCATGTTAAACAATACCTCAAAGTGACAGTATTATTGAAATACAACAAAACAAAACTAAAATATCTAAATTTAAAATTGTTGAATAAAACTATAAACTGTCTTCAATAAACACATATCTCAAACTTTACAGGAAAAGAACATAATAAAACAAAATTTGAAATGTTTTCCTAAATAATCAAAATATTACAAATTTAACAGTCTAATAGACCATAAAAATACAATTCTTTCAAAATTCAAAAGATCGAGGGCAAGACCAAGCTGAAGATGCACATCCTAAACAAAAAATAAAGTACAATTTTTCAATTTGAGTTAAAAAAATAATTGTGAGTAAAAAAACACAACAAAAATCCAAAATCAAACAAAACTTTCCGAAATAATTAAAAAATATTGCAAATTTAATGATCTAATAAACAGTAAAACTACAATTCTTCCGAAATTCAAACTCTAAAACAACTAAAAACCAAAATCAAAACTCGCATATCGTCAAATTTAACCAAAAATTTGTTCAAAGCATTTCACAACACTTTGAATTTTCCAATTATTTTTCTTCACTTTTTTTTTTTTGTTTCATTGTAAGATTTGAAATTCTCTTACGTTTTGTTTTCCTTGAAACTGGATTTTGCGAAAAATGTATTCAAATTAATGACACCATTTCTAATTCTAATGTGATGCATCATTTATCAGGACTATTTGGTTAGACAATGCCTTGAAAACTTAGAATAATCATAACTTAATTTATTCAAAATTGATATAAAAGTAGCAAAAATTATGCCAAATATATCTTTTACCTTTCAACTATTTGTGGTCAGCAGTTGCAACATGATGCGATTGGTGTAATCCTCTATAATCAGAATGAATTTAAATTCAAAAAAAAAGCAAATAGATACATAGATATGAGTTTAAAAATACTACTTTTTCAGTTTTTGCTTCATTTAAAAAATGCAAAAAATATTAAATTAATATAGTGAATCAAAAGACCTATACAAAGAAATTGCACAAACAAAATCCTAGTGATCCAATTGATTCCATTCCACTACTACAAAACCAAAATAAATAATCAGCAAATTGAAAAATCAAAACTGATAGTTCAAGAAACAAACCCAAATTAGACACGAAAAAAAAAAAGAATGGCAACTCATAAGAAATAAACGAAATCACTAAAAAAAACAGAGAACATGCTTGAAGATCGCAAGAAAAAAAACCATAGCACCAATCAATTCTACTGGTACAAAATCCAACTAAATAATCAACAAATCATAACCCAAATAAATAGTCAGCAAATAAATCACGACACAATCGAGCAGTTGCACAAACAAACAAACCTTAAAATTGGATGAACAAAGTCTCAGTAAGCCAATCGATTGCAATGATATCAAATCCAAAAAATATGACTAATAAATAACAAAGGCTCATCAGTAGCAATAAAAAACATTTACATGTACACATGCTTAGTCTCAAGGGCTTGAAGGAACAAGTATGAAACTTCAATCTTCTAAAGCATACTTTGTTTAACTTATTCGAACGAATCCAAATAAAGTGCATGTTCTTACAGTTACTTCTCTTTTTCTTTTCCTATTTCATATGTCGGCGAATCGTAAAATTCCAATATAAGTTAACAAGACCTTGGTTGTTTTCCACACATAAATTCATCAAAAACATATGGTCAATCTCAGTTATCAACAAATATACATGTTCGGAGTGGCGGGGGTGCTCATTTCGACAAATACATCACCACCTCATTCAATCCAATGCTACATTTGTGTGAAAAAGGTCAACAAAATCAAATATTTTGCCAACATATATTACCATATTAATCTTGGTTTACGAATCCCCCTTATAATGTGTTTTACCTTATTGCATTATTTAGAAGATACTTTCTTTCGGTCTATGCAAAACAAGCCCCAATTATCTTGGAATTTGCATTCGAAGTTGAAACATTTTTCGACCAAGTCCTACAACTTGTACCCAACGTAACAATGCATAGAAAATACCTATAGGATTTCATTTTACATAGGTTGGTCTGTATTTCAAAATGCATGTTAAATTCTATTCATTGACGTCAATTACTCGATTAAAATAGTATTTGACTTTGGAGAATATTGTACGTGTAAATTTACAAAACACTCCTTAGTCCCTTGTATACATAGTGTAAATTACACTGCACATGCCATATTTTCAAAAACTGTATCTGTATTTCATGTTGTATTAAGTCTCCATAAAAATAATAGAAAACATAAAAATACCGAGTTTATAGATTGTAATTGCATATCATAAACCTAAATTTCAAAATTACAATATACATACTATTTTTTAGAAACGTGAATAAATATCATATTTAAATAGGATAAATTCATCTTTGGATTCTTATAATTATTTTACAAAGTTTGGCCAAATTTATCTTTAGAATTCTGATTGATCTTCATGTACTCACGATTTTCTTTAATCTGTGTTTGCAATTTCATGTTGTGGTGTGACAGTCAATGAGATCATATGTCTTTAAAGTATAATATTGCAGTTTGAGAGTACAAGTCTTGTGGTTCCATTTTATTAACATTCTTTTATATTTTGTTTTAGAATATTGCAGCTTGATTTAGCACAAAACGCTCATGATCTATAATTGGTTAAAGTCAAATGCCACCTTTACCTAATAATTGTAGCGTAATTACAAATTTGTATTGCAGATCACTAATAATAGCATTCTTATAAATTATGTAATTTGAGTGCATTTTTTATCATAGAAAATATTTGCTACAATATATACAAGCGAGGTCTTCTCGAATCAAGTTTTTAATGAGACATCCTTTCGCCAAATTTACAGAATAAGATATCCTACTTGAGAATAGACATCATATTCATAATGTAAAAAATATACTTCAGATGTTTGTTCAAGATCTTAATTTTTCAAACTATGGTAGATAAAGTGTTACTACATGTTGTATACACAGTGCATTTGTAATTTCTCTATTTAAAAAAAAAGTATTTAACATGTAATTACACCCTATCTATTAATACAACGTGTTCTGTAAATTTGCCAATTATATATTTACGAACACTCGAGGAATACACATCTGTGTGCCAATAATAAAATGATAGGTCTGGCTAATGATTTGAAATCAAACTAAAAATCATAATTTATTGGTCCAAAGTAATTTTGAATCTTGGGAATAAAAGGAAATGAGAATGGCTTCAAGAATTTTTTTTTTTTGCAACTTGCAAAATAACCCCATTTTAGAATAATAACCAATTGAATTTGACTAAAGCTTAGATGTCCACTGACCTTTTAGGACTAAGCAAATAATTATAAAGAGTACTCTCCCTCCAAATCACAGTCATGTTCTTGTTGGCAGCAGAGCAAGAATAACCAGAGGTAATGCCAGATTGCCTTCCAAAAAGATTACTCAAGTTGGGACCTAGATATTCAGAAGCATGAGAAATCCTCAACAAATAAGAGACAACTAATGAAAATGAGAACAAAATCAGCAATCGTACAATAAAATTTCTGTTGAAAATGAGCACCCCGCCACCTTGTACTAATAAATTATTGAACATTACTGTAAAATGTGTATTTATATAAGTATATAATCAACTTTTCCAAATACTTGTTAACAATTAAGAGCTTGTTCGGTGCAACTTTTTTCCAAAAAAAAACCCATTTTTGCCTACTTTTGTTGACTATTCAAATTTTTACACAACTACAAAGTTTGAATGTGTAAAAGTTTGAATAGTCAAAAAAAAGTGGGCAAAAAAATCCATTTTTTTGTGAAAAAATCTGCATCGAACATGCTCTAAATAAAGAATAAACGGAAAAGATAAGTAAAAATCTTATTTTTAAACTCAGAAAAATGTTGCAAGTAAAATATTCACAAAGTTAACTTCAAATAAAAATCACAAATTTTACCTCAAAAATTTAATTTTACAGTGGTCCTCATTGATAGGAGGAGAGAAGCCAAGGAACCTGCACAAGAGTTGTCGGCTCCAACGTCAACATTGAGGAAGACGGTGGCGGGGTGCTCATTTCGACAGTGGAGGGTTGTGGAAGATCGGATGTTGGCGGAAGAGCGTGACGAATACACATTCCCTCATTCATCACCTTTCTTTCTTTATTATTAAGTTTCACGTTTTCTACAAAGTTAAAGTTGCATTTTATTTTGTAATCACATTTCTGTTGCATTTGTTATTTTCGGTTACAAGACACTATAAATGTGAAACTCTCATTTCTATTTTCGATGGCGAATGATAAAATAATTGAGGGAAATTATTTGAGTTCTTTCACGCTTCTCAATTTTATCATGGTATCGAGCAATTATGCCCAGGCTGTCACATTTGATTAGGATTGAGGTTCGGTTCTACCATCGGGTGGTTAATTGAAGATGGCGCAAGCAACGGATCCCGCAAGACGAGTGGAAAATCTGAGAGAATATAGATCCAATTGAGAAGGAACATCGGTATAATGGAGATCCGCTATTTTTACAAGCATCGGACCATCCGGTATGATGCTAGTTACCTCACACCTCACCTGGAAACAATTATTTGAGTGGAGTCGATCTGTGAAGATCGCATTAGGGCAAAGGTTAAACTTGGTTTCATCAATGGCAAATGTGAAGTACCGGATAAAAGTTCACCAAACTATGAACAATGGACACGAGTAGGCGCATGGTGATTTCACGGATTTTAAACTCTATTTCAAAAGATATTGTTGATGCATTTTTATATCTTTGGTTCAAATTTAAGGATTTATGAGAAGAACTTGAGCGAGAGATTTGGAGAGTGCAATGGACCTCTCCTATATCAATTCTGACGTGAGATCGGTGAGTATAACACAAGGTGACATGCCCGTGGTTATGTATTTCACTAAATTGAAGAAACTATGGGATGAATATGCGTCTCGGTGCCTACCCCAACATGTACATGTGGTCTTTGCTAAGGAGGTAGCATATGCAAACATTTTAAAGCAGGTTAATCTAATTTTTAATGGGACTGAATGACACATATGATCATGTAAGGAACCGGATCCTAGTTATGGATCCTTTACCAAGTGTAAATAAGGCATATTCTATGATTTTGAGAGTGGAGAAGCAGAGATCATCCACAATAACTATCCGTAAACGAATGAAAATAGTGCTATCTTGATGAGATCACAAAATACTGGAAGAAGTAGTTCCTACATAGGAGGTTATGGTAATGCGTCTGGAAGAGGTAATTGGTCAGGAAGAGGTAGAGGATTTATGAGAAGAATGAATGTTGAGGACAAATCAAATCAATATTGTGACCATTGTAACATGAAAGGTCATTCTAGAGATACTTGCTTCAAAATACACGGCTATCTTGATTGGTTTCGAAATCAGAATGTTCAGAGGACAAGAAGTTCTACTGGTTCAGCTGGAAGAATAATGTCAAACATGGCGATTCACCTCTAGATTTGCACTGTGGATAAAATTGATGAAGGGATGGTAAATTCCACATGGAACAAATCTTACAAACATAATTCAACAGAGAGTTTTGAAGCTAATGAAGGAGAATTACAGTGGTAGTGGGAGTCGAGGTTAATCTGGCACATCTTGGTGAATATGCAGGTATGAGTTCACTTAATCATGCTTTTACTTTGTTTGATCAATTAGAATATGGAGCCTGGATAATTGATACTGAAGCTAGTTGTCATATATGTGCTAGTCTTAACCTCCTAACCAATCCTCAACCAGTGAAACATCCAATACCAGTTTATCTCCCTGATGGTTCAATTAAATCATCAAGCACATTGGTCATGTCAACCTCAACCATCAATTATGTTTTCCATGTTCCTAGTTTTAAGTTTAAACTGCTTTTCGTCACAAAATTAACTCAAACAAGCCCAATTGAAATTCATTTTCTACCCTACACATTGCATTTTACAGGACATGCGGTGATCAAATCTTGGCCATTGGAAAATTGATTGGAAGATTATATGTGCTTGACAAATCCGGTCTCACCTCAAAGATTTCAAAGCCAACACCTCAACTTCAAACAATTTCCTCAAATGTTTCGATGAAAGTTGCTACTCAAATAAGACACATGTTTCCTCCATTTTCGGTGGCATAGAAGACTTGGACATGCCTCACCATACGTATTAAGACATCTTGATTTCCTGAAATCTTTATGTAATGATCCTGACATTGACAATTTATTACAATGTGATGTTTGTCATAAATCAAAATAGGCAAGAGTGCCATTTCCTTCCAGTCACATTCATACAAAAGACATTTTGACTTAATTCATGTAGATGTATGATGACCTTATAGAAAACCATCTATAAGCGGTACTCCTTTCATGTTAACTATTGTGGATGATTATAGTAGATCCACTTGGACATTCTTGCTTGTTCATAAGACTCAAGTTCCAACCATTTTGAAAAATTTCTTTATCTTGATAAACACACAATTTCAAAAACGGGTTAAATGCGTAAGGAGTGACAATGGGACAGAATTCACCAATTTAGAATGTTAGCTTCTACTTCACAGTCAAGAAATTTTACATCAGAAATCATGTGTTTATACACCTCAGCAAAACGGGGTGGTGGAGAGAAAACATAAACATCTATTACAAATTGCCCGTTCCTTGATGTTTTTCGGTCAAAATGCCAAGCAAATTCTGGTCTCATTCCATACTTATGGCCACTTTTATCATAAATAGGTTGCCTAGTCCACTTATTCAATGGAAAATACCATTTGATTCTTTTTGGACACAAACCAGATTACAATGTCTTAAAACATTTTGGTTGTCTTTGCTATTCTACCATCACTAAACCACACAAAGACAAGTTTGATCCTAGAGCCTCAAGATGTGTTTTTATTGGGTATAATCCGGGGCGAAAAGGGGTACAAATTGTATGACCTTGACACTCATCAAACACAAGTTTCTAGAGATGTTTATTTTTATGAAAATGTCTTTCCTTTTGTGAATCATAAATCCATTCACGATACTTGTCCACTGCCCATTGTTTCCACTGATTATTCTCATCCATCCTCACATATCTCTGAAAATGTGACACCCCAAACTGACTTCAATTCTGAATCATCTGATATGCTTGACTCTATTGATAATGATACACACATTGCGGTTTCCGGCCTTCACGATAATAGAATCACCCATTGGTCAATCGGATAATCCTATTTCTGATACAATTCCTAATACATCTATTAGGAAGAGTTCAAGAAACACTGCAAAACCACTTTGGTTACAAGATTACATAACCAACTCCACTTTTTCAAACAAAATTCCAGAGACTGATTTTTCAAACCTATGTCCATCCTCACATAAAAATTCCTATACACCTCCCACCTTTCCTTACATTATAAATCCTAACTTTACTAGCACATATATGTCTTTTCTAGCAAATGTATCAAATATCTGGGAACCTACTTCTTATTATCAAGCAAGTAAATCTTGATTGGGTGGATGCTATGAAAAGGGAGTTGGAAGCCTTAGAATGCAATGCAATAATACTTGGGAACTAACATCACTTCCACCAGGAAGAATGCAATTGGATGTAAGTGGATTTATAAGGTGAAATTAAACCACGATGGCACATGAGCAGGTTTAAAGCCAGATTAATGGCTAAAGGATACCATCAATTGCTTGGAATTCATTACAAGAACGACTTCTCTCCAAAGAGCAAAACTTGTCGCGATAAGGGTCCTATTAATTTGTAGCTCTTGCAAAATCTTGGGAATACATCGACTTGACATAAATAATGCATTTTACATGGTTTCATTGATGAGGAAGTCTTTATGAAACCCGGAAGGATTGGAGAATGTGAAACCGGGACGGTGTGCAAATTAAAGAGGAGTTTATATGGTTTAAAACAAGCCTCGAGCGGTGGAATATGGAATTTTGTAGCAAACTTACGGATTTTGGAGTCCTTCAATCAGCACATGATCACTTTGTTTGTTCTTTAAACATGGTTGATTCATTTTAGCATTATTAGTGTATGTTGATGATGTATTGGTAACTGGAAATAATGAGCAAGATATCAAGGAGGTTAAGCAATTCTTACATAAGGTTTTCACAATCAAAGATATGGGGCATGCGAAATACTTCTTGGGATTAGAAATAGCAAGATCTCGAACGGAACCTATATAAACCAGAGAAAATATACTCTTGACATCATCCAGGATGCTTGTCTTATGGGTGCCAAGCCAGATTTTACACCTTTCCCAAAAGGAATTAAGTTGACTGACAAAAATGGGCCACTTATTGATGAACCATATAAATATAGGCGACTTGTTGGGAGATTGTTATATCTAAGTTTAACCAGATCAGATATTACATTTCCAGTTCAACAACTTAGTCAATTCATTAGTTCACCATGCAAAGGTCACTGGGATGCAGCTATCTATCTCTTACGATATCTGAAAGGATGTCCATCAAAAGGACTCTTCTATCCCACTGTAAATACTTTTAAGTTGATAGCCTATTGTGATGCGATTGGGCCTCATGTTTGGATACCGGAAAATCTATCACGGGTATTGTATTTATCTTGGGGATGCTCGGTTTCATGGAAATCAAAGAAACAAACTACCATATCTAGATCTTGGCAGAGGTGAATATCGAAGCTCGGCAACTTCTGGTTTGTGAACTTGATGGATTTCATATATCCTCCAAGATTTGCTAGTTCCTTTAGTGTTACCAATTCCTCTGTGGTGCGATAATCAGGCAACACTTCATATTGTGGCCAACCCCGTTTTTCATGAGCGCACCAAACATTTGGAAATAGACTGTCACCTGGTTCGCAACAAATTCAAAGATGGATTTGTATTTCCATAATTCATTTCTTCACGTGAGCAAGTTGCTGATCTATTTACCAAAGCCTTGGGAGGACCTCAATTTAATAAGTTGTTGTGCAAGGCGGGCTTGGTTGACTTACACCAAGCTCCACCGAGAGGCGGATGTGGAAGATCGGATGTTGGCGGCGAGGAGCAGCGGCGAGAAGACCAAGCGGCAGGAGAAGACACATTCCCTCATTCATCACCTTTCTTTCTTTATTATTAAGTTTCACGTTTTCTACAAAGTTAAAGTTGCATTTTATTTTGTAATCACGTTTCGTTGCATTTTGTTATTTTCGGTTACAAGACACTATAAATGTGAAACTCTCATTTCCATTTTCGATGGCGAATGATAAAATAATTGAGAGAAATTATTTCAGGTTCTTTCACGCTTCTCAATTTTATCAAGGGTAAATAGCTATGATGTTGATGATGCCGGTGTTCTAGGGGGTTCAAGGAGTGGTGTTAATGAGCAACAAACAAATGCTGATCAATAGACAAATTAACTCAAATCAAGTACCCTAAAATCACAAGAACAAAACCCTAACAACTAGATGGATTCCACTAGTACGAAGACAACGAAAATTGATTGCTAGAAAATCAAATCTAAACCAAATAAGTGTTAAATGGAGGATTAATGGCACCAAAAAAAAGTCCAGATTTCGTGAAAAACAAACCAAATCTAAAAAACTGAACGAGACAGGAGCAAATAGAAAGCAACATTAATAAATCGCTCGACAATCAAACCCAAATCAAACAAATATGTTATAAACAGAGGATCGAAACCGAAATATGGAAAAAACCCAGTTTTTGTTTAATTTCTCTTGCGGATGAGTTCTATAGCTCCGAGTTTCTTGTGTGGATTTTTGTTTGTGTGTCAAATGGAAGAAACAAAAAAATGTACTATTCAAAGTGGTCAAAATAACGTCGTTTTGGTTGACTATTTTGAATAGCAATTTAAACATTCGTACTTTTAATATAAGTAGATTTTATCATTTGAATCATACATTTTATGTTGCACGATCATTTGACGATTACACAATATTAAATCGTTGAGAATATAGATGCAAAAATAAAAAGTTAGAACCATATCTGTCATATTTATGAAAGATCGAACTATTTTGCAAACATAATTTGTTGTGACCAGATTTGATTGAACTTAACCTTTAGGTTGCAAAACAGAATTCATGTGCAAATTTCCTTTATGTTTTAATCGAACTCCATGAATTTTGTAGCTCAGTGACTAATCAAAAACTATTCATTGTTGATGATTACACGTGATACCAAACCAACAATGTGAATTAGATAATGTTTGTTTGTATTTATAAGTACTTATAAGTTAATTAAATATTATTTTTATCTATATATTTCGTAAGATCTACAATTTTTATCTACAGATTTTGTAGGACTAACTACTTATATTTTACAAAAATCTTTACTAAACATACTATTCAATTAGATAGTTTTTACCATTGTTCTAAAAAACTCGTGCAGGCGTCTAAGCTTTTGCTTAAGTTTGACACGTCGCTTTCACATCTAACCACGTTTCACGCCTCGTCTTTGTTTTGTTCTTGTTTAAGTCCACAAAATTTAAAACTCGTCGACCACGTCTAACTGCGTTTTACGCTTTTTAATATACCGACTTATACTTACATCCATACGTGGAGTGGAAAATATTGTAATCAATCATATTATAATTTGAACTTGAGTAATAATTCAAATTGAATACGTGTCAATAATAAAGAGAAGAGAGGCGGGGGGGGGGTGGGGGGGGTCAGAAAAGAGAATCCAGATAAATCATTCCGACCACGTTTACACAGTATCAAACGCCGATCCTTCCGTCTCCTCTCGGTGACCGCTTCTCCTTTCCTCTTTCCACGTCTCTCTCTCTCTCCATACATTTTTCTTCTTTCTTATTTTATTCACACACTCACACTCATGTATATATTATATATGGATTTTCCATTTCCATTTCTATTTCCTCCTTCCCACATTTTTCTCTGCACACCCAACTTCCAAACCAATGGCTGTGATTATCATAAAACTAATGGTGCTAAAAACAAGGATTCATTGTTCATACAGCCAATGAATTCTTTCAATTTCCCAAAATCATTTCCTTCTCTTCTTTCTCCTTGTTTTCCCAACATTTTTTTTTATTTCGCGCGAACTAGCTGACGTTATCATATTTGATGAGTTATTGAATGCCGATTGAAGGATGGTCGCATGAATGAACGAAAGGAAAATTAATCCAAGGAAAAGCCTCTGGCCTTTAATACATTTGGTGGGTCCTTTATATAATGCATATATATTTATATATGGATTATACGTTTGTATATTTGACATGTAGGCTTAATATTTGATATTTAGATGGAAAAAATTTGTTGCGGTAATCAACCCGAACGATGACGTTTTTGCATTTTCTGCATGGTGTTTCTTGCAGATTTTTCTTAAGCATCTTGTTCTGGAACCCAAGCAATGTCATTGAAGCCCACAGGCGGGGACTTGGTGGAGGTCAGTATTACCTTTGCTTTCTCTTCCAATTCCAGTGCAAGTGGAATACAATATCTTAATCTATAGCGGGATTGTTTTACAGTTCCATATGGATTAATAACAGGGAATATGTTTTATTTGAATTTCTGGGTCTGTTTTCTATAGAATTATTATTCTGCAAATAAGAGTCAGCATTGCAATTGGCTTAGTGCATACAGGGGATATTTTCTTTTGATGCTTCTTGTATCAGTCAGTCTTATGTTTATGTTACAATAATATCCGAGCAACAGTGGATAAATACGAGCTTAGCATTAACTATGCATTGAAAGAAAGCCTGAATAAGTGCAGGATAAAAATTCAAAGGACTTCGTTATCTTTACTGGAGTATAGTGAGAATCAGAAGGTTAAGACCGAAAGTGGTAAACCCATTTGTGCATTCTTACATGGTGAATAAAGCCTTTATCGATACATTGAGAAGAATTTTTTTAACTCCTGTTCTGTTTTGTTCTTTTGGAAATTTCACACAATCAATGGTTTTCTGATTTTCAATATGCAAACAGTGAACTAGTATGGTCACTCGTGTAGCTACTATCTCAAATTTCTGTAATGGTTCTCAAATAGATTTTGGTTTCCATTCTCCAATTCTTGCATTTGGTTCTTGTATTCCCCAGTATTTGAACAGTTGGGAAAGATAAAAAGAAGATTGTTGTATCTCCTTAAATACAGATGAGTAGCATGCCGTTGGACCAGGCATGTGAGCCTGACAAGATGGGTCTGGCTGCCAAAAGTGCTAGCATTTCAACTTCCAATCCATCTCACGACTTCAAGAAGTCGAGCCAAGTGGCAAAAAGGAGTGCCAATCCAGGTCGTGTTTCACCATGTGAACCTATAAATGTATATCCAAATTCCCAAATTAATTTGACTTCCACTGATAAAGCACCAGCTGATTCCCAAAACACTGATGGAATGACAACGACTGGTGGAATTCCATGCCCTTTGCCCAGCCCAAAGAGAGCTACAAATTCGGATAACCTGACTTCCATAACACTGAGTGGATCATTGGCAATATCACCAAACACAAGGACCGGTGATGCTGTGAGTAGCCCATCAATCATCAACCCCAGCCGGGGGAGTGTCAACAGCAACCGTAGCAACAGTTTGGACAGTTCATGTACACCCCTCAGGCCCCACACTGGTGGTGATGTGCGGTGGGATGCCATTAACTCCTCTTCTTCAAGAGATTCGCCGCTTGGTCTTAGCAATTTTCGGCTCTTGAAGCGGCTTGGTTATGGAGACATTGGAAGTGTCTATCTTGTTGAACTCCGAGGAACTAATGCTTTCTTTGCCATGAAAGTCATGGATAAAGGTTCTCTTGCAAGTAGAAATAAGCTACTTCGAGCTCAAACAGAAAGAGAGATTCTTGGTCTTCTTGACCACCCATTCTTACCTACCTTATACTCTTACTTTGAGACTGAAAAATTTTATTGCTTGGTGATGGAGTTCTGTAGTGGAGGTAATCTTCATACTCTTCGGCAAAAGCAGCCCAACAAGCATTTTACAGAGGAAGCTGCTAGGTCAGTACAGCCATGTTATTGATCTTTATGTCCCTTTCTCTCCTAATGTGGTTTTACTTCAAATTTTCTCTGTTGCAGTACTAATAAATATAAAAGCTGATTAATTCTAGGATGCAACTTTTCGCAAAATCCTGAATAGTATAACACAATTATCGCCTCAGTCGTATTCTAAACTAGGAGAGGTTGAAATACATTGACGTTGTTTTTGCTCCCTTCTAAAGATTCGTGTATCAGAGGATCACTGCCGCTTTGTGCAACAAGAAATTCCTCACTTGTGTCCCCAGCTACTATATATGTATGTCCTTGATGTTTCATTAATGTAACCTACCTACCATCAAATGCATTCTTCCAAGATATTTAGTCTATTTAAACAAGTCCATCTATTTGTTTTTGGTTTCTTTGTTAACCACTCCTTAGTTGCTTGATCTTGCTATTAACTCATCTCTTGCACGTATAACATTGCCTCCCTGGGTGGTGCAAAACTAATCATGCCTTCCCAAAAGAGTGATTGGGTATATGCACCATTGCTTCTATCCGTAACAACAAAATTATAAGAAAAATAAGATATGACAAACCTGAAAAACATGACAACTGGTGACCTGAGAACAATTGAAATGTAGCAACAGCTTATTTGTACTCCTTGGTGCAGCAAGATCTTTTTCTTCATACCTTAGTTCTCACTTTTAAAGACAATATTTTCCCATGCATTAAAAGTGCCTCATCCTCAGTTTCTAACAAGTTATTTATGAAGAAATATGTCCATGAAGAAAAATAGGGACATAGAAAGCAATGCATCTGCTATCAATCAAAGATATTTGATTTTTCTACCGCAATTCGTCAAATTAACCTAGGTTACTCATAATTTGGACACAAAAATAGTAATTTGTTTTGTTCATCGACTTAGTATAGACACGAATTCTTTGAGTACCATCTTGCCTGTTGTAGTGGTTTGAGCTATTAATCTCCATAGTCAACAGCAGGCTCTGCTTATCCCACTTGAGTTACTTTGATCCGAGCTAGCTTATGAATTATCATAATCTCTTCCCATGGTTGGTTGAAGAGGAAGCTTCAGGGATAATCATCAGATTATCAATTAGTCATGCATGTTCCATATTAATCATTTTGTACTTAATCCTTCCAGATTTAGTTTCCTATGCAGATGGGGACATAGCAATGGCAAAGTAAATGACTTTTTGTTTGTTAACATATGTTTTGCAGGTTTTATGCATCAGAGGTCTTGTTGGCACTTGAATATCTTCATATGCTAGGAATTGTGTACAGGGATCTAAAGCCAGAAAATGTTCTAGTGAGAGAAGAGGGTCATATCATGCTATCTGACTTTGACCTTTCACTTCGTTGCTCTGTCAGTCCGACACTAGTTAAGTCTTCATCGGTACATGCTGGAAATCCGAGTGATAGTGCTGCTGGTATCTTGGACGATGAAAATGCTGTGCGTGGTTGTATTCAGCCATCCACTTTTTTCCCACGACTTCTTCCTATAAAAAAGAATCGCAAATCTAAATCCGATTTCGGGCTCAATAATAATACGAACTCCCTTCCTGAACTAATGGCAGAACCAACTAACGTGCGTTCCATGTCTTTTGTTGGGACCCACGAATATCTAGCCCCAGAGATCATTCGGGGAGAGGGTCATGGTAGTGCTGTGGATTGGTGGACATTTGGCATTTTCTTATACGAGCTCTTGCATGGAACAACACCGTTCAAGGGTTCTGGAAATCGTGCTACACTGTTTAATGTAGTTGGCCAACCATTAAGATTCCCAGAAGCTCCTCAGGTGAGTTCTATGGCGCGAGATCTTATTAGAGGGCTCCTTGTGAAGGAACCGCACAAGAGAATTGCATATAAGAGGGGAGCTACAGAAATAAAACAGCACCCGTTCTTTGACGGTGTGAACTGGGCATTAGTGAGAAGTGCCATGCCTCCGTGCATACCAGAACCTGTAGACTTTTTGCAGTTTGCTAGTAAAGACACTGCCAATTCAGACAAGAAGATGGCAGAGATTGGAAATGATAGGAACAAGAATAGCTCGACTGATAGTTCTTACGTTGATTTTGAGTACTTTTAGGATTCTGTCTCTCAATTGAATTATGATATAATGCATTTTTAGTAAGAGTAATTTGTACAAAGAGGAAAATTTGGCATTTAAAATTACGTTATCATACGAATGTACTGAACACAACACTCTGGGAAAAGGATATATGAATTTAGAAGAGTATTATTGCATTCTGTGAGTTGAATCTCACACTATACTTGTTTGTTTATCAACATTTATATTGTTGTTTGCGGGGGTGAAGTTTAGACTTTAGATCATCTCCCATGGATTGCAAAAAAAAATTCTGCCACATAAACAAAATAGACAAATTTCAAATTTTTCTCTTTCTAATGCAAATTGCCAGACACTTTATTAAGTTGATGTGGCACAAAAAAAAGATAGATAATATCTAACATTTTGTCTAGTTTTAGATATTCTCTTTACACATTCTGATTGAGTAATATTTAAATTTCTTATGTAATTTTAAAATTTCTATGCATATTTAAATATAATCCAATATTTATTTTAATAAAATAAAATCAATAAATAGAATGCAACTTGAATATTTATTCATTAGATATCAATGTTACGTAAATCGAAAATTTTCTAATAATTGTATTACTTAAATATCAATCCATAAAATACATTGAAGATGCTATTACAATAGCCGTCTATTTTATTATTTGAGTTTATTATGATTATCTTTATAATTTGTTATGAAAATTGATAAAATGAAACTAACCATGTGAATGGTCAAATCAATTTTAATTTTAATTCCAATGTATGAAAATCAAGCATTTAACTTGATGTGTAAAGCACCATTTTATCCTTATTTTTGCCCATTCATCAATCAATCAAATAAATCCAAAGCATTTCTGAATGGTAAATAAATAAATTATTCTAAGGGACTAAAATAATATAAAACAAACCCCACTTCATTTGAAATTATTGATTTTGATGGGAATAAATTGAACAATCAGGAGAGATCATCACGTGTCTACGTGTCCAGTAGGTCTCTTGATTGATTGTCCAATGAAATTGTAATATATTTTAAAATAATATTATTTATCACAATTAGTGATTATTGTCAATTTATGTGGCAATTGTGTTGACATTAAATGATAGATTTAATAAAATGTGGGTATATAAATAATATTACTCTGTATTTTAATCACAAATGTGTGTTATTACGTCTTTAATTTATCTCCTCACAAAACTATTTCTTCCAAAATTTGTTGAACATTTCAATCAATCTCTATAATCCATTAATCTCCTTCAACCAATCATCTCCAAAATCTGCCAACTTCTTCAATCCATCTCCCTCAATCGATCATCTCCAAAATCTATTCGCCGTTTCAATCCATCATCTAATAAAACATATAGTCACATCTCAACGCAATAAAATAGTATACTAATATGTTAAACAATAAATAAGAGACTTCATTATCACAAAAAGTGACCATGATTTCTAATGATTGATAGTATTATTCGAATAAATTTGTAAGTTCAAAAAAAGAAAAAAGGAAAAAGAAAAAGCTGCACCTTACCATTTATAGTAGGGATAATTGTATGAAAGGTCTCCAATCTTTTAAAATTGTTGGAGATATACCTCTAACTTAAAAAAATAGTACCACATGTCTCCCAAATGTATGAAGAAATAGGCATCGTAGGTCCCTCTCTACACTTTTCACCAGTTTTCTCTGTTAAAACTTAAAAGTCAAAATTGGACTGCACGCGCTATATTTCTCTAAAAGACGCGATTGAAAATGGCAGGATTAAAATTGTAACTCTACTGCAATTATGATGGGAAGCTTACTCGGTCGAGCGACCAATCTCGTGTCTGTATCTTCGTGCAATGTTGGATGTAGACAAGAGCTCGTCGTGGATTTTGAGAACATGATCTGAAGTCTAATTTTGGCTTTTAACTCCACTTTGCTTTGTTGTTTCATTACATCAAGGAAAAAAGAGGAAAGCGGAAGACTCTTTTCCACTTTTTCTCCTCACAAAATCCAATGCTGCTCTCAGAATTCAAATTATTCTCACTCGAGTTTCCATCTTCTAGCTTTTCAGGTTGTGCCAACTCTTCCTACCCCAGCTTCTTAGTTGTCTCTGTTTCTTGTACATTTTTCCCTTTTCCTTAGTGGGATATCAAGAAATTCAAGTTGAGGAAGATAAATTTCCATTAACTTATCTTTCGATCAAGATCTTGTATCATTTTCTTTGAATTGTTTTGGGTTTTTAGCTCTCTTTTGCCATTTGATTTTCTGGCAAATTTTGAGAGTTCAGATCTTAATGATGGTTTTGCTGGATTTCTATTAAGAGAAATAATTTTACTTTTTTTATTAATTATTACATATTTTCTAGTTATCAAAATTTATGGGATTTTCTCAATCGCATTTTTTGGAGAAATATAGTGTGTGCAGTCTAATTTTGGTTTATAATGGAGAAAATTGATGGAAAGAGTGAAGAGAAACCTACAATACCTATTTCTTTATACGTTGGAGACGTGTGATACTATTTTTTAAGTTAGGCATATCTCGACAATTTTCAAAGGTTGGTGAGGTTTCATGCAATTATCCCTTTATAGTAATAAGGCAGTTCACTTTCCCTACAAATCGTTCAATGAATTAATGCCTTGTACACGAATCAGGTTCACGGACAGCTAGATTGGTGCGTTGATGAATAGGAATATTGAAAGAGAAATTAAGATAAAAATAAAATTTTACTCGTTTTTAATGCCATTAATCTTTTGCACCTTTGGGTTTGGCCATTGTTTATAACAAAACTAGCGGTATATGCTTAAAAAGTTGCCAGTCTGAATTGAGTGGAGATATTTTTTTTCATTGAAAGGACCGAGGAGCGATCGCGTAGGGGCTGATGGACTTGGAGAAGATAAAGGTCGATAATCCCATCGTTGAGATGGACGGTCAGTCAAACATCTTACATGTATTTTAGCTTTTTTTCTTGTATGTTATTTTCCTGCTAGTCTAAATATTTTTGCCTTAATTTATTGCTTCCTCCATGTCTTTCACGCAAATTTAGGGTTTTGCTACAGATGCCTGATTATTGTTGGTTCTTTAGATAAATTTAGGGTAAAAAGGTGTTGTGATCAGGCTGCGGGTTGATTTTTTGTTGACTGCTTCGCTTTTTAGTCCTGCCTTTCGGTGATGTTGGAGGGTAATAGTTTGGGAAGTTCGGTTGTGAGGATGGTGGTGTAGCAACAGGCTAAAATACCTGGTTTTGATGACTGCTATGGAGGGTAATGGTGATCAGAAACAGGGCCGGTCCTGTAATTTTTCAGAGCCTGAGGCGAACTTCGAAAATTGGACCCCCTTATGAGTTGCAAATTATATTATACATATAAGCGCATGTTCGGTAGTGATTTTTTCCCAAAAACCTATTCTTTTGTCTACAATTTTTGACTTTTCAACTTTTTACATTACAAAAAATTTGAAAAGTTAATAAAGACTCAAAAAATCTATTTTGTTTCAAAAATACTACACCGAAGATGTCCTTAAAATTCATAAGATTTTTACAAAACTAATGTTAACTTAAAACTCAACAATAAAACGACAAACAAAATATATTATACAAAATATTTATATTATAATAAAGTAACATTATCAAAAGTGTTCTAAATGATTACTTAAATACAACCCGTCTTGCAGTTTTAGAAGTAAAAATATTAATCAAATTTGAATAATCTAGTTGTTCAACTATTTCTTTCTCAATTGATAACACACCCAATCCATTCAATCTTTCCGTGACATAGTTGAACGGAGATACGTCTTGATCAACTTCAACTTAGAAAAACTTCTTCTGCGGAGATGCAATCATAACTTGGGTATGGTTAGCAAAATTTTATAAGCAATATAAGCATTTGGGAAACAACCATTCAATGTCTTAAAATATCAGTAGCACTTCAATTGCTCTCTTGGTTTCACTTGGTAAATAACACCTCAAGATCGTCATCATTTCGAACATAAATCATCTCCATTAATGTCTAAACGGTCATTATGTTCCAGATACTTCTCAAGATTCATACAAGATTTCAACAAAATTGCAATACTTACACTATGTGACCTCTCCAAATTAAACAAAATTCAAAGGTCTCTTCATATTATTTGAATTGTTCAAATTGAGTTTGGAGTGAAGATCGAGCTTGATCAATTATAAAGAGAAAGTAATCAATTCTAAAAGATTCTTCAGCTGATTGCTTTATCTCATCATTGCTACTTTCATCAAACTGCTTCTTCTTTTGAATAGTACGTTTTTTTCGAAATAGAGTTTCAATTCTCATTTCACTTGCAATTTTTTTTGCTTTATCCATAGCAATAGAAAATCCAGTTTCTCTATAATCATCGAGAAAGGAAACAAGTCCTTTTAAGAGGTTGATAGCACAATCAATATCCATATTTTCAACTTGAAGAAATTTACTTACAGTATTGACTGCATGCAACAACCTGTACTATATTACCATTCCAAGCAAGAATTCAAAATTTTCAAGTTCATATGTTGCTAAGGACTCAGCTTCACTCTTTATTTTAGGATCTTCACTAATATCTGTCAATTCCAGTAAAACGTCTCTTATTTGTTCAGTTTGCTCTTTAATTGGTTGGACACTTTCAACATGACTTTCCCAACGTGCTTGTGACAATGGCTTCACCGTCGGACCTTCCACCTTATCTTTGAAAATTTTCTATCTCTTGGTAGAAGAAGAGAATAATATGTAGATCGTTGTATTACTCTCAAGAAAGACATAGCTTTAGGACAACACTTCGCCATATCATATAATATCGATTAAGACTATACATGACCACATGGAGTATAGAAAGCTCTCGAATTAATTTCAATTACTCTTTTTTGCACACGCTTTGTGCCTTCCACTCATATTAGATCCATTGTCATATCCTTGCCCTTTAATATCATCAATATCAAGCTCAAGATTGGTTAAAATATTTTGAAGTTTAGTTGAAAGTTCAAGTCTTGTTGTATCATCTACCTCAAAAAATGCAAGCCGATACTCTTGTATCGTTATGCGTTTGGTTGAATCATCCACATATCAGACATTACTAGAGACATTTGCTCCTCGTGACTTGCATCGGAGTACAATCAAGTATGAATGAGAAATATTTTGCATGTTTAACTTTCTTGATAATTGAACTTCTCACCCCATCCGCCAACATCCGAATCAGTTCATTTTGTATTTTTTACCGAGATATGTATAATGAATCTCACGCACTTTAGCACGTCGAATGTGCTCTTGCATTCATTGGATCAAACTCAAGAACCATTTCTATCATTTGCAAAAGAGACCATTGTTCTCGAGATAAAGGTGCTCATCATCTCCTCGTAGTGCCAATGTATTTTGGCGAGTCTTTTCACAATAGCGATGATCCTCGTTAACACTGTCTCTCAATGTTCTCTTTCTTCATTGATCACCAATTGCACACTTCTATCAATGGTATTTTTTGTTCAAGCCTCGCTTTCCAATTCAATCCAACTAGTCATTCAACGCATATGCTCCTCATTTCCATCATGACTTTTAAGACACCGATGCAGATTATGCCAATCTTTGTATCCATCGTCACCCAATCGCCTAATTTGATTCATTGTTTTGGCATTTTAAATAACTTGCAACAAAAGCAAAATATCCTGTCAAATAAAATCGAATATACTAGCTATCTTCTATCAATTGTCGCCCGTTTGGTAGTAATCGCTTATAGTGTGATGAATCAAAATGTCTATTTTACCATCTTTGGGAAACAAGATGCTATCAACTCTTTTGGACCAACTCGCAACTAAATAATCTCTCATTTTTGATCAATTTTTTCCAATTCCACGGATCTTCTAAATTCAAAGACAAACAATCCTCTTGATTTAAATCTTTATGTTCAACATTTTCATCATCATTCTCCTCTAATTCTTTTTCAAACTGGCGTGTTCATTCATGTCACTTCCACATTCTCAAATCGATTCATTCACATTGTCATTGCCATTCTTATTCACATTCACATTTTCCACAGTTTTTTCCTCCTCTCTTATTTTGTTGCAATTGAAGTACTTATCAATATTTCTTGCTTGATTTTGAACTAATGCCAATTTCTTTCGTTTTCTTTTTCTTTTTTGAGCTCTAGACTCAGGCATCGTATAAAACTATCGTTCATTGATTAACCTAACAAAATAGAGAAATAGCAAATTATATTAGGATTATGAAGGTGACGCAGGCAGAAACGTAAAAGAATGAAACAAAGCTCAAAATTAATTCATTGATTCTTATGAATACTGAATTAAATTGATTAAGGTAGAGAAAATTCCAAGAACAATATTTTTCTTCAATAACAACTAACTTAATCAATGAAAAGGACCCGAAATACTAAACTTCTAGTTAAAATAAAACTCTAATTGATAAATAAAATGCAAAAAGACAAAAATACACATGGCAACTTAAAGAAAGCCGTTTAAAACTAACTAGACGACTTCAAACGGCTAAAATCCATCATCAGCAATCGCAAAGCAATTGGTTTTGTCCAGCTCGTCGAGACGATTCCGAAAACATATAATAATAAAAATTCTGAGCCCTATGTCAGTTTTTTTGAAAAATCACGATTATGATCCCTTGCGTCCAGGATAAGTCAATTTATCATTTATCATTTATCCATACAAGATTATCGCGTAAATTGGCACAGACATCATTAACATCTAACCATGCGATCGCATGGTAATCCAAATATGCGATCGCAAGTTTGACATTTCTGAGGCAGAATGTAATTTCTACGAATCATGCAATCGCACGTATTAACCCAATGCGATCGCATGGTAATACAAATCTGCGATCGCAAGTCGACTTTTCCGAGTCGAACGTAATGGCTATAAACCGTGCGATCGCACGTAGAATAAGCCATGCGATCGCAAGGTATTCTCTGGAGGACGGAGAAGTTTGGCAAATTTTCGTTTATTTTTTCGACTTCTAATTTCGATTTCTAAGTTAACCAAAATTCAAAATGTCCAAAAACAACTACAAAATTCATCTTCTTGAAAGGAACTTAAGATTTATGAACAAAAGCGAAAATATATATAAAAATTTACTTGGCTAGCCTTCTTCCCACTTTACGGTTCCGTAATCCGGTTGAATTGTTGAGAGCAATGTTCTCGCTACAGATCGCTCGCTCTGCATTGAGGCGAGGCCACGACGGTGAATGTGATCACGTTCACCGTTCACATAATGTCAGAATCACAGTGAAGTCTTCAGACTCTTTACGGTGAAGAATGAAGATTCAGGCAATAGTTATAGCAATATAGCATTTAGCTAAAATGTCGTGATGGATATGGGTCGACCGATTACGAAGTCGAAGCGTGAATCAATTATCAATGAGGCGGGAATCAGGGAAGAGGAAGATCACGTACTATTCACGTTCACGTGAAGTCTTCACGGTGAAGATTCAGCTAAAATGGCTCATGGACTAATGGACTGAAATCGAATTGAAGCATTTGAGCCTTTGAGGCCTTGGCCCTTGAGGTTGAGGAGTTGGGCCTGTGACTGTGATTCTGTGAAGGGAAAGAAAAAATGGCTATTAAATTTTTTTTTTTTTTTTTTTTTTTTTTTTCATTTTGGGCTGAATGGCTGATCAATTTTTTATTTTTATTTTTTATTTTGGGCCCCCCTCACATTTGGGCTCGAGGCTCAGGCTCTTCTCGCCTCGGGACCAGCCATGATCGTAAATACTGGTGAAAATGGTCATTTGTGTTGTGACAGTGGGGTTTTCCTGTTCAATGCAGTGTGATGAGATACCATAACAGAGTGGCTAAAAGGATTAATATAGCCAATCTCAAATATATGTGGAATAAAAATTCCATTTATTTGTGATTCATTTGAAGTTATCTGTTTTTAGTTGTTTTCTTTGAGGAAGAACTATATTCCTGTCTCAAACTTGTACACAAATACAAAAATCCACAATTACAGAAGAAATCAAATACTAAGTATTAGCACCCATGAAGTTGATTCTATCAGTCTATACAGAGCGAGATCGTCTTTATTCTAATGGAGAACATTATGCAGGTGACGAAATGACTCGTGTTATCTGGAAATCGATTAAAGAGAAGGTAGTGTTCTACTCCTAAAAGTTGAGCTGTATTTTGTAAGGGCATCACATTTGTTGTCTTTTTGAGGGAAAAAGAATATCTGATCTATACTTGATGACGTTTAAACAATTTACAGCTTATACTTCCGTTCCTGGAGCTAGATATAAAGTATTTTGACCTTGGTCTTCCTCATCGGGAGGCCACCAATGATAAAGTTACAATTGAAAGTGCAGAAGCCACTCTTAAGTAGGTGTTACAAATTTATCGTTGATATTCCTGTTTTTACTTTGTAAGGTTTTGTATTGTGTAGGCACTTGCAGATGTACAAATCCGCATTATCAGTCATTGCTATTAGACTTGAGCATGAGATGTTGTCAATGTTTAATCATGATCGTGGTTGAGATAGCTAACAATTTGGATTATGGACTGGGAAAGAAACTATTTTGAATGGATATGCTCTGGTAGATAGAAACAAACAAATGTTACTATGGAAGGTGTGAGTGCAAATTGAGAACTATTTTCTATTTATTTGTTAAGCGGATACTTATTAGAAGCTGGGCAAAGGAGACACATAAGAAGCAGCCCATTCATACACCAGAAGAAACAAATTGACTACCAGAATTACTTTTTCATTCTCTTTTTTTCTCTTACATTGTAGATCTAATCATTCAAAATAGTTACTCAATATTGCTCAAATGCAATGAAATAATGAAATTAGCATTTCATGAAGCTATATCAGTTGATTTCCTATTTTGTAAATCATGCCAAGATCTAAAGTTAATGTGTGATGCAAGTGATGGTGGTCAACAAGATTGTCACTGCTGTTGTACTGTGAAATTAAGTGGATAAGGTTACTGAAACACCACCATGTAATATAAAGGTATTCCCCCCTGCAAGATTTGGGTTAAACTCAGAAATCATATGGCACCAAGTTTTGTAGTCCAAATATAACTGCACAAATTAACTGTGAAGATTCACAGTCCAACTATAAATATCTTCTTCACTTGCATACTGTTGTGCTCAAGTGGAACTCAATAATCTTCTCTTTAACCTTTTTGTTTTCTCTGGTGATGAACTCTAGGTACAATGTGGCGATTAAATGTGCAACCATTACTCCAGGTATGCATTATTGTGTGTCTTTGTGCAATTAAGTTCTCATTTATGTATGTTTGTTGCTTTGGAGAAATTTGCTGCTAACCAAAATGTTGGTAGCAGTTATCAGCTCAACTCAATTATAATTTCGACTCAAATACTTGAAGATGGTTATATTATCCTTTTGTCCTACCCTGTCATCACTTTGGCCGAGAATGTCTTTGAATTGTCACTTCTGACTCGCGGCTTCACCTATTTCTGAAAATTTTAGTCTGTTTGTCCTACCACATTTTGCGTTCTTCTCTGACATTCTTAAATTTTATTTTGGCTGATCGAATAGATGAGGCACGTGTCAAAGAGTTCAATTTGAAACATATGTGGAAGAGTCCAAATGGAACAATACGAAACATTTTAAATGGTTAGAAAAGTCCTCCATATGAATTCCCTGAATCTTACTCATGGATTTGGTTGCAAAGTGTAACTGGAAATATGATTCACTTGTTGCAGGAACAGTATTTAGAGAACCAATTATATGCAAGAATGTCCCCCGGCTCGTCCCAGGTGTCTGCTATAAGTTCCTTGTGATTGAAACCAGTCGTAACTGCGTTTTCTCTTTCCCAGATATAGTTAATGTGGTATATTTTTCAAATTTTCCAGGTTGGACAAAACCAATATGCATTGGAAGGCATGCTTTTGGTGATCAGTATCGAGCTACAGATTTAGTTATTCAAGGAGCCGGAAAGCTTAAAATGGTGTTCGGTATATTTATGATCACTATTTGGCTTCAAATTTTTTTAGTGAATTTGGAGTAGCTTTGGAGAGATATGGGTTCTAGTGTCCTGTTATCACTTTATTACATTATGGAAGATCTTCATGTCATCCCTCTCTAGAAAATAACATACGGGTCATTAAAGAATGATTTTTGACTTGTTTTGCAGTACCAAATAGAGCAGATGAGAGCATAGAGCTGGAGGTTTTCAACTTTACAGGTTCTGGTGGTGTAGCTCTGTCAATGTACAACACTGACGAGGTTTGAGTCTACTATTGTCATCCTGATATTTTTTTGATAGTTGATGATCACACCAGTTTGAATGATTTGACCAAGTTTGATATTGAGGCGTAGACAGGTTAACATACATATCTCCATAGGAGTAACAAAGATGTCAGTGAAAATCATCCTTAGAGTGCTGCCAAACCATAATTAGATACGGAATTATACACCATAACTACGTATTTTCTCTGTAAACACCTTAAGACTAAATACAGTCTTGATGATGAACTCCGTTTAGACCAGAAAAAGAAAATTGAGAAAGAAACATTAGTCTTGATGATGAACTCTGTTTAGACCAGAAAAAGAAAATTGAGAAAGGAACATTGACTGATGACACTCGCTTGAAAGACTAACATACTTTGCCAATCTGTACTTCTAGAACCTCATCTAGTTTAGACATTAACTGAACGAAGAGAGTAACTAATACTATATTTGAAAGCTTTAATTCGACAAAAGGAAATACTGATGTACTTTCTATCAAACAGTCTATTCGTGCTTTTGCGGAGGCTTCAATGAACACTGCTCTCCAGAAACGATGGCCACTTTATCTTAGCACAAAAAATACGATTTTAAAGAAATACGATGGAAGGTATGCATTTTATATTTTCACATTTTTAAAATTTTTGCAATTTCGAACATCAAAAAAAAAAAAAAAAGAGGAGAGAGAGAGAGAGTAAAAAAAGTACACACTCAACATGCACCCTCTGTCCACCCATCCCACTTGAGTGGAAATGTCAGTCTTCTCTATTGTTTTGGTCAGCAGCTTCTCACGTTTTCCTTTAACTCAAGATTTATGGATATCTTCCAAGAAGTTTATGAAAGAGAATGGAAGTCCAAGTTTGAGGCAGCTGGGATCTGGTGAGTAGTATTCTGTATGCTGGCTTGCTTCTCTTGGTTGAAGAATTTCTCATTAATTCGCTTTTCTTCACACAATAGGTATGAACATCGTCTTATTGATGATATGGTTGCTTATGCTCTCAAAAGTGAAGGAGGCTATGTTTGGGCATGCAAAAATTATGATGGGGATGTTCAAAGTGATTTTCTAGCCCAAGGTTTGTTCAAAACATCAAATTAACTTTAACTTGTAATTTGACAGATTTTTTTTTTTTGTATGATTAATGTTTACTTCTCCCAAAGTGACATGGTTGCATTTTATCTTGAGGCCACAAGCTCCTTAATTTTAAATATTTCATCAATGCAGGATTTGGATCTCTTGGTTTGATGACATCAGTACTAGTGCGTGCGCTCTATCACCGTATCTTCGATTTTTTTGTTCCCTTTCATGACTTACCTTGTTAAACTTTGATAAAATTGCATTAGGTATGCCCTGATGGGAAGACAATAGAGGCAGAAGCAGCCCACGGCACAGTTACACGCCATTACCGGGTGCATCAAAAAGGAGGTGAAACTAGCACTAACAGCATAGCTTCAATCTTCGCCTGGTCACGGGGGCTTGCACACAGGTAGCAGTTTATATGTCTATCTTCTTCTGGTGTTATTACTTTTTCACAATTGTATATAGTCTTCTTCTCTTATATTGAAGTTCGTTAGATATAATCATATTGATGTTTGTAGGGCAAAATTGGACAACAACACCATACTCTTGGATTTCACCGAGAAACTAGAAGCTGCCTGCATTGCAAGTGTGGAGTCTGGAAAGATGACCAAGGATCTTGCTATACTTATTTATGGGCCCAAGTGAGTAGCATTTGCTGCTTATTTTTCTGTTATACCTGTTAGCAATTAATTATATGTCTGTTTCATGCCGTGTTTCTTGCAGGGTCACAAGGGCTCGGTATTTGAATACTGAAGAGTTCATTGACGCTGTTGCTGAGGAATTGAGAGCAAGATTGCCTAAAAAAGCAAAGCTGTAAGCAAAGTAGAGCTTTGTGCATGGAAAAAATGTCTGACCCGTAGCCCATAGGTTAACTTACCTAAACAATGTGAAGTAATAAGTCCTTCATAATAAGTTCGTCTGCTTTATCCTCTGAAAGCTACATAAGTTGACGCCTTGGCATTTCTTTTCTTTTTGTATTTATTGCCTTTTGGGTATGGGGGTGGGGACCTGAAAGTCAGTCTGGTTTTGGTTTGTTGTTAAATGGATCTATAAAGGCAGTAATTGCTATTGTAATAGGACATGCTGTAAGCCATGATACAAATGCAGTCTTGACTTGTTAAAGCAAGCCTCAAATATTACAAAAATTTGTTTGTGGGCATTTTGCTTTTACTTCCCATATCGTTTGTTTATAGCTGCAATGCTTTCTAATTGTTACGATGTCTGGTTTCGGCAACATTAAAACTATCTGTGAATATTGCAATTGGAGGGGGGTCTCCGTGATATTTTAGTTGGTCATGAAATTATTTTTCAAGAAATTTACGATGTCTGAATGTGGGCTTTTAAAACTATCCGTGAATATTGCAATTGCAATTCTAAATGTTTAATCAGCTTAAAATTAAGTAATCCTAAACATGTGCTTGGATACAGCCTCATTGTAGTTTACTCTGTGTATTTTATTTTTATATTATTGTACAAATTTTTTTATTATTCTAGATTATATCAAAGTCTAATTAGTTACAATGCTCTAGTAATCCAAATACAAAAGCAATTCTATTGAAAATTGCTAGTAATTCAAATGAAGATGGAGGGATAATTAACTAATTAAGAAAACAAATACACAAACAATTTCGTTTATTAATAAATTAGTAACTATTCACCGTCAATTTTTTTACTGGCTGGTAAAACAAATTAAAAAACGCTAGAAGGAGGGGTTGAACCTCCGACCTTGTGGTTAACAGCCACACGCTCTAACCAACTGAGCTATTCCAGCTTGTTGTCTATTCATTATATAATAGATTCTTATTTTAATTACTTCATCAGGTGGAAATATAAAATAAAATTTAGGGAAATTGGCGCAAATGGTCCCTAATATATGCCTCTAGAGCGAAAATGGTCAATAACCTTTCATTTTTGATAGAGTAATCTTGAATCTATTCATTTAGGTGCGCAATTGGTTTTTTTAGATAGATTTCGTTAAAAATCTCTGTTAGTTTCACGAATGGGTTATAATCTTTTTATTTGTCTTTATTAGAGGAGGTAAAATCGTCACTCTGTATTTTCTTTCTTTCTTTCATCTTCTAAATTAGGCAGCCCCCCAGATGCCACCAGGAACCGGACCAGAAAGTGAGTTATTGATCGTGTTAGCGTCATGCAATTTGTGTATATGTCTGGAATTTGGCTTGTGAAATTGTTCTACATTATCAAGAATTTCTTCATGGTCATCTCTTTCATATTTTCGGTGGTATCAGACCGGTGAGATAGTTCTCGGAGACATCTATATAATCAAAATTAGCTCATGAGCCGAGCTTCTTCGACAGCTGACCGATGAGCTTATTAGTGTAAAGAGACACATTCACCAGCTTCTTGAACTCACCCAACTTAGCTGTCAATTCACTTGTAAACTCATTTTAAATAGTTGCAGGCCCTTGAATTTGCCTGAAGAAGATGATGAAAATGGCTTGTTGACTTTCTTCATTAACCCCTTCATTTTATCTTTCACCTCATCCATTTTCTTCCTGTTTCAAGAAAATACAAACAAAAAACGAATCAAAGAAATCAAAACCCCGAAAACGAAAATGAATCTGAATGAATATATAAGTTTTAAACAAAATATATGGAAACCGGGATTTTATAGGTATGAAGGAAAAATGAAACTCAAGCTGAATATAAATATCAGATTTCTTGTTGTATATGTGAAGTGAAATAAGGCGTGAAGAGAACAAGAAAAGAAGAGCTGAGAAATCTATGGAGGGTTCGGTCTTTTGAGCAAAGGTATGGCGCAATTTGCAAAATTTTATTTTTCCTATTCTTGGTTATTGACTTATAGCAAAAAGTGACTTATTAAATACAACTCATTCAAGAATAAAAAGAGATTTGACCGTCAGCTCCTCTTTTACCCCTCTAATAAAGTGACGATTTTACCCCTTTAATAAAGATAAATAAAAGGAGATTTTAACTCACTCGTGAAACCAACGGAGATTTTTAACAGAATCTGTCCAAAAGGACCAATTGCGCACCTAAATAGATAGGTTCAAAACCACTCCGCAAAAAATGAAAGGTTAGTGACCATTTACACACTAGAGGCATACCTTAGAGACCATTTGTTCCAATTTTTCATTTTAAAATAATTTTGATAGTGTTTTGAAGCATAATTTTAATAGCATCTCCAAGAAACTCTATATCTATACTACTTCTAAAAGGGGCTTAAATGGAGAAACATTTTTGGACCATTTTACCTTATAAATTTTTAAATTCCATATTCACCTTTAGTCATTAATGTATAATTATTTTTAATATTTTATCTATACTAAATATAAAAGTTTCAATGTGGGAGAAATATTTATGGACGATATTGCCCTTACAAATAACTTATAATTTCTAAATTCTTCTTTCAATTAGTATTATTTATTTAGGCTTTAATTTATTAAATTATTTAATACCAAATAAATATTGCATTTTTTATAATTGATGGTGGATTGCCCTTTAAATTCCATTATTTATTGTAATTAATAAAATAAATAAAAATGTAATGCTAATAAGGTTTTTAATATATTAAAATTATTATCTTTAATTGTAAACACTCCAAAAGTCAATCTTATTATGCATGAAAATTTAATCAAACTCATCGATCAACATAACAAAAAAAAAAAAAAAAGGATTTCGACTTTCTTATTATTGTTTCATGGTTTCTTCATATGTTGTTCTTCTTTGTTTTCAATTATGTCGGAATTGTTTCTTTTTTTTTTCCTCTTGCATTGTGCTTTTTAATCTTTGATTAGTTTGATAGTAATGTGATAATAGTGGATGTGTTAATTTTCCATGAAGCGTTCACTATTTTTGAGAATATGATGGTAATATGCATTTAAATTTTGATATCTATATCTTTTTCTTGATTTGTTTGTTCGAGGTAAAAATATTAATTATCGTGGTAGTCTTGATAGCAAATAAGCTCGAATGATGTTTTATGTCATTTGTAAGCAATTAAATATATACTTATTGAAGAAAACAAGTTAGAACAAAGAAGATTGGAGTTGCTTTAGCTCTCTCAAGTCCACAATTGAAGAAGAGTGTTAACATGTACTACATAACTTGAATAAACGGAGTCGTGTCATGCATGAGGTGAAGGTAAATCTATCATAATAAGTTGATTTTACATGATAGAGTTAAAATCATGAATTTTTTTAAGAATGAATTGTGGAAAAGAATACATGAGAAGTCTTGATAAGTGTTTTAGTGAGGATATTGCAGGAGACGGTAATGATCTCCTTCCCATGGTGGGGAGGAATTATAAACCCCCCCACCCCCACATGACACGTGTCATGTGGGTATTGGACAAGTGATTGACATTTTTGTCAATCACTTTTCCTTCTCCAATGTCCACATGACATGTGTCATGTGGGCTTTATATCTACTCCCATCAGCCCTGTTGCAGGAGAAATTCTTTTTTATTCTATATAAAAGAATTTTGAGATTTTTTTTTTTTTGAGGAGAAATAATTGTCTAAAAATGCTAAATTTTTTGTATCCACGTGATTTTTATAATGATATGAATAAAATCAATGAAAATTGTGTTATACATACTATTTTTCATGTATTTTAGAATTTGATATTAATTTTCATAAAAGAAATTTGTATTTTATTGATATGCCATTAGATATATGCTTCAAAATATAATTAAAAGAGTATCAACAATATATTAACATGTTACGTCAAGAATCTCTCAAACTTCATATTCACGTAATTTTAATGAACCACATGTTTTACCAAAAAATTTTCTCGTTATTCCTTAGTTGGTCATATTTATAGATAGACTTATGATTGAAAAAGAGTTTCTTATAAGTATTATATTAATCAATAATTACAAAATAATTCATAATATTATTGCAAAATCACGTGCAAAGCACGTATTCTTAACTAGTTTATAAAAGAAATCTTTTGTATTTTAGAGAGTATATATAGATTTAGAAAGTAAAATTTTTGAAGTTCAACAGTCTCTTTATTTCTAACACTTTATTTTACTTCTCTCAATAAATATTTATTATTTTGATATAATCCTTCCTAATTATTAGAATATTTTTTTTTCTATTTTATTTTATATACTATTTAATTTAGTTAACATATAAGTATTGAAAATTGAATTTTTTTTAATGCAATTAATTATAGAGAGCAAATTTAGCTCTCCAAATTTGTGTGTCTCTCACTCTTTCTGAAATACATCAAGAAATCAAGATATCAACCACCCGAGTTATTATTCGCTCATAATGAAAGAAACCCACCCTCCTTAACAATTTTCACTCAGAAATCTTGGCTTATAGATGAAAACTCAAAAGAGAGATCACATATTCTTAGACTAACACACGACCCCAAATGAGACCCTCCACCCCTTTTAATCTCAGAAGCCACTAGAAGAAGTATCCTAACCGTCCATCCTCCACGTGTCAACATTTGATTAAAGTGTTACTTTAATCAAAACTTTAATCAGAGAAGTGTTAACTACAAACGTGCTTTTCCAAACAAGTGGTGAAAGAACATCTGGACTTTAAATTGGATCGAGATCAAACAGGCCAAGAGCATCTCCAATGCAACAATGTCTACTATGTATATATGGGAAAAGACATTGATATTATATAAAAAACTTCTCCAATTAATACAATGTTCATTGTGCAAATGTAGAAAATTGTTATTAGCTTTTTAGAAAAAGAAAGAAAGAGAAATGTATTAATTGGATAGAGATTATTAAATTAATGATGGACATTGTCAAAAACAATGTATAGAATTAGACATTGTCTTAGACACCTTCTAAAGATTACTTGTGCTTACATAAACACTTTTTACCGTTTGTCAAAAAAAAGATTGTATATCGTTGTGCTTGACAGCGTTTGTTGCGATTGGATATGCTCTAATTGGATCAAATGGGCTGCAGAGTCCAACATTACTCTTTCAATTCCCTAGATTAAAAAGTATTGGAGATTGTGAGCAATCTTGAATCGTTATCTGTGTTAATGAGTGAAGCTAACGTCCAGTGGTAAAGATAGTTCACATAATTTTTTTTTGATCGGAAGATAGTTCACATAATTAATTTGAGATGTCAAGGGTATCTTTAGTGGTTATGGAAGATATGTCATTCATAATTTAGTGACATTGGCAGTTTCTTACACAAGAATCTGACATGCATGCTAAAGCGGAGCAAACAGAGAAATGTATCACATCTCTTGAGCCCGCTGTTAAAGAAATTCTCCTCAGAAGTTGGTATTGTGCCAACTGTTCGACAAAGGTGATTGAATCACCACACGACGAATGCTTTCAGATCACCAATTGATATTGATAGAGAAGATGACTGATAGGATTCTGATGTGTTTTCTGTGTATGTGAAGGTATTTAAGGATATTTGCAGCAAGAAGAAACAAGTATTAGATATATAGAAACGTTTGTATTGATTCAGTGTAAAGACAAAGTGTTGCATCGAATATAAAATAGCTGATAGTGTATGAATTGTAGAATGTTAATATAACTTCACTTCTCAGACTGCTATTACATTCATGAAACAAATAAGAAGAATTACAAGATATTTGGGCATTCGAGAGGCCCAATTCTCTCCTCTCACATCTCTGCATTTTTCTTCTTCCTCTTTTAGAAGGCAGCCCTTCCGGCTCCTCAAATATACTTGCAAACTCAGTCAATACCCCTTTGAGAGCCCCTGGTACTTCTACTTGTAATTCATTAAACTCCGCCACAAGGCTGCCCAACTCCAACAATACCCCTTCTCCATTTTCTCGAAATGCCCTCATCATGGATTTCAATGTCACTAAAGTTTTGCTGAGGCTGGGATCACCTTATAAGGTTATAGTTGTTCCTTCCATCTGAAATTTCATATTTAGTGAGTTCCCGTCAACCTGCATTTTTTCCAACGATGATAACCATTTCATGCCCAAAATGACATCCGAGTTGCCTAATTCTAGAGGAAGGAAATCCTCTACTATATCAAGATTTTGCAAGGAGAGAACTACCCTTTACAAACCCCTGCCCCTTGTACTGCCATCCCTGTGCCCATTATCACACCATATCCAGCCGTCTCTGTCCTCAGTAATTCTAGCTTCTGTACTAACTAAGCAGAAATGAAGTTATGGGTTGCCTCGCAGTTAACGAGCACCACTACTTCATGTTGTGAGATAGACCCTTTTACCTTCATAGTGTGAGGTTGGGTTAGACCCACCACAGAATTCAAGGATAATTCTACCATTTCTCTCACCGTGGCTGGTTCCCCCACTTCTTTTTCACCTACAATTGTTTCCTCTTCCTCTTTCAGCTCCTGTTTTCATCATCATAAATCACCATTACTTGTAATTCCTTGTTCTTACATCTATGCCCAATTGAATACTTCTCATCGCAGTGAAAACACAACCCTTTTTCTCTTTTTGCTTGCAATTCAGTTTCACTGAAGTGTTTAAAAGGTGAGGACATGGTTTTTCCGGTGACTGGTGGTTTAATTCCAGTGTGGGGCATGAATTTTGGTTGGGAATTTGCTGGTTGGAAATGATTGAATCGTTGTAGGGATTGGGTTGTGTTATAAGAGGATTTACCTTTAGTTGGGCCTGTTTCCACCCATGGGCTGTGGATAATTAATTTTTTCCTCAATTCTGTGGGCTATCTCCATCATTTAATCCAATCCGCTGGGCCTCAATACTCGGACCTCAGCCCGTATCTCTGGTTTGAGTCCATTAATGAAGTGGCCCTCTAACATGGTGTCGGAGATGTCGCCCAAAGGAGCTGCTAGCGTTTCGAAGAGTTGCCGATACTCCTGGACTGATCCCTCTTGTCGGAGAGCTAAGAACCTCTCTTCTATAGTTCTTCCTTGGGTGGATCTAAATCGATCAAGGAGAAACATCTTGAGCTCCTCCCAATTTCGCAGCCTCTCCTCCTCTGCTCCTATTGATACCAAGCCAGAGCACCCCCATCAAGACATAATGCCGCCGTTTCCAATTTCTCGGTGTCGGATAATTGGTTCATCACAAAGTAACGTTCCGCCTTAAAAATCCATCCATCAGGGTTTTCTCCTTCAAAGATGGGCATATCCATCCTTCTCACCTGAATATCCTGTCTCCACTGTCTCTCAACCCAATTTTTCAAGTCTCGGCTCCTTCCCTCTAACCCCGAAGATAACCCTAAATTCATAGTAATTTCCGACTGTATGTTTTCCCCGAATCCTTGCCTTTCCTGTTCCTTTCTTGAGCATCCCATTTTGACATCATGCGATTAAACTGTTCCAACATTGTTACCATGTTTTTCATAATGTTTGGCACTCTCTGGATATCTATTTTCATAGCTTCAAGCCCAACTTGTAATCCTTCAATCTACCTCTCCAATTCTCCTACTTTGTCTGCCAACATCATACCGAGATATTGCTTTGATACCAAAATGATAGGATTCTGATGTATTTTCTATGTATGTGCAGGTATTTAAGGATATTTGCAGCAAGAAGAAACAAGTATTAGATATATAGAAACGTTTGTATTGATTCAGTGTAAAGACAACGTCTTGTATTGAAAAGAAAATAGCTGATAGTGTATGAATTGTAGAATGTTACTATATGACTTCACTTCTCAAACTGTTATTACATTCATCAAACAAATGTCATGGGACTTGGAAGAGCCAGCTCATAAAAGCTAGCTAATGTGGTTGAAGAACCAAATCCCATATAAACCACACAAAGGACGCCCATACATCCGATGTGGGATTCAAGTTTCCATAAACTCTACTGGAAACCATGACAAACCACTACGCTTCCGACTTGGCGTCCACGTCTAGCAGGTGCCCACACACCCTAAGTGGTAACCGAGACCCGAAGACATGATGCCTTCTCTGATACCAATGTCATGTGACTTGGAAGAGCCAGCTCACAAAAGCTAGCTAATATGGTTGGAGAACCCAAGCCCATATAAACCATACAAAGGACACCCACACATCCGATGTGAGATTTAAGTTCCCATAAACTCCACTGGAAACCATGACAAAGACCTCGTGGATGAGCAAGCACCCGATGAACTAGAGGATAGTTCAAATGAGCTAGTCTGCGATGGTCTGCGATGAACTTCAGTTGGTAGAAAGGGGTAAAAGGTTTCAAAACTGCAAGGTTTGTAGAGCCGATGTTAGAAATGATGAAGATTATAGAATTTGTGGCTATTTTTTCTGTTCTCAAAAGTTTACCATGTGAAATGCTTGACTAGTAAGCAGTTGAAATCTTATGGTCATGTTCGTATTGCTCTTCTTGTAATTTTTTTCATTTAGGAATACAAAGAGTCATATGATAATTATGTAATTCTTAAATATGTATTTAGGATCATAAAAATGAGATTTATGAATTGGAGAGTTAAAAGGTATTTCATTTGTAAATATTGATATCAAACATTTGTCTATTGCTCTGTCAAGCTTAGTGTAGCAAAAATGTCCATATAGTCCAAGCCAACTGAAATTAGAAATGGTCACAATTCAATGACATTAGTTTGAAACCGGTAGAAGCATGTGTCCAAAAGGAAAAAAAGATAGAAAGAAACAACATACAAGAATTAGTATTAATGTAAACAAAATAGAATTCCGAGAGGGGTGAGAAGAACATAATTCTATCAGTTTAAATATTAACCAACATAATTAACGTGAAAGTAACATGTCTCATATTAATAAATATCACTGTTTATATTTTTTTCATCATTATTTAATTACCTAAATTTTAAACTAATGACTTCTTCTATGTAAGACACGTTTTTTTTTCCTTCTCATTATATCTACCAGTTCTATTATTTTCCTTTAAGTGTCATTACATTTTATTATCTTGTTTAGTCCTCATGGATGGAAATTGTAGCACGCATATGTATAACAAGGGCTTGATTCTCAGACTGGCTATCAAGGAGATGTCTTTAAGTTACGAACTCATTTTTCGAGACGTGAAGTAGACAAAAAGTTAGCCATCATTTTTATTTTAGTTGCTAAAAATATTTGTTAGTATCCTTCATATAAATATTAAATGATCTTCATACATTTTTGTTTTCTATAATTATAATGTGTATCTATCAAAATGGACTATGATCGTGGAGAAATGAAAATGTGGATTGATTGAAGTTTTATCAATTGAAGTAGCTCAACAAAGTTCGCTAAATACGGGAAAAGCCATTATGTGAAAAACACGGTATAAGCATTTTTGCTATAATAATGTCTTTGTAGATTTAGCAGGGTTTAAGAAAAAAACTCGATTGCAATTTCAAAACACAACTGAGATATTGAGTATTTGATATTTACCAAACGTTGTAATATATTAATGTTAATAATAAAAACAACCAAAGAAAAATATGCAACATAATTGATCTTTAGCTAGGCATGAAAATGTAATTTTTTTTTTTCTTCTTTCTATCGCCTCTTTTTTTATTAAATAAAAAATGGTTAATTTTGCTATTGTCAAAGCTTCATTCAACTTCTATTGAAACAAAGATTGAATTGAAAATCTAGGGATCTAACCATTATTAAAAGTTCGTTAAGTTCTTATTTTTCATAGCATCAATTTCATAAGATTTGATCAATAGTTCGTCAATTATCAAAGCTCAAATCACCAAAATGTATTCATTGAGTTCAAGTTAATGTTGGTATTACCACAATATAAAATTCATCTCTAATTACAATTATACTTCTATAAATGTAAATAAAATATCAACATTATTCATTATAATATGAAACAATACAATACAACATGTTATAAAGAACCATATTTTTCTATCTTATCGTAATTCCTACTTTAACATTTTAACTTTTTAACAATTAAAAAATAAGAATTTTGAAAAAATTTAAAATTAACAAAATTATTGTAAAATCACGTGCAATGCACGTGTTTCTAACTAGTTTTAGAAATGAGGTTAAAATTTAGAGTTTTTGCTTATTGACATCAATGTGAAATTTATGGAGGTTAAATGATTGTTATGAGTTTAATGACTAATTATTCAATTTTAGCAATGGAAATAATGGTGGAAATTTAGGGCTTTTGAAACTAGGGATTAAATTCAATATTTAAGCAAGTTTAAGTTAATTAAGCCTATGTTTGTTTATTTATTGTTCAAAAGGCTTATTTTGGTGGTGTTATTTGAACTTTAGCACACCCATGTATATAAGTTTAATTTTGGCCAATTATGAAGTTAATTGAAAATAAGATTTGGTATAAAAATGTTTTTTTTTTTTTTTTGAATTATAAGTTAAAGGGAGAATGGATTAGCTACTATAAAGTATTTTATTGTAGATTTGAAGGAGGTCCGGCCATAGTACTTGGAAGTAAAGTGGGGGTTTGTCTAGTATGTTGAATGTGGTTTTACTTTGAGCAAGTGATAATTAATTGAGATAACTTAAGTTTGATCTGAATTCCTATTTTAACTTTTAGGAGGTGACACGAAGATTGGTCAGGCTTATCAACCGAACTAGATTTCGGTCACTAGCTCTGTGAGTGGAAAAACTTATTTTCAGAAAATAACCATTTGATTATATTATATTAGTTCGTAAAGTTATATGAATTGTTTAATTATTTCAGTGCTTCTAGTAAGTTACATAAATTGTAAAAATGAATTATTTTCAAAATAAGTATTGGACAAGCATGATTTTTAGTACAAGTTAGCTTTTATAATTAAGTAAGTCTTTCAAAATCTAAATTCAGTTTTGTTAAATCTTTTATTAGATTATTATATCATTATTAAACGTTTGAGTAAAGTTAATTTTAAAAACCACCAAAAAGTACCCATGTGATTTTACTCGCTCTGCACTGGTGTGAATTCGTTAACATAGTATATGACCAGATATGGTGATTTTACCCGCTCTGCACTAGTGTGAATTTGTTTCCACAGTGTATGACCAGATTACTAGAGGTCTTTGAGACCCACTCTTGTACACACATTTGGTTTGGGCCGTGTACCGGGATGCTCAGATCTTTAGGGGCAGCTCTGCGTGCGTACGACCAGATTTCAAATTACAGATTATTAGTTATTCAGTGTACCTTTTTGGTGTAGTATATATTTTAGAATAATCAATATATAGATTTCAGATTTGATTTCAGATCATAGATCATGCAGTTTCAGACTTTAAATTCAAACTTACAATTTAATTAGATTACGTTTTATTTGAGAACTACAGTTATACCAGCATTTCTCAGTTCTTTTATCCTTACAGTTTATTTTAATTATATCAAGCATAAAGAATTTCAAAATCTTTATTGTTTAAAATTTTCAAAGCTATTATCAGAATTCTTAATTACTTGGAAGTATTATAGAACGATTCAGAATTTTAATAAATATTGATAAACTGGAAAAAATATAATTATTTGCAAACTCTCCACTCATTGAGTTATCAGCTCATATGTTTTTTCGCATTCTTCTTATCAGGTAGTTGAGTTTTGAGCAGTTTGGAGAGCCTGTTGAGCCGAGTCAGAGCCACACGATCTATTAGTTTTCTGAGCCACACGATCTATTAGTTTTCATGACTCATTCTTTAGGCCATGTAGTTGTTAATTTTGGAGTATATATTCGTTTTATAAGTAAATGAATCTGTTACCACTCAATTTTGGTAAGACTTCCACGTTAGCAAAGGCCCAGTAAAGGTCTCATCTAGGCCTAATTCAGGCCTCGCTAAGGCCTTGTAGGCCCAACGAGGGCCTTCTAGATTCATAAAGGTCCCATAGACTCGACGAAGGCTTCAAAGGCCTAGCAAGGGCCTCGTGAAATTTCAGAAGACCTCAGAGGCTCATCAAACATCTTAGCATTCCCGAATCAGAGTATTGCGAAGCCCATGAAGAGCCTTGACGCTCATGGCCGACCTATAGAGCCTCGCCGAGCTTCGTATTTATTATAGTCCGTATATAATTCGATATTTTGGGGCAGTTAAAAAGATATTTCAAGGAAGATTGTGTTTGGTTGTCACAAGGAAACCATATCCCAATCCAATACAATCGGCAACACAATCTTAAAGATTGAGAGAGATTAGGATGCAATCTCGGAAGATCACGGCAAGATTGGAACCTACCTTATCTGATAAGGAAAAAGAATCCTAACAGAATTCTAATTGATTGCTTCCCTGAATCAATTAGGATTCTCCCCCTATAAATATCATATTCCACTTATTCTAAGGTACGCTTTTCTGGACAAGCACATTTTTCAGTACGCACAATATTTATGATGCTCTTTTTCGCACTTGAATCCCACCCTAAACTCTGCTCAAACTTCTGCCTGCTTGTCTCTCCCACACCCAATTACTTACCTCCCCCGTGTATTGTTTCTATATACCGGAAGTTGACTAGATCGTCAGAGTACCAACGATCGTCGGACCCTTTTTCTCCGGAGATCTTGGTGCCTAACGGTCGTCCGAGTGTGCAGGTAACATACAGGTTGGCAGAGGAGTGACTGGAGATCTGTTGACATGTGGACGCTGCGGGTTCCGACGTCAACAGAATCATTTTGTAACACATGTAGAAGTTAGATGGACTCATTGCATTTTACTTCGATTTATGCACTGTTTATTACAGTAGTTGGGATTGTTTAATTTAGTTTTATTTTGAAGAATGGTTATATGTATTTTGGAGGGGCAGGTGGTCCCCAATTTATTTTGGCGCATTGTGTTTGGGAAATTTATTGCTTTTCAGGTTTTGTTTAGTCCAATTTATATGTGAAATTCTTCCAAAATTTTTATAAATCTTTTTAGTCAAAGAAAGTCAATCAGTCGTAAAAAAGTAGCCTTAATGGTGGGTCATGCATAAATTGGACTAAAAAAGTAGCCTTATAAGTAGTCTTAATGGTGGGTCCGGCATCCCGCTGGCATCCATCATTGACGCATGGCACGTCTTAGGTCCACTAGGGTGATTCGGGATGGGTCGTGTCAAGTTGGTATCAGAGCATTGTTTATAGAATCTCTGGGCTTGCATAGTTCATGCATTAGATGTTTTAGCATATAATGCATTTTGAATATGTTAGTCATGTGTCATGGTGGCAGAACTCACATGCTGTAATCTCTTGTCTGAAACTCAATTGCTTTTCGAGAAAGGGGAAGAAGACATGAAACTCGAGATGATACAAGAATTTGTTTTGTAGAACAAATAGTGTATGAAAAAGTTGTTGAGATTAATGTGATGGTAAAAAAGGGGGGGTTACTACACCTATTGTGTTGCCACTTTGTTATGACTAGTTTATTTAAGTAAAAAGAATTCAATATTCAACCGACAACAAAATTGGGGGCAAGAGTTTTGAGGCCACAGAAATTGTTTATTTGTAGGCATAAAGGAGAGAAAAAGCAATAAGTTGTTTATAAAAATTATGAGTTTCTTTTATAAGTATTATGAGGAAAGGTGCCTTGTATGATAGGTGATGACAAATGTTTCGATACATGTGCACTTGGAAAGATTACGTGATATATTTATGATTGTCTTGAGAAATTAAACGATGATTGTGTTATAAAAATTTTGAAGAAATTTATGACTACTATGTAGTATAAGTGCATGATGCTTATGATTGAAAAGCCACACCAGTGTATTATTTGATAAAAATCTTGCCAACGAAGAGTATGTGGAGTGTTGATATATGGAAAACCCTAGTGTTATTGTATATGTTTGGCCTTATGGATTTGAGGAAATTGAAATTCATTTAACCGCGAGATTTCAATTAGTTACCTATTCATTTATCGGAAAAGTATGGAAATAAGTTGTAAAAAAAAAAAAAAAAAGTTGAGAAAATAGTTGTTGCCGTATTAGTTGTTGGACAAGGTACAATTGAAAGAAGGTAAATTAAGCGAAGTAGAAATTATAGAATGTTTGGCATGTAATATTGGATTATACTGAATTTAATAATACAATATATTAGATTTTAGTTTCTCTTTAATACCAAACACGCCCATTAATTCTATGCTAGAGATTTGTCGAACTTGTTCATGTAAAAGCTTATTTTCTTGCATTTTTTTTGAAACCTTTTTGGAGACATTGGAAAATTTCAATAAACTTATTTTATTCTAAGAAGTGAATTCACGCATATGTTTGTAAGTGTTTATAAGTACTTATAAGCTGGTCAAATATTATTTTTATTCACACATTTTGTACGATTCGCTATTTATAATTTTAAAAAATCTTTACTAAACATACAAGTATTATGTCAAGCAATATGTAAGAAAACCAAATTGAGTAAACGATTCATTGGGCACGAGTGAAGCCTTCCCAAATCAATGGGACTGGGTTCGAGCCTCTTTTTTGAGAGGGTGAATATTTTGATCTCTTTTAAGAAGAGAGAAGTAACCGACAAAATTACTTCCACACCAATATTTATGAAAGCGGGTTAAATCTTTTGATTTTTTTAAAAAGAGAGAAGTAATATGTAATCAACAAAATTACTTCCACTCCAATACTTGTATACATGAAACGTGGTTCACGAAGACCGGAATTGCCAGTAATTATATTGCAGCCATACATACCTCAATATTGAAGAAACATAAAAACAAACAAGTACAACCTCAAAGACACAAGATAGCAATCTGCTACATAAAGTAAACACATTATTATAACATTCCAAAAATGTTACGTAAACACACACACACACACACTGTTATTCCTATGTTACATTCAACCTGTATAAATTATTACATTATATAAACAAGTATAATAAAAAGCAACGTGAGTTGTCGAATTTGGCTCTTTTCACATGAAGAATTCTAGTTACCAGGACTTATCTTTCCCTTCTTGTTGTGATTCTTGACAGCATCGACTGCAGATTCTACAACTTTCTTCCCAGCCTCAGCAATTTTCTTTCCCACCATTGTTGAAACGTGCTCCTTTCCTTTGGGAAAAACGCTTCCATCCTTTCCACATTTTGTTGAGTTGCTGCTGCTGGAATTCATTTCTGCTCTTCTTTTGAAAATGTTTTATATCTTTATCTTCCTTTTGTTTGTTGGTGTGTCTCTGAAGGAAGATGAATTAGGTAGGTATTTTATAACCATGGAATCTAGGGTTTTCTTCTAAACTCTTTTTTTCCCCGTGTTTTCCTGTAAATGTTGCTGTAAATTCTATGGGATTTCATGGAATTAGAAGACATACTTTACCAAAAATATCTTGGTAACATTTGAGCTGAAATAAAAATGTAGTAACCAACATTGCGTGTGTATGTTTTGTGGGTGTCTCACGTGTATATATGCACTCTATTTTATTCCTTTCATTTTCTGTATTTATGTAAATTCAAGGAAGAAAACAGGCCTTTGCTTAGTATTTTCTGGAAATGTAGTTGTGTGTTCTTCTGCTTAATTAGATTTTTAATTTTATATTTTATGTATAATTTTAGTCCTTAAAAGGTTTGCACAGTGCATGCATGACTTCCCATTGAAGTTTCGTTGCCGGCCCTCATCCATCTTGTTCTTGTAGTAAAATTAATATTTTCACATAATAATATATAACCAACATTAATTTCTGTATATATGTGTGTATATATAAGAGTGAAAATCAGAATCTTTTATGACATGAAGAGAGTTGAAAATCAAAATCAAGAAAACTTCTCATGCAATTCCTTGATATTTCTTAATTATTTTGAATATATAAAGTTCCTAGTAATTTACATATTTAGCATAATTAAGGTAAACTTTTATTCTATGTAATTAATGTAACCATTCTCCCACATTAAACCTGTAGGACAGGTACTAACACCCATAAAAAGTCTACAAGTCCACATTTGAAGAAATTGAATAGGAAAGGCCTGTTTTTCTTCCTTGAAATAGTACCATTTATATTGACTTCTCATTGCAGTTTTGTTGGGAAAATTCAAAAAAAAAAATAAAAAATATTCAAGATATGTAATGAGGTTAATAATCTAATAATATAAATGTTAATTGATTGTTCCGTCTTGATAAATGGTGAGTACTAGTGATGGCAACGGGGCGGATCGGCCTGATCCAAATCCCCCCACGATCTGCCATTTTTTGGGGCGGATCGGATACGGATCGGGGCGGATCAGAGCCCTGATCCGTATACTCATCCATATTTTTTTTTTTGGCATTCAAAAAATTTAAAAAATATTGAAACAAGTTTTACTACTATACTATAAAAGTTTAAACAACATCATCCTCTTCACTAAACCTTGTGCAAGGTCCACAATATGTCAAAGGTGATAAATTTTTTATTCAAAAAATATTTTAATTATCAAATCACATATAAAACAAAATATAAATTCAGTATTTTAATCCTTTTTTTTTTTTTTTCGGGGCGGCGGGGCGGGCCCGATCCGATCCGCCCCGAGATTCGCGGCGGATCACATATATCTGTCCCGATCCGTCCCGCCGATCCGCGGATCAAGTATTTTTCACTCCATTCAGATCGGGTATCCATCGAGTTCGGGGCGGATCGGATATTTTTGTCATCTCTAGTGAGTACGAATACCTCCTTATACGTAATTAAGTTTAGAGATGGTCGACTCAAAACTAACACATACAAACAAAATCAATTCGAGTGTTTAATTCTAAATAGAAGTAATTGACAACGATTAATTACAACTAAAAGATGAAGGAAATTAAAATGGGATTTGGGCTTAAATGGTTCTTAACTTTTGTTCTTTATGCGATTTGGTTCTTAATTTTTAATTTTGCCAAAGATGTCTTGAATCTATGCCTTTAAGTACTCAAATGATCCTTTTAGATGATTGGTGGTCAAGCTAAGTCCTACATACAACTAGTTGTATTTTGTGTTGCCGTAGTTGGATCGGCAATGGGCAGCAAAAATTGCCGCTGGCTGGCGTAATAGGGTGGGGGCAGGACAGACAGGCAGTTCAGGAGGTATAAAAAAATTTATCTTTATTTTTTATTTTTCTTTCCATATTTGTCCCTGTAATAAAATGAAATAACATGAAGGTGAAGTCACACACAGCTAGGTGCAAATGATTTGAGAATCTGATTTAGATATTGTCCAAAAATTACAGCTAGGTTCTCATAAATGTGTATCATTTGTGATTCGAGTTTATTGTTATTACTACATTAAGTCCACGTGGCATCAATTTTGGCCAAACGTAGATCGATTGTGTGCCAAGTGGACAATTAGTGAGATTTCGCTTTTTCTTCCGAGTTCTTAATTGACTAAACGAACTTATCAAAGAATTCGCACTCTTTGTGGCGTTCATAACTTTGGTTCTTGATTCAAGTAATCAACGGGGGTCAAGTTTTCTGCGGCCGATTTTAGCTTTCTTGGGGTTCGAGATCAATCTCTTGTGGGTTCCGAGATTCAATTCTCCGCGGGTTCGCATCAGTTGGTATCAGAGCTTTGGCTCTAAAATCAGGTTCTATCATTTAATTTCTTGTTCTTCATCAGATTCATCTTGAATCATATCAAAAAAAAAAAAAAAAAAAAAAAAAAAAAAAAAAAAAAACGAAAATTCAAGAAAAAATTCAAGAAACGTAATCCTTTGATATTCTGATGTTCTAATTATCATCTTGGGCCGAATTCCTAATTCTTATATTTTTTTTTTCTGTTCACCCTTATTCTATTATCGTCCTTCCCAATTCTTGTCTTGAACCCTTGTTTTTGATCCTCATGGGGTCGAATTCTTTTGATTGAGTTCAAATAGTTCTTTAGAGAGCTTGGTAAGAAAGCAAGAGAGGAAAAGGCGAGTGGTGAGATTCTTATCGGGTAAAAGCCATATTGAGCTAAACACGAGTGCAAACACGTGAGGCACATAAACTTTTCAATCTTTCCTTTAATTTTTTTTTTTTTTTTATTATTTTACTTGCATTTAATGTCTAATCATGAAGAAACCGCACTGGGGATGAAAGTCACCATTCTTTCATAAGGGCTATGCAAAGAACAATTTGAGCGTATGAATATGGTGTTTGAAGAAATGAGGGAGAGTAATAATACCTTAAGGGTTAAGATGGATCAACATGATACTTTATTTACCACATTACTAGGAGAACAACAACCCGGAGTTGCTCAGGGTAGGAGATATGATAGGCATAATCTTAATCCTATTGCCGATTTGGAGAATGAGGTCAGAGTGGGTAGCGACGATTATGATGTTGACAACTATAATGAGATGGGGAGGATGAGGCGTCGTGGAGATAGAGGCGTGAAAGACCACCTAGGGCGATCGATTACAGGGCCACGCGGTGGGGTAGATAGGAACTTTGGGAATATTAAGATGAAAATTCCTTCCTTCCAAGGTAAAAATAATCCAGATGCCTATTTAGAGTGGGAGATGCGTATGGAGCTAATATTTGATTGTCATAATTATTCGGAGGAGAAGAAGGTCAAACTAGTTGATTGAGTTCACCGAATATGCTATCATGTGGTGGGATCAATTAGTAACGAGTAGGAGGAGAAATCATGAGAGACCGTGGACACTTGGGATGACGAAAGGCTCTCATGCGAGGGAGATTTGTACCTAGTCATTACTATAGGGACCTCTACCAAAATTGCGGTGGTCTTACGCAGGGGCTCCAATAGTGTAGAAGATTACCATAAGGAGATGGAGATGGCTATGATTAGGGCTAATGTCGATGAGGATAGGGAAGCAACTCTAGCCAGATTTTTGGGTGGATTAAATAGGGACGTAGCCAACATAGTCGAGTTACAACATTATGTGGAGTTAGAGGACATGGTGCACATGGCTATGAAGGTAGAGAGACAGCTTAAAACGCAAGGAGCAGCTCGGTTTTCTTGGGATCTAACCTCCCCGAAGCCACGGTGGGATAATAGTGGTAGAAATGAGAAAACGGATTCAAGCGGCGAGGACCGAACCACCTAAAGTCAACAATGTAGTACCTACCTCCAACAAACCCAAACCAGATTCCCAACCCTCTAGAAATAGGGACATAAAATGTTTTAAAATTTGGGTGTTGGGCACATTGCTTCACAATGTCCAAACAAACGAGTAATGATTTTGCATGACAATGGAGAGGTGGTATCCGAGGTTGAGAGTGAGAGTGATGGTTGATGAGATGCCCGAATTAGAAGATATGGTGTAGAATACCCGGTAGAAGTGTGAGCTCTAGTGGCGTAGACGTGCTCTTAACACACAAATTAAGTTACCCGATATGGAGCAAAGAACGAGAGAACATATTTCATACTAGGTGTTATATTAATAACAAGGTGTGTAGTCCGATTATAGATGGGGGAGTTGCACCAATGTAGCTAGTACCACACTAGTTGAGAAATTG
>CM042663.1:15890590-15932825 GCA_023638005.1 Forsythia suspensa
ATCAAACACCTTAAATATAACTCAAGATTCATTCTTTACCAAACAATATTTCCATACATTACTTAAATTATATTTATCTAGTCGTATTTAATTAATAATTTATCACGAGCACTTGGAATAGTCATCAATAAATGATACAAAAATAATTTGATCATCCGAGTGATGGAGCCAGCGACTCCCAAACATCAAAATGAACCAAGGCTAGAATATGATTTCTTCTAGTTGTAGATGTAGATATTCTCACCAAAATAATTGCAATGCTAGATTATTTTTAAATTTTGGCAGAACCTTCAATCCTCATTCTGACATGTGAACCAATTTGCAATGCCACATCAATGTCAACTCTTCTTCACGACTAGTTCATGCAACAGATGCATCTTTTTCCTGTATTATTTCTCCATTCAAAATAATTGCATTAGGATATTATACACAGATACATGAAAATTTTTTATTGATGAGTTTACGAAACGTAAATAAGTATCAAAAGTGAGGATGTTTATTATGAGTTTTTTTTTTTTTTTTTTTTTTGTCTCTATAATTCTCACGATTTCATTGATATATGATCATTAAAATACCAATTTCTCAAACACCTTATAAGTGATTAAGTTTAAAAACTTTTGTCGATATTGAAATAATTTTTGTTCTTGTATCGTTCTGATAGACGGTCAATTTTATTAAATATTCAAGATTGAGATATGAATCTAATCTAACAAATCGTGACGTGTAAATACCGTGTAATTAATATGATTGAAAGACTACATTTAATTTCTGAAAAATTAAATTGACATTTTATGAAAATAAAATTAATATGGGACACGAATTGTTCATCCTTTGGTGTTAGATATTTGTCTAATGAGGGACCCAATGTTATAAATGTGGTAGCAATTGATTTGAGAAACATATTAATTGGGAAGCAATTTTGTGGAAGCAAGAGGAAAGTTATTATCTCTACAAAACATTGTTAGAATAGTACTAATTAACAAATTAATTTGATATAAAGGCTATTATGTCTGTTTAATTTTGCTAAAAATCTAATTTTTTTTTGGGTACATTTTGATAAAAATTGATAAATATGTAGTTGAAAATTTGATAAAAGTTATGGGTCCTATAAAATATGGTTAAAATTAATTGTTGATTTTAATTTTAATTTTTTTAATAAAATTTTATGTAAAATCAAATATGTCCCATATAACGTAATAAAAGAACAAAGAAGGCTAAAGATAAATATTTTGAATGATCACGGTCAAATATACAAATTATATGGCCACTAATTTGTTACAAGTACTCTTGTCAACTTGAAAGTCAAGTTTAGTTGAAAAAACAGTTACTCTAAACCCATTTGGTTTGTGGATAAAATTATTTTATTAGATAATAATTATCTGAATAACAAGTTTATTATTATTCTGTTTGGTTTAGCTAAATATAAGAATAAAAAAACACTAATTTTATATTTATCATGTTTGGCTCAACAATCAACAATACTAGAGAAATGATAAAATTGTTGAAATATTCAAAATACTCTTTTTTCTACAAAAGATTCAAAATAATAACATGAATTATTTTTTAATCTAAGTGGGTATTTTTACGTAATTAATATGTTAATGAAAATATATAATTATGTTATAAAAAGAAACACAATAATTAGTTAATAGTGTTTATGAAACAATAAATTTCAAAACCAAACAAATTTTCCAAAACCAACAAAAAAGTACTCATTAAACAAAAGTTACTCGTCCATCTAAAATTGATTTGGAGAATGAGATTGATTTGGAGAATGAGAGAAGTCAAAATTGATTTGGAGAAGGAAATTGATTTGAAGAATGAGAGATGTCGAAATTGATTTGGAAGAGAGATGAAAAGAATACATTTCCTATAATATGGATCCAATAATAGATGGGTATTTTTGTCTATTAAAAAAATTAAATAATTTTTTATTCGGATAAATATTTGTGTCATTCTCTTTATGAATATAAAAATTGTCCTCCTTTTTAACTTAAAATTGTTATTCAGATATACTCGGATAAAAGTTTATCCGAATATTAATTTTACCCAAACAAAATAAAATAAAATTTATTCATTATTTTTGTCCGTCCACCGTTTACCAAATGGGTTCTTATATATGATAATTTGATTAATACTAAATCAAATAAAAAAAATCTTTAATTTCTGATGAAATATAAAATGAGGTATATCATCATAGTACTATAGCAGCAGTAGCCAGTAGGTACAGAAATTTCCAGAACCTCATATGGAGTTTGTCATGAAAATATCAATATCGAGAATTTGACACGTGTTTAATTTGTTGACGGTGTCACGGTGATAGATTTATAACCACACATTGAAACGTCCAACCAATTATCTTACCTCAACAATGTTGATCCTAGTAGTGTTAAAATTAAATTTTAAGTTCTTATAAATTATAAATTTTATAAAATGTGTTATTAATAAGTAGATAATAAATTATGTGTTTTACGAAATATATAAAAAAAATATTTAAATTATAATTTAAGTTTAAACAAACATGCACTAAGATGAGTTGATAAATATTTTTTCCTCTTCTAAGAGCGGCACGGCGGTGGGATGCAGAGACTGCAAAAAGGTGGAGAACACTTAAATGATTAAAAGGTGGAGGACACGGGGGGAAAAAATGTTATCGATGAATATACTGATTGATAAATATACTAATTTTTTTATTTTAAAATTATCGATGAATATAACACTTAAATGAAACTCATTTTCAATCATAAGTTATTCAATGATTATGACCAACTAAGGAATTATATTCAAACTTTTTGGTAAAACATGTGGTTCATTAAAAATATACTACTACGTGAATATTAAGTTTGAAAGATTATTGATACTCTTTTAATTATATTTTAAAGCGTATATCTAATGGCGTATCGGAAAAAGACAATTTTCTTTTTATGAAAATTAGTATCAAATTCTAAAATACATGAAAATAGTAGATATAAGTATAACACAATTTTTCATTGATTTTACAGTATTTATATCATTATAAAAGCACACGAAAACAAAATATTTAGCATTTTAAATAATTATTTCTCAAAAAAAGAATCTCAAAATTCTTTGACATAAGATAAAGGAGAATTTTCTATTGCAATATCCATTCGGGTTTTAATGCACCCATAAATTAAGGGGGATTTTTTTTCTCTTCATACATTCTTTCTCGTAATTCCATCCGAAAAATTATTAAATTTCAAAAAATTCAAAACAACCGATATTTGGACAATGATTTTAACTCATCACATAAAACCACTTATTATGCGAGATTTACCTTTACCTTATACATAACATGACTCACTTTATCTAAGTTATATGTCATCCTCACCAGCGTCTTGAAAGAGTTGGAATAACACAAATTCTCCTTGTTCTAACTCGTTTTCTACAATAAATATATCGTTTAATTGCTTACAAAATGACATAAAACATCATTCGAGCTTAAATCCTTTGTTATCAAGACTACCACAATAATTAACATTTTACATCGAACAAATATTCTAAATCAAGAAAAAGATACGGAAATTAAAATTTAAATGAATACTATCATCTTACATATTCTTAAAATTAGTGAATCATTCATGGAAAATTAACACATTTATTATTACCACATTACTATCAAACTAATTATCAAAGATTAAAAATTGTCGATGCAAAAAAAATATTTTTGGCATAATAAAAAAAACAAAGGCGAATAACAGAAAAAGAAAGTATGAATCAATAATAAGAAAGTAAATACAAAGTCAATTTCATCTTGTTTTGTTATGTTGATGAAGGAATTTGCTTAATTCTTACCATCTTATATATTCTTAAATTAAAGATAATAATTTCAATATATTAAAATTAAAAATTTATTAGTATATTTTTATTTATTTTCATTAATTACAATATATAATAGAATTTAAAGAGACAAATCAATTTCAATTATCAAAATATAATATTTATATAGTATTAAATAGTTTAAATTAAAGTCAAAATAAATTACATTAATTAAAAGATGATTTTAGGAACTATAAGTTATTTGAGGAGCAATATCATCCATAAATGTTTATCTCATATTTAGAATAGAGGAAGAAAGTATGAATCAATAATAAGAAAGTCGAAATGCAAAACCAAATTTATTTTGTTTTGTTATGTTGATGAAGGAATTTGCTTAAATTCTCGTGCATAATAAGATTGACTCTTTGATTGTTTACAATTAAATATAATAATTTTAATATATTAAAAAATTTATTAGTATATTTTTATTTATTTTCATTACTTACAATATATAATAGAATTTAAAGAAACAAATCAATTTCAATGATCAAAATGTAATATTTATATAGTATTAAATAGTTTAAATTAAAGTCAAAATAAATTATATTAATTGAAAGATGATTTTAGGAATTATAAGTTATTTGAGGGGCAATATCATCCATAAATGTTTATCTCATATTTGGAACAATGGAAGAAAGTATGAATCAATAATAAGAAATCGAAATCAAAAGCAGTTCATCTTGTTTTGTTATGTTGATGAATAAATTTGCTTAAATTCTCAAGTGCATAGTAAGATTGACTCTTTGATTGTTTACAATTAAAGATAATAATTTCAATATATTAAAAATTTTATTAGTATATTTTTATTTATTTTCATTAATTACAATATATAATGGAATTTAAAGAGACAAATCACTTTTAATAATCAAAATACAATATTTATATAGTATTAAATAATTTAAATTAAAGTCAAAATAAATTATATTAATTAAAAGATGATTTTAGGAATTATAAGTTATTTGAAGGACAATATCGTCCAAAAATGTTTCTCCCTTTAAGGGACTTTCAGAATTAGTATAGATAATGGCTATCGCTTTGATTTTAAAACATAGGTTCGTCGCCTTGTCTTTCAATATTGGCTATCACCTTAATTTTTAAATAGTGGCTATCGCCTTGATTTCTAAACTAAAGCTTATTGCCTTGTTTTTCAATGGTGGCTATCACCTTGATTTTTAAATAGTGACTATCGCCTTGATCTTTAAACATAGGCTCATCGCCTTGTTTTTTAAACACAGGCTCATTGCCTTGATTTTCAATAGTGGCTATCACATTAATTTTTAAATAGTAGCTATCGCCTTGATTTTTAAACATAGGCTCATTGCCTTGTTTTTCAATGGTGGCTATTACCTTAATTTTTAAATAGTGGCTATCACCTTGATTTTTAAACATAGGTCCATCGCCTTAAATTTTTTTTTTTTTTGGGTAGTATTAGCTTGGCTTAGCTTGCTCTCGACTGCTCTCTCCTGGGTGAGCTCGTCTTGTCTTAAAATTTTTTTAAAGCATTGGCTTGGCTCGTCCCGGATTGGGCGAGCTCGCCTCATCTTGGTGAGCTTACATTGGCTCAATTTTTTTTTAACCTTGGCTCAGCTAGCTTGCCTGGTTAGCTCGTCTTAGCTTGGGCGAGGTCGCCTCGTCTTGGGTGAGCTCACCTTGGCAAATTATTTTTATTTTTATTTTCTAACATTGGCTCAGCTAGCTCGCTTGGTTGGCTCGCCTCGACTTGGCGAGATCGCCTCGTCTTGGGCGAGCTCGCCTCTATTATTTTGAGGTTCGGGCTCGTCCCAAATCTTTCTTTTGTTAGACTCAAGTTCATTTCGATCTTTCATACTTTTGGTAATGAGATATATTTCTTCATCGTCCCATACTTATCCCCTCTCTTGAGTAACTCATGCATTATATCCGGAAGGGTTTTAAAGAGTGACATCTTGAAAGGACGACTTTGAGTTCTACTCATCATGGCAATGACTACAGCAGACATCTGTAGATCTTTGATTCCTAGCGTGGCTCTATTGAACCGGGCGATAAAATCTTTCAGCAATTCGTCCTTATCTTGTGTCAATTGTATCAAACTGATAGCAGTTTTCTTAACACATTTTCTACTAGCAAAGTGTGTAGCAAAACTCTTGGAAAAATTGTTAAATGTACAGATCAATTTTCGGAGAAGGGTGGCTACCCAGTCCCTGGCCTCCCGCCTAAGTGTTGGCAGAAAAGACTTGCACATAATTGCAACAGGGGTGGCTTGCAGCCTTATCAAGTCAACAAAAGCCCTGAGGTGATCGACAGGATCAGAGGACCTATCGTACTTCTCCATCTTTGGCTGTTTGAAGTCTCGTGGCAAGGAGACTGCCATCACTTCTAGAGAAAAATGATCTTCTTCCAACACCATAGATTGTTGCCTACTACTTTTGTTAGACATAGCCTCAGCTATTTTACGACCCATCATTTCTTCTAATCGTTGTTCCAGAGTTAACACTGGTGTCTCAACTAGCGTAGGCGTGGGCATCCATGGCGGTTGCCTCCAGTGTGGATTTGGACCAGATGTCAATGAATAGAAGTGGGGTGCGGAAGGTGGAGCCAAAGAAACTGGAGCCAGCGGTGGAGCTGCCATAGGCGGTGTTTCTATTGCTGGAAAGTTAGGAGTTTGGAGAGGAGCCCCACGCGGTGAAGGATCCCTATCGGTGAGGGCTAGGACCTGAAGCGGGCCCACGGTGGTAAAGATCCCTACCGGTGAGAGGTTAGGACCATGTGGTAGGCGAGAAACCCACGTTCCGATCTTGGAGTAGAGTCGTTAAGGCCGCCACCGAGCTTGCGATGACCATAAGTTGGGCGGTAGAGGCAAATTCTTTTTGTGGATGATTAGTGGCTGCGTTAGACTCGGTGTCTACGTCCTCGATGGGGGTTGGTGGAGCGGTTACATTCTTAGCTCTTCTAGTTTGAGCCATGACTTATTGTGTGTTCCCATAGATGGTGCCAAATGATGATAAATATTTTTCTCCTCCTCTGAGCACGGCGGCGACAGTGGTGGAGACCTGCAAAAGGTGGCGATACTTTTTTTTTCCTCGTGTCCACTCTGGTCTGATAATCAGTAAATGATTAAAATATTTTTGTTGAATAGCAATATGGAGTGTATAAAAGTTGTCTGTTCTGTTTTTACCTGTGGGGTTGGCCTCTATTTATAAGGATGGTCTGCAGTTATTGATGACGGGTGTCTCTTCATCTCCCTTATTATTAGGAGTTAATGAGGGATGTTTCATCATTCCAATTGTTGAGAGATGTTTCATCTTTTCAATAACTAGTGGTAACTGTCATTCAATGGGTCACCTGCCTAGCTAACCTGACGACAGTTGGGTTATTGTATTCTATCTATCAGAAGCGTGCTCATGAGACCAACGAGGCGAGCAAGCCAGTGAGGTAGGCAAATCCTTGAGGCGGGCGTGCCAAGACGTGCCACCATAGCTAAATAACATATAGCAACTGTCATTATTTATATCATCAAGGCCCTTCTCGATACCACAAACAAGATAGGTTCCAAGATCTACAAAAGCACGGATATAATCCAATCAACTAACTAAAATCAATGGTAAGATTGATGGACTTTTCTACATATGAACACGACATACAAAAATGAGACTAATGGCATCCGTCGTTGCAGTGGGCAAGTTTGTACGATGCATTCCTAGTAGAAGCCAAATGGTTTCAAATTGGGCACTTCCAATGAATACCGGAAAATGGAGTTCAAGAAGACATGTGGTGCTTGTCCATCTCTTCTTTCTTTTGGGCATCTATGGAAAAATGGGAGGTGCCTTCCAAGTGGATGATATATCAGAACTCATATCCTCTATGGCTGTTATTCTTCGTCTCTGGGATGACTTTGGAAGTGCCAAGGTAATGAAATACTAACTTTTTATGCTATAACTTGATATCTAGAATTTTCAAAATTATGATTTATACTTCCAATTGACATCCACTATTAAATTGTTTGGGATCATCAAATTAATAAAAGGATGAGCAGCAAGATGGAAATGATGGTTCTTACATAGAGTGCTACATGAAAGAGAATCCAGCCTTAGCAGTTGAGATTGCTCGAGAGCATGTTGTTGATATGGTATCGAGTGAATGGAAGCGTCTTAACAAAGAGTGTTTTCGTTTAAATCAGAATTCTGCAATTTCATCTTTCACAAAAGCTTCTCTTAATCTTGCAAGAATGGTTCCTCTAATGTACAGTTATGATGACAATCAACGGCTCCTACTCCTTGAAGAGTACATCAATTCCACACTCTTTGATGATACTTTTTTTGGAGTACCATCCAATATTAGATCAAGAAAAGTGCGCGTGATCAAGAATGCCATAATCGACCGTGGGTCCTAGTGTCTTGCCCTTTCTCTAGATTAAGAAATTATTGTTTTTGGAAAATGTACGTTGCAAGAATGACACGCTCCAAGCTAACTATAGTGAGATTGTGGTTGTCTTTGCTTCTCCGAGACCTAATTGCACGAAAATAGAGTAAGGCATCAAATTAATGCTAGCACCTAAATCACATAATGCTTTCTTGAAAAATGAATTACCAACGGTCACGAGGAATAGAAAAACTCTATGGATCTTTTAATTTCTGAGGTAGCTTGTTTTGCAAGATAGCACTACATTCTTCGGTAAGCATTAGGGCTGCACAAAAAAACCGCAAAACTGCAAACTAAACCAAAACCATTGGTTTGAAACCGTTGGTTCGGATCTAGGTGGACCCGCGGTTTTTTTTTTTTCTCTTAAACCGAACCGAACTGAACTAAACCATTTCAAAATTGTTTGCTTTAGGTTTCAATTTTCAAAAACCGCACAAAATCGAACCGAACCGAACCGAACCGCTTTTAAATTTTTAAATTAAAAAATAATTTTATTAAATTATAAATATTACAGTTTAAAAAAATGTAAAGTTGACATGTTGCTAGATGCTAACTTGCTACTACTTTTTTGTCTTTTTATTTGTATTTCGAATTTTAGACAAATGTAAATGTAATTTAACATTTAACATTATTAGTTCTCATTTAAACTTATATGTTAACTTGTTTTAAATATATTATTATAATATCAATAAGTAAACCGTGGATTAAAACCAAACTAAACCGCAAATAATGGTTTGGTTTGGTTTGAAAAAATTCCAAACCGCACAAAATGGTTTGAATTGAAAATATGGCACAAACCGCCCAAACCGAACTGCGTTCACCCCTAGTAAGCATGACTGTTTCTTTCTCCTCTAACTTCCTTTTGTTTGAAAGAATTTCCTTCATAAATTTTGCATAGCTCGACATTTGAGTTAATGCATCAGCAAAAGTATGTTGATTTGGAGTTTCTTGAATACATTGAAGAATTTTTTGAATTACTTGTCTAGCTTATATTTTTGCAGCCTTTGAAGAAATGGAATTGGAGGATCATAAGCTTCTACCGGTGGCAGAATATAATCTGGTGGAGAGCTTTCTTTTTCTTGTTCAACTTCTACATTTGATTTGTTCTCTCTCTTTACTTAACGCAGTTTTCTTTTCAACACCCAATTTTTTCACATGAATATCTGGCAACTCAACTCCACTTCTCGTGGTAATTGCATTTACTTGCTCATTGGGATTGACTTCGGTATTGTTTGGCCATGTGCCTGGTTGTCACTCGGTCAACAGTTTAACCAACTATCCAATCTGATTTTCTACATTCTTTATCGCGATATTTTGTCTTTTCTGCATCTCTTTTAATTCAGATACCATGCGCTCTGATAACTTTGTGACAGTTTCTTCCAATCCTTATTTTCTTTCTTATGGTCTTTCTTGATTTGACAGATTTTGAATGTTTTGGGTATTTCTATAGGAGAAGTTTAGATAATTTCTCCACTCGGGATTATAGGTTTGTGAATATGGATTGTTCTGCTGTCGTTGAAAGTTCTAAGCATATGTAGCTTGTTCAGGTGATGACATATCAATGGTGGTTAAAGGACATTCTAATGATTGATGGTTTGCCCCGATGTTGCACATATTGGTAGGGACATCTAAACCATATTGGTTGAGTGAGAATATTCCATTGCTTCCATTTGCTTTGTCAATGAATCAATTTTTGCCAGTACAAGCGAATTGATTTCCACTTCGTGCCTTCCTGTTGCTTTTTTCTACAACCTTTTGTTTGGCCACAATACGAACTGTTCATTCATCATTTCATACAAGTCGTGAAGGTCGCTGGCGAATCTATTTTGGATAGAGCCATCTGCTGCAAAATCTATCTGAAGGACAACTGTTTGGAGCTAATCCATATTAGAAATAATGATTCTAATCCACTAAAGGAAAACCATAACTCGGACACTTTCGGAGCAGTTCCTTGAATCTTTCTCATGCCTCGTGAAAATTTTCCAACTCAGATTGTTAAAAATTGGATATTTCACGCTTCAATCTATTCACTCTAGCCGGAGGCAAGTATTTTAGTGTGAATTTCTGGATCAAATCTATCCAAGTAGTAATGCTCTTAGACGGTAGAGAATCTAACCATTCTCTAGTTTTATCCTTCAGTGTGTCTGGGAAGAGCCTCATCCTACATGCTTCTTCATTAACACCGTAGTATTTGAAATTTCTACAGTATTTATTGAAGCGAGAAAGATGGTAATGAGGATTTTCGTCTGTTATCCCATAGAACGGCATATTTTTGAGAATAGATTAATCACATCTGGTCTCAACTGGAAGTTATCGTGTCCATAAGGCGGATAGATTATGCTGGACCGATTCTCAACAATCAATGACATCATATCTTCACCCATAAGAATATTTCGTTCATTAACTTCAACTGGCATAGCCATTGGTGCAAGAATATTTCTCATATCTGCAGGTGGGTGATCACGAACCTGGTTGTTGTCGTCTATTGAGTCTCTTTTCTGTTTTTTCTTTTCTTTCTGTTCACGTTGTCGTTGGTGAAAGCTCCGTTCGAGCTAAGTTTACCGTTCTCAATGATCCATACATGTCGTTGCTAGAAGAAAATTGCACCATTGATTCATAATCTATTTTCCGAAAGCAATATGATCTCTAACTTTTAAAAATTAGTAATTTGATTTAAACACTAACATTATAGTTACATAATTATTTTTTTTAACAATAGGGATGGAGTAAGAAAATTAATCTAATGAAATCGAGATTTAGTTAAAAAAAAATATCCCCATAAATTATCGTATATCGGTATTTTTTTTTTTACAATATTAGTATTATTATTTTGATTATTTATATTGATGTGAAATACTAACTATTTATTGGTATGGTGTTGCAGAGTTCATGTCCTCATGATCAAAACATTGAACTGAATAGTTATTTCATACTTTTTAAGTGTCAATGGGTGTCTTTTGTTTCTTTCTTATTATTATATATCTATTAAGGGTAAAATCTTAAATTGTTGATGTGCATGGTGGTAGTGGTAGATGAAGCACCGTACGCAATTGGAGGGTCCCATTGCAGAAAAAACAATAGAAACAATAGAAAATTGAGATTGACTACGCCACAGATTTTATCGAGCTGCCCATTTTCGGTAGTACAAAAAACAAATTCTTTCAACAATTGTTGAATTTTCAGTAATTCTTCAATTTATTTCAACAATTGGTAGGTTTTCAACAAAATGCTTACCAGTTCAACAACACTAATGCAAAAGGAGTGGGGATTGCAGCAATTGATAGTGAAATCCCCAATTTTTCTTGTTTTATTCATGTACAAGTTATTCGAATTGTCCTAAAAAATGCCTTAAAAGCCTTAACATTTAGTGTTTAGTTTAAATCCGAAAAATAAAATATTAGGACTTTATTGAATAAAAGAGTAAAAGTTAGGTTGGAGACCAAAAAGTTGAAAAAGTGAAGTATTAAGCCTTTTTAACTAAATCGACTAGCCATCTTTTAGGCAATCGTGAGAGTTCCGTATTGTCCAGAAATTTATGAATCTTATGGTGTTGCAAATTATGCGACGAAACCTTCAAAATTGTGCCAAGTACACATACATTTGACTAAGAAATGAGCCCCAAAATTGAGTGCCATAAATGTTCAAGAAAATGAAAAATCTAGAAACATTTAGAAATTTGTGTGTTCAAACAACCCTTTTTGGAGCAGTCGCATGACTGCTGTAGTTTTCTGTTTTGTACGATTTAAAGTGCATTGTGAGATCTCCATAAGAAAAAAAGGTTTGACCCGGTGATTTTTGGAGTTGTCGTATGAAGATCTCTGTCAATGGTCAAATTGTTGAACTGGGGTTGGCCCGATAATTTTTAAAAAATAAAAAAATTTACAAAAAAATTTTAAAAATGAAAAATAAGTTTTTGGAAATCATAAAAATTGCTCAAAGACAATTTTTTTTTCATTCTTTTAATCCATTTCATGATAGAAATTATTTTTAAAACTAGTAAAATCGGAAAAGGTTCAACGGGTTCTTAAAAACTGAGCAGGTCAACGGATTTTTGGGCGGGTTTTTAAATAGAAAGTTTTTTACATAACCGAGCCAGTTCTGATAACACTGATAAATACTCTCCAAACAAATGCAACATTTTATCCTCATTTCTCTACAATTATTATAATCTTATACATATACATACACTCACATGCTAATACTTAACAGAAGGGAGAGAAGAATCTATCTAGGAGAGGAATGTTAGTCAAGATCTAAAATCTTAAATGAAAGAACTTGGTGTGGAGGTCCTCTAAATTAATAGAGCATTCTCCACACCAGAGCCTCAAGAACCCTAAACGGGCAATCGTAAAAAAAAAAAAAAAAAAAAAAAAAGGACCAAAAATCTCAGGTTTCATGGTGGGGGAGAATGTAGGATTTCATGAGGTAAAACTTAGTTTTTCAAAACAAAATCACTTCAAACTTCCCTGCTCCGGAGGGTATTGGTACCCCCATATCTTTTGTTTAAAAATATGATACCAGTACCCCAGAATCCTCTACACCATGAAGTTCTGGGAATGGTTCTACAGGGTCCTAGTACCCTTGCCTAAAGACTTAATTAATACTCATCTTCCACAAAGTTGTGAGATATATAACCTTTTATTTTCAGGTTTATCAAGACCATTTCCAAAAAGTTGTGACTAAATTACGTTATTTGCGTTTGCAATATGATGATTATGTCCATAAATTTTATATGCTCTTATATATGCTCCAAAATGAGTTATTTTGATGAGATTGATTCAAATAAATGTATGAGATATTGTGAGCATTTTGAGCATACTTATTATTTATGCAAAAAGAAGAAATAATTAGCATGAGAAACTTATTTTTGTGTTATACAAGTTCAACTTGAGTTGATAAAATAAAATACACATACAAAGAAAGAGTTGCTTTATGACACAATAAGCTTTCTAAGCCTATTTGTACACCATAAGAGAACACGATATCCAAATAAAAGAGTTGACCAACTATAGCCAAAGGTTAGAGTAACCCATAAGATGACGTGAGGTCCAATTAAAATTTAATTAACTATGGCCAATAGCATGAGTAACACATAAGAGGACGCGAGGTCCCAAGAAGTTCGGCCATGGTGCGAAAGTGCACAAAGATTTTTAAGTTGAGCACTCGGTGTTCTAATATTTCTTATGGGAATGGCCCTAAAAAAGATAAAAATTATAATTATGTGCAATATCACACATACACCTTAATTTACTCATTGAATGTCACAATTCATAGTCGTTTCATGACTCTTGTAGGAAATAAATTTAGATTACTTTGAAATCTTGGGACAAAGGTGAGAGCTAGATTCAGATGGCCAAGAATACCATTTGATCACCGAGATAAACGTATGGTCGTACTACCCTCATCGACTCGGGCTACAAAAATATGAAGTAACTATCTTTTTGTAGACGTTTATGATGGTTGGACTATGGAGTATCTCGTAACTCGCTTTTATCTGATGTAATGCAAAGCTTGGATGTACTGGTCTTCAGGAAACTAAGTGAACCTCCTCATTTGTTGAAATATTTTGTAGTACTTTTGAAAATGGGCTGAAAGTATGTTTGTCCTTAATAAGACGTAATGATTTGTCATAAGTTATTGTGGAACAAGGTTGTAATGGTTGTATCTCAAGCTCTTGTTTAAATCTATGTATTGTATAATGGTTTATTGTAATAGATGTGTACTGATGAATCCAAAGACGAGATCTACTTACTATCTTCTTCCTCTATATTTATTGGAATATATGACTAAATCTTTTAGTTTTTAATGATACTGAGTCTAACCATTTCACTCACTACAAATAAGACAAACTCGAAGCAAAAGAGAAAGGACCACTCACAAAGTCATTTTCTAATTATTTTTAACTAATTTCATTAGAAGAATGTATTGGAATTTAGTACAAGAAACAATATAATTCAGCTTCCAAATACATAAGGAACTAAAAATGTTTTCTGCACAAGGGTACTAATACCCTCCTGAACACCTGACACGTGTTGAGATGCTTGATTCTAGATGGATAAAAAAAATTAATTTATTACAATTAAGTCATTGATTTCGTTCTTTGTTTTAATCAATCAAACTCCATACAAGTTTATTAGTATGAGAAAGAGAGACACTAACGTGACTAATGATGTTTTCTATTTATATAAGATTTGTTTATCGTGTCAACTTAGGTTGTACGGAATTGATGAAACGAAAAGCGACACGACACGAAATATTGTGAAAACATTGTGTAAAAACTAGTAGTTTATTGTTTTTGGAAACATTTATAGGAGTTTCAATTTCTGAATTAAAAACATTGGCATTTTAGAAATTTCTGTACAACTTAATTGTCGAATTTTTATTTATTGTGGCTATTCAGAAAATGAGTGATTAGTGTCAATGAAGAAATATATATATATATATATATATATATATATATATATATTGTGGGACGGCTGGGTAGGACCATATAGGCCCGATTTTGTTCGGGTCAAGGCTAGACTAACCCAAAATTCGAGTTATATGGGCCGGTCCACGTGATGCCACCTCTAAATTTACATAAGTAAGTATCAAAAGTGAGGATGCTTTTTATAAGTTTTATTTATTTATTTTAAACTCTATAATTCTCACAATATCATTGATATATGATCATTAAAAGTAGAAATTACATCAACTACTTACCATTATAATAATATTTCTACTTTTGCAAACTTAACTCTTTTATTTTAAAAATACTGTTTTTATATTATTATATTAATAAATAAAATAATGGTTTAAAATCAAAACAAAATATAATTAATATACAACCATTTCTATAACTGAAATTCGCGTCCTCAAATTAAGGTAATCTTCCCCAAATCGAGTACACCAAAATCTTCCAAAATCAACGCAAATCCTCTCCAAAAATCTTCACGAAATATCTGTAACCCCACATCTTCACAAAATCTCAGTACATTTTTTCACCATTTTGTAACAAAATATAGATTATGTTATATCTCACCAATAACAAATATTACACAATAGGTTATTATGACGATTGATTATTTCGTACCAAATATAATTACACAATAAGTTATTATATAACACTGAATGAAAAAGATGTTACAATACACTGTTTATAATACTAATTTTTATGTGATATTATATAACACATTACACAATTGATTATTATGTAACAATGAATGATACAAATGATACTACTTGTTATTGGTACATTATTTTTAATATGATGTTTGTAACATTAATGTTTAATATGATACAATTGTGTATATCATAAGTTTTTTGTGTGAAAACTATTATTATATGTTACATCTCAATTTGTAACACAAATTGTTACAAATGTTGAAATTGAAGGGGTCACAAGTTCTATTTGTATTTGTTACAGTTATTTCTGATACAAAAGATATATATTTGATAGTTATAACAATAAAAGATTCTGTAATATATATATATATTCCAATCAATTCCGATTTTTAAAGATTCAATTATTATAACAATAAAATATTCTTTAATATAATATAAGTATTTCTATCAAATCCATTTTTAATGATTCAGTTACTAAATTTAATATATATTATAATAAATTAAAATAATAGTTTTTAAAAAACAGTATTTTTAGAATATATGGAACAAGAATGAATTTCTGTAATTCTTTTTAAAAAATGGCTTATTTATGAAAAAATCCCTCATTAAAATACCAATTTCTCAAGCACCTTATAAGTGATTAAGTTTATAAACATTAAATAAGCGATATTCAAGTATTTTTTGTTCTTTTATCGTTCTAATAGACGGTCAATTTTATTAAATAATCAAGATTGAGATATGAATCTTAATCCAACGAATCATGAGGTGTAAATATGATTGAAAGATTGCATTTAAATTCTGAAAATAATTTTTAATTTAATTAAAAATAAAATTGACATTTTATGAAAATAAAATTAATAAGGGACACGAATTGAGGAAGGGTTTGTTCATCCTTTGGTGTTAGATATTTGTCTAATGAGGGACCCAATGTTATATATGTGGTAGCAATTGATTTGAGAAACATATTAATTGGGAAGCTATTTTGTGGAAGCAAGAGGAAAGTTATTATCTCCACAAAACATTGTTAGGTTATTACAAATTAACAAATTAATTAATTAATTATTAATTTTAATTTCAAATTTTTATGTAAAATCAAATATGTCCTATATAACGTAATAAAAATAACAAAGAAGGGTAAAGACAAATATGTTGAATGATCACAATAAAATCTACAAATTAGGAGTCCACTTAGCCACTAACTTGTTATAAGTACTCTTGTCTACTTGAAATTCAAATTTGCTTGAAAAAAGTTACTTTTAGTTAAGTATGATAATTTGATTAATTCTAAATGAAATGAAATTAAAAAAAAAAAAAATCTTTCATTTGTGATAAAATATAAATTGAGGTATATCATATAGTTTTGATTTAATACCCCTAGTAGACATTGTTTTAATCTTGGCATAAATTTCGACATTCACTCATTGGATGAGTGTATAACACTTTCCAATGAGTGAATGTCAAGTGGAGGCATTAGATCAATCCTCTATCATCATATCATAGTACTATAGCAGCAGTAGCTAGTAGTAGGTACTAGGTAGAGAAATTTCCACAACCTCAAATGGAATTTGTCAAGATAATATCAATATCGAGAAATAGAATTTTACACACCCACATTATCTTGACAGTGCTAGATAGATTTATAACCACACATTGAAACCTACCTGAACAATGTTGGTCCTATATTATTAATGTTAAAATTATTTTTTAACTGCTTATAAGTTATAAATATGTGCTTGTTTGAAAGAGATTTTAATGGATTTTTCATTTTCTATTTTTTGACTTTTGGGACAAAATGACCAAAATGACCCTATTTTCTAGTCAAATATTGCGGCTCATTTGAAAAGCAAATGGTTATTTTGGTCATTTTGTCCTAAAAGTCAAAAAATGAAAAATAAAAAACCCATTAAAATCTCTTCCAAACAAGCACCTTATAAAATGTGATTAATAAGTAGATAATGAGTTGTGAGTCTTACGAAATGTGTAGAAAAAAAATGTTTAAAATTATAATTTAAGTTTATACATACAAGCACTAAGTTTAAACGTCAACTTCATAAAATGGATTATTGTCAACTTCTTGTGTTAAACGAGCAATTAGTGCATTGAATTTCTTGAGACTTTAGTACCATGCATGCGTCTTGCACCCCTATATAAATCCCATAATGTATTCTTAATTTTATCAAACAAACATCTTCTAATTAAGCATATTTCCCTCTCTAAAAAATCATTACTCTCTGTCATGGCAGTCTACAATATTTGGTCTTCTTTACCCAGCCCCCCTTCTAATATTCATTTAAAAAACAATGCAGATAATGGAGATATTAGACCATCTCTTGTTGTATGTAGAACTGCGTCTCAGAAATGGAGCATTCTTGAAGCAACATCTTCAGATCCCTCCAAACTCCATCAAATGATTCTGAATGGACACAGTATTAAGGTTATATATTTTCTAAACAATCAACTATTTATAGATTTTTTTTTAAATACAATATTGTGACAATGTATATTAATGCAAAGCAAAAAAACAGAACAACTTGGGAGATGAATTTTTAAAGGAATACGAACAAAAACTGGAGGATGTCAGGGAATTACTGAATTCAGAGGAATTACAAAATAAAATAGAAAGTCTAATGTTGGTGGATGCCATCCAGCGACTTGGTGTTGACTACCATTTTCAGGAAGAGATTGAAGCAGTTATCCGGCGACATTACATGGCAGCCACTATATATGTTGATGGATTCACGTACTACACTCTTCATGATCTTTCGCTTTGCTTCCGACTCTTTAGACAACATGGTTTTTGCATCCCCGCAGGTTGTACTAAATTCTCTTTTTTTGTAGCTTGTTTTTTTCATTTTAGAGCCCGTTTGATGTAGATTATAAACTAGTTTATTTGACCAAAGACAACAAAAATATTTCTGCTACCCTTTTTGGTCAAATAAATCATTTTTGGTTAAATAAACAATTTCGGTCAAATAAATTAATTTATAATCCACACTAAACGGGCTCTTAGTAATTACATAATCAAGATAATTTCGTGACACAGATATATTCGACAACTTCAAGGGCAAAGATGGGACATTTGAAGGGAAATTGAAGCAAGATATTAGAGGATTGATGGAATTGTATGAAGCTGCGCAGCTAAGTTTAGAAGGAGAGGACATACTTGATGAAGCAGCAAAATTTAGTAGCCAAATTGTTGGTAACAGATTGAAGCATCCTTATCACAAGAGCATTGCAAGATTTACTGCAAAGAAGTATATTAGAGATTTACAAGACATACACGGATGGGAAAAAACATTGAAAGAGCTCGCAAAAATGGATTATTACGTGGCACAGACCGCACACCAACAAGAACTGTCCCAAATTTTAAAGTAAGAAGACCATAACACGTGTATGAAATTTTCTTGACTATATTGATGAAAACATTCCACTAAAATTGGAATCCATTGTAATTTTAGGTGGTGGAAAAACCTTGGCTTGGCAGAAGAGTTTAAGCAGGCTAGGAACGAACCATTAAAATGGTATGCATGGTCCATGGCCACCTTAAGTGATCCAAGCATGTCGGAGCAAAGGCTTGAGCTCACCAAATCCATCACATTTATTTACATAATAGATGACATTTTTGATCTTTATGGGACACCAGAAGAACTTATTATCTTTACTCAAGCTGTAAAGAGGTATAAAACATGTTAGTCATTTCCTTTTCGCGTTTTAGTAGGAGAACAAGTCCAATCCAATGTACACCAAACTTGCATCATGTTTATAAGTGTGGATGCGGCGTGAGTTTTAGCTAGAATGTTTATTGGTGATATAAAATATAAATATTTATAAATTGCGTACAGGTGGGACTATGCAGCCATTGACATGTTACCAAAATCTTGGAAGATGTGTTACAAGGCCCTTCTCGACACCACAAATGAGATAGGCTCCAAGATCTACAAAAAGTACGGATATAATCCAATCAACTCACTAAAATCAACGGTAAGATTGATGGTCCTTTCTATATGTGAACACCTAGTATATCTTTGTACAACATACACAGATGGATTAATGGCATCCGTCATTGTTGCAGTGGGCAAGTTTGTGCGACGCATACCTGGTAGAAGCGAAATGGTTTGGATCTGGGCATTTGCCAATATCCAATGAACACCTGGAAAATGGGAAGGTGAGTTCAGGAGTACCTTTGGTGCTTGTCCATCTGTTCTTTCTTTTGGGTATCAATGAAAAAACGGGAGGCTCCTGCCCAGTGGATGATATATTAGAACTCATATCCTCTGTGGCTGTTATTCTTCGTCTGTGGAATGACTTGGGAAGTGCCAAGGTAATGAAATACTAAAATTTTATGCTATAACTTGATATCTATTTTTCACCTTAAGCTTTTAAACAAGAGGACCATCTAGGATTTTCAAAATTATGATTGATACTTCCAATTGACATACATTATTACTTTGTTTGGGATCTTCAAATTAATGAAAGGATGAGCGGCAAGATGGAAATGATGGTTCTTACATAGAGTGCTACATGAAAGAGAATCCGGGCTCAACAATTGAGATTGCGCGAGAGCATGTTGTTGATATGATATCAAGTGAATGGAAGTGTCTTAACAAGGAGTGTTTTCGTTTAAATCAAAATTCGTCGATTTCATCTTTCACAAAAGCTGCTCTTAATCTTGCAAGAATGGTTCCTCTAATGTACAGTTATGATGACAATCAACGGCTCCCGGTCCTTGAAGAGTACATCAACTCCACACTCATTGATGACACTTTTTTGGAGCACCATCCAATATTAGATCACGAACAGCGAGCATGATCAAGAATGCCACAATCCGTGGGTCCTAGTGTCTTGCCTTTTCTCTACATTAAGAAATTAATGTTTATTGAAAATGTACCGTACATGCGATATATGAAAGGATGAGGATAATATTTATTAAAAAATTGAATAGGAATGAAATCGTTACAAACATGAAAGAATGGAGACAATTAGACTTAATGTAATTAACCCTTTAATGGAAGGTGATCTAATGCCCATGGTGGGCAATAATTAGAATGCCCAGCGGACCGGTGGGCATTGGAGGATGAAAAAGTGTTTGACTTCATTCTCTAATGCCCACCAGATAAGTATCCAGTGGACATTCTAATTATTGCCCACCATAAACATTATCTCAAGACCCTTTTAATAAATGGAAAATGTTACTAACAAAAAAATATATCACTACTGACTTTGAATATAATGCATAATGCACTAAACAATAATAATGATAAGCAGTGGTACTGTATTTTGGATTAAAGGCTTTTGATATATAACACACACACACACACACATAATCCAACTAATGAATTTGACAAATAAATTTGTCAAATAACTACATCCCTTTGACAAAGAATTTGGAGTCCAACTTCTGATTCTCAAACAATTAGAAGTTGATTTAAGCGTTTGACAAATTTTTTAAAAGTAATTATAAAATAATCTGACTCACCTGGCAGCAGATTTTGAGAAGTAGCAAAAGATCAGCTTTTCAAATTCAGCTTTTAGCTTTTTATTTATATATTATTAAAATACCCATTTTACTCCTAATTAATTAAATTAATTTATTTAATACCCATTTGAGAAAGCGAATTAATACAAGTTGGATGCATAAAAAATAATATAAATTTAATTAATTTTTGTACTATATGACTATATTTTTATTTTATAATTTTTATAAAATTTGAAATTTATTAGGTGTTTATTATTTTATTGTTAAATAATAATAATGAATGCATTGTCTTGTTAAAAAATATTTGACTAGGCAAAGAAAATAAAGTTTACCACTCGTGATAATAATAATAATAATACAAAATAAAATTATTATAATCAATGTTATTTTAGTAATTTAATACTGCTTTCATAAAGAATAAATCACTTTTGTTTACCAAACGCTTCAACTCACGCTTTTGAAACATACATCAATTTTAAAACAAGAGTTTACTAAGGCTTGGTTTGGGCTCGGTTTGTGATTGATTTTGGTCAAACTTGATTCTCAAACAATCGAAAGTTGATTTAGGCGTTGTGCAAAATTTTTAAAAGTGATTATAAAACAATATTACTCACTTTGGCGTGATTTTGAAAAGCGAAAAATGGTAGCTTTTCAGATTCTACTTTTAGCTTTTCATATATATATAATTAAAATATCTATTTTACCCCTAATTAATTAAAATAATTCATTTAATACTCATTTGAGAAATCGAATTGATGCAAGTTGGATGCATAAAAAATAATATAAATTTAATTAATTTTTGCACGACTATACTTTTATTTTGTAATTTTTATAAAATTTGAAATTTATTAGGTGTTTAATTTTATTTTAAAACAATAATAATGAATGCATTGTCTTGTTAAAAATATTTGACTAGGCAAAAAAAAAAAATGAAATTTACTACTCGTGATAATAATAATAATACAAAATAACATTATTATAATCAATGTCTTTTTAGTAATTTAATACGAATACAAATAATAAATCACTTTTGTTTACCAAACGCTCAACTATTGCTTTTGAAACATCACTACAAGAAATTTCATTTTACCAACGAAAATTTTGATCTTGTAAAAGTCTCTCGACGACCATTTTTCGACAAAACAACCTAAAATGACTTTCTACACAAAAATTTTATTGTTAAAAGTGAAATTTTTGTAGTGCATCTACACAATTTTGAAACAGAGTTTGTTAACATTATCGATTTTTCCATGGTGATTCTTTCTGACAGAAAGATTTCTCTTAAAAGCACGCAATACTTGGGCTTGGTTTGGTATTCTTTGCTTTTTTAGAGAATCATCACCGCTACTGTAGAAAGAATCACCATGGGAAAAATCGATAAGTGTTTTGCAAACTCTTGTTTCAAAATCATTGTATGTTTCAAAAGCAGTAGTTGAGCGTTTGGTAAACAAAAGTGATTTATTGCTGTAACGGTATTAAATTACTAAAAAAGACATTGATTATAATAATGTTATTTTGTATTATTATTATTATCACGAGTGGTAAATTTCATTTTTTTTTGCCTAGTCAAATATTTTTTAACAAGACAATGCATTCATTATTATTGTTTTAAAATAAAAATTAAACACCTAATAAATTTCAAATTTTATAAAAATTACAAAATAAAAGTATAGTCGTGCAAAAATTAATTAAATTTATATTATTTTTTATGCATCCAACTTGCATCAATTCGATTTCTCAAATGAGTATTAAATGAATTATTTTAATTAATTAGGGTAAAATAGATATTTTAATTATATATATATGAAAAGCTAAAAGCGAGAATCTGAAAATACTACCATTTTGTCGCTTCTCAAAATCTCTTTCACCGCCAAAGTGAGCCGATTGTTTTATAATCACTTTTAAAAATTTTGCCAAACGCCTAAATCAACTTCGATTGTTTGAGAATCGTGTTTTGACTCAAAATCAATCACAAACGGAGCCAAAATCACTGGTAAACACTTGTATGATTTTTCTCTCACACCGATTCTTCTTTCTACAAAGATGCAGAAACCCGATTCTCTTAAAAGACAAAGAATACCAAACCAAGCCTTAATTTAAAATAATATAACGGTCTATATATATTAAAATCTTTATTGGAATGTGTTTGGATGTGAGTATAAGTATTTTAAAAAGTTTTAATAAATTTAGATAGTTATATTAGCTTAAGTTAAAGGTTGTGGTTATTTTTCAAATTTATTTGTCAAATTTATTGATAGGAGCAACACTCTCATAGTTGTAAGTCGTTTGAGAAATTTCCTTCGAACAAATTATTATGGAATGAAATTTTGACAGTTGTATTGTAGTGATTGGAAAAAAATTCACTTTTTATTTTCCCAAAACCGCTATGAACTTTATATCACGAATTTAAGTATTTTGGTTAAATCAAAAGTTGCACTTGTTTCTTTATTTCTTTACGAACGTGGAATATTTTTATTCTTAAACGAACTTTGTTATATTTTGAGATTTGGTAAAAGTTAAATTTCAAGTCGTATGAAAATTGTCGCGTGTATATGGAATTATTTTAGTTCGAATTGATTTAAGAGAAAATTATATCTTCCACCTATATTTATTTAAAATTTTGAATTATACTATATTTATTTTTCCTTTGTAATAATACTATAAATATATTAATTATACTGGATAATAATAAAATTATTATTTAAATATAATTCAAACACATCAATTAATACCGACGTCAACATATTATTCATGAATCAAATCTTAACATTCCATAAATAGTGGAGTGATTAAGCATAATTACTAAATTATCTCTTTTTCAACACATAATCCACAATTTCTAAACTTCTTTCTTTCTAGGTCTATAATCGTAGAAAGAGAAATATCTACAATGGTTTGAAGAAGTTAAATTATTTCTCTTTATTGTTTATGACTTCTACCTGCAACAGTAACAAATTCAGACGTAAAAGCAAGAAAAGACGAAGGGGTGTGTCCTTAACTTAGATTTGAATAGATTTTAAAAATACATATAAATTTTGGTGTTCCCAACTCAGATTTTAATAGATCCAATTGAAATTTAGGCGTCTTCAACTCAGATTTAAATAGATTCTTTAGAAATTTAGGTGTTCCCAATTACTAGTGGATTTCTGAAGATTTCATTAATTAGAAGATTTAAACAGATTTGTATAGATTTCGAGCTTATAAATATGAATAACGAATTCTTTAGAAATTTTATCCACACTCTTCAAAATTTCAATTCAATTCTTCTCTTATGCATCTCTTCTTCTCGCCCCTCTCCTCAATTTGTACCACAAGTTTTTGTAGTAAACTATTGTTATTGATTTTTATATTAGCATGGAAGTTTATTGAATTTTTTATTTTTTTATTTTATTTATATTTCTTTTTGTACAATTGTTAAACATTGTTTTTGAAATTTTTATTCTTGATGCTCCATGACCATTCATTAAACCAAACAATTGGGTTGAAATATATACATAATATATTGGTAAATATTAATTAGATAATTACCATTTATGATAATTAGATATTGGACTTGTAAAATTAGTATAGCACTAAATTTTTTTTTTTGAATTTGGAAAGATTTATTTGTCAAATACGACACATGTAAATTCTCTTTTTAAGCCATAAAATAAATTTTTATACAAGATGGTTAAACAACCGATTTTGAAAAAGAATGAATCTTAAATATCCATTATTTAGTCTCGGATATGAAAGAGATGATTATATCAAAAGGACATGTAGAAAGAAAGTAAAAATTAAACTTTATTTTAAATTTTTTTAAAGAAGCTTTGTTCTTTAATCAAATTTTTAATTCAAAACCTCAAGAAATTAATAATAATAATAATAATAATAATAATAATAATAATAATAATAATAATAATAATAATAATAATAATAATAATAATAATAATAATAATGTGAATACCCCAAACAATGTATCCAATTACGTTTCGAGCTTAGAGACGACGGATGACCTATTTATTAATTTATTCCATAGGAGCTTAATTGACACATATGTCGAATTTGTATACCTCCCAATCCATCAAATCATTCACCAATTTGATCGAAAAAGTTTTTAGTTGTTTATATTTCAAAAAAAAAAAATTCTATCCAAAATTCTACTCAAAATATTTGTTTATGTAGAGACAATCACACCGAACTATTTAGAATAAAAAAACGATGTAATAAAATTACTATTTTTAATAAAAGACCACAAATCCATGAAAATTATTTGAAATCCATAAGAATATATTGAAATTTAAAATATAGAATTACATTGAAATCTTATAAATTACGTGGAATTCTATTCAAATTCATGAAATCCATTTAAATTCATAAATATTAACAAATCTTTTAAAATCTGAGTTGAGGACACCCTCCGAAATAATTTAGCCATGAAGAAGAAAAAATTTTCCCAAACATTGAAGAAGAAGTTTACCATGTCGATTCCCATAAAAAATCTTTTCTTGCTTATCGATTCTCGATTTTTCGATAACAGCACTACCAATTTCAAATTCAATTCTACATAGTAAGTGCATTTATTGTCATAGATTTTGAGTTTGAATGAAACAATTTTTAATTTTTAATTATATCGATATTTTTTTAACTTTTTGGAACCCATACACATTAATGAAAAATGTTTAGTTACATTGTTACATGTGAAACGGTTTGTCAATATGATAACATTATGTGTGTGCCCTTATCATGTGAACATATTTTCACATTGTAGTATATTAATTAATTTCGTTTAGTTACATTGTTACGTGATTTTCCTAGTTATAATGTTATCTTTGATCATTCATGTCATACGTTAACTTCTTGTATAATGTTAACATCTTAAATTTATTTAGTTACATTGTTACGAAAATCCATATCTCTGCATCCAATTTGATTTCTCTTTTATGGATGTTAATTTTGAAATTTGAATTCTCCATCTTCTTCGTTGGTAAGGTATAACATATTATCATTATCTTAGTTTGTAACAGAACATTGATTGTGGGCTCTTGTGTCCATCATTTTGGTATCAATCCTATTGAAATGGATCTCATTAAAAGTCCAATAATATTATAAATTTTGATTTGTAATCTAGTAATATTATAATTATAAATTTATCTTAGTATTTTTAAAATTTATGTTTAAAAGTAGTGTATATACGTAAAGAACCCTTGATTTAATTCGATTAGCTAAAATCCCAGCCTTATTATTTCCAATTTTCGTAGTCCATAGCCCGACAGATTCTAGCCCAAAACATAACCCATAATACTACCTAAAAGTCAGCCCAATTATTGTCCAAAACCCACCCAAATAGCGTAAGAAAAACCCGTCCAAATCATGGTCTATAACCGTCCATTTTAGTCCCCATTTTCTAGTCCAAACCCAGCCCCTTAAGCTCCACCAAATCGTCCCCTCCAGCCCAAAATATTTGTCCCTTTTCAGCCCCAGAATTTAGCACAAAAGCCCACTTCAATAACAACCAAACTGCCAACTCCATCACCCACAAAACTCCCCCAATGCTTCCCAAAACCGTCCCCATGTTCAGCCAACTACCCCTTGTTTGCACCACCTAAACCACCTTCCATGAACCCAAAACCGTCCCCATGTTCAGCCAACTACCCCTTGTTTGCACCACCTAAACCACCTTCCATGAAGTCCCAAAACTGCACCATTTCCTCGCCACTTTGCCTCACATTTCAGCCCTCAAATCAACTTGTTTTTTCCTCCAATTTATTTCCCAGATTTCAGCCTCTATAGTCCTAACTTCTCCTTATTAATTCAGCCCCAAAATCCCAGCATTGTTCACCAGTTTTGTCCCATTTTCTCTATAAATTTCAGCCCTTAAGCTTCCTCAACAAGCTGTTCCTTTTTCTTCTCTCATTTCCCAGTAATAAACCTCATTTATTCTCCACAAAATTAGCCCACAAAAGTTCCATAAAACTACTATTTCTCTTTCCATTTTTGCCACAGTTTCGGACCCCTACACAGCCATTTTCCCCATTTTTCCTCTCCACATTGTCGGCCAACAAGCTCTCATTCAGGGGCGGAGCCACAAACTTTTCTTTGGGTGGGCAAAAATTAAATAAATTTTTTATTTTGAAATAATATAACATCGATTAAAATATTTAGATACATTACTACAATTGTTCCCTATGTGTTTTTATACTTCGAAAATGATGTATAATTACATCGTTATCAATTTTGTGAAATATATTCTTCTCAATATATACAATCAAAATGTTATTCAACCATTGATTTATTTCCATCAATATTTTTCTCTTCAATAACAAATGGAGCTTTTACTTTATCAAATCTCTCCATAACCATTGGCATTACGTTCAATAATAATTAAATAAGTAACAAAATATGTCGACAATGCACAACAATTTAATTATAAGTTGACAAGCCAACAAAATAGGCCAACAAAGCACAACAATTCAATAATATTATAATAAACAGATAAAACAATAAAATAATCCAACAAGACAACAACAAGCGTCCAACAATTTCATGTACATACAAACAATTAGCAAAAATATACAAATTCTGAAGAAGAAAAAAATGAGGGAGTGAAAAAAATCAAAACTTAAATATAGAAAAGCAATATAAACATTAAAATTTACATAAATGCTAACGAATTTAGGGCTAATTTAGGAAGAAATTACTTAGGTTTAGTCGATCTCTCTTTTTAGTTAGATGCCATTCTCTTAGAAAAGAATAACCACGAAGAGAACAAGCTAAACCCTATTCTCCTAGTCCATATGCGAGCTAGCTAAACTAGGTTAACAGATTTAGAGTTGATTTTGGCTTATTATAATTTTAATTAGAAGAAATAGAGTGAAAATTACAATCACATTAGGGGGCGGTTATCTCTAAAGAAGACAAGTGAATAGATGATATCAATTGGGTTTGGAGACTTGATATTCAACAGCTGATATAAATTAAAACTTGGGGTTTGAGCCAATTTGGGTTGAAATTTTAATTAAAACAATTTGGGTTGAGACTTGGTTTATGTTATTTTGGACTAATTTATATTATTGGATTTCGGCATGTGCCATTTTGAAATTAGGCTTGAGCAATTTTTAAAATATTTGAAATCAATTGACCCTCTTTGTCCCTTGTTGCTCAAATCCTTGCTCTCGTTTTCCTCATTTTTTAATTTGTTTTTCTTCTGCTGATTTTTGTAGAATAAATTGACCTTCTATCTTAATGCACGTATTGAATTTATTCTTGAGCTTTCTTTACCGGTGAGAATGAGGATCACTCTCTAGGGAATGGGCGTTTTAGGGCGGGATCTAAAAGCTCTCCAACGTGTTTTAAACTCTTCTTTCTCGATGTGAATCATAGCTATCGTAGCCAAGTCAATGGACTTGCCTTTCTTTTCTGTTGGATTATTTTTCTAAATATATCATTTTTGACATGTGTAGCACACTACATGAATGGCTTAGAACTAGTGTTGGATGAAGCATTAGGTTGAACGAGCTTTCGGGGTTGATAAGGAGCTAAACCGAAAAGAAAAGGAGTGACCACGGCTTGCTTGCCGTAGCCTAGCCATGACATCTGAGGCCAAATTGGGTGGTCGCAGCTAGCCTAGGCATACTGATGGGTGAACATGTGTTCTTGCACCTATTCGCCTCCCAATCAGTTCTTTTGGCCTCTTTTCATATGAATTCAGTTTTTGTATATATTAATGAATTGTTGTGGCCTTTTTTAACCATTGTAACCATTGAAAGGTGTCCATTAACAATCTATAAATATAGTATGATTGTTGTAAAGAAAAATAGATAATTCTTAATCATTTTCTTATATTTTCATTTCTATAAATAAAGTTTGATTTCATTGTCTTGTTTTACATCCAGAATAATGCAGAACCGGATATAAAATTCTCTCATTACATCCAGAATAATGCAGAACCGGATATAAAATTCTCTCATATAATTCTCTACATTTTCTTGAGTGTTTGGTATACTTTCGTTAGTGCATAGACGCAAGTAAACACATAAATTTTATTCCATTATATCCTATAGGCAACTTTGAATCTCGTTTGCACTAAAATTGAGTAGGACAAATTTTGCCTAAAGAAAAGCGTCTATCACGCGTCTTGGAATTATCTGTAAGTTATGATTTTAGTTTTAGTTCAAGCAAGATATGATCTTGTAATCTTATCGCAAAATCCAATCTACATGATGTCTTTACTATGAGACTTTGGAGTCAATTTTTCCAAGTTGGAAAGGTTCGAAGGGGGTAACTTTCGGCGATGGAAAAAAAACTACTGTGGTGATGGGAAAAAAAAACTACACTTTCTACTCGCAACACTGAATGTGGTATATGTTCTTACCACACCAAGGCCTAAAGAAAATAAGGAAGAAACATTAGCAAACACAAGGGCAAAGCAAAAATGGGATCATGATCATTACATTTGCAAGGGCCACATATGCATTGCCATGTCGATGCTTTGTTTGATCAATACCATGGAAAGAAAACCGCAAAGGAAATTTGGGATGCGCCGGAAACAAAATACATGTCTGAGGACGCGACGAGTAATAAATTTCTTGCATCTAAATTTCACCAATATAGAATGGTAGATTCTCATAAGGTAATTGAGCAATTTCATGAAATTGTTCACATTTATATTCAATTTCAATCACACAACATGAAAATGGATTAATCTTTTATTATCAATAAACTTCCATCTAAATGAAAATATTACAAAAGAAATTTGAAACAGATGAAAGATGATTTGTCCCTAAAGGACTTGGGTCAGCATCTTCATGTTGAAGATGAGTACAAAATGAACAATTCTGATGATCAAATTGGTCAATCATCAAAAACCATGTGGTGGAAGAGGGAAATGAAGCCAAAAAGGACAATGAATGCAAACAACACTATTCAAATCAAACAAGAAGAAAAAATATGACTCCAAAGACAAAAAGAAGAAGAGAGGTCCGTGTTTCAATTGTGGAAAGCTAGTGCATGTCAAATGGGAATGCCCCCACTTGAATAAACAAAAACAAGAGGGTAACTCTAATTTTGTGGCGATGATCAGCAAGGCGTTTGTTTGGAGGATGATATCGAATGGTGGATCGATTGTGATGCCATTAGGCATGTTTGCAAGAATCGAGATCTCTTCACCACTTATGAGCCTGTTAATTACAGCAAAGTTCTCTACACGAGTAACTCTTCTACCGCGTCTGTTCGAGGCAAAGGAAGTGTCAAATTAGAGTTTACATCCGAAAAATATCTAACTATAAATGATGTGTATCATGTATCGAAAGTTAGAAAGAATTTATTTCCGAAAGTCTACTTAACAAATTTGGTTTTAAACTTGTGGTTGAGTCAAATAAATTTGTATTGTTCAAGAGTGTTCTATTTGTTGGTGAAGGCTTTTTTATGATGGGATGTTTAAACTAAATGTCTTCAATAAAAATACAAGTTCCATTTATTTTGTTGTTGATTCACAATCATTATGGCATTCTAGATTAGGGCATGTTAATAATCGAAGATTACAAGAAATGAACATGTTAAATTTAATTCCAATTTACAAAAGTGATATGAATGAAAAATGCAAAGTTTGTGCTAAAACTAAAATCACTAAAACTTCTCTTCCTAGCATTAAAATGAAAACAACTTTATTGGAATTAATACATAGTGATGTATGTGATTTACATGGTACTCCTAGTAGAGGATGCAAATTTTATTTTGTTACTTTTACAAATGATTTCTCTAAATTTTGCTATGTATATCTTATGAGTACTAAGGATGAAGTCTTAGAAAAATTTAAGATATATAAAAATGAAGTAGAAAATTTATGTAACACTAAAATAAAATGCCTTAGGAGTCATAGATGGGTGAATATCATTTTCCAATTTTATGTGAAAACTTAAGAATTACACATGAATTTTCCATAGCATGTACCCCTCAACAAAATGGTGTAGTGGAAAGAAAAAACAAAACTTTAACAAAAATGGTTAATGATATGTTGTTTAATTCCACGTTAACTAAAGAATTTTGGGGAGAAGCTCTTCTAACCGCATGTCATATACTTAAGGGTTAGTTACACTAATGGTCCTCATTCTTTAAGATTTGTAACGATTTCATCCCTATTCTTTTTTAACAAATATCATCTCTATTCTTCTATTTATTATCACAGATGGTTCCCAAATCACTATTTTTCACTATTCTGACAATTCTTTGACAATTTTCCCCATTGACTTAAATAAATTAAAATGATAGGAAAAAAATACAATGAAAGCATTGCAATTGGACTCTTAACCTTTTCAAAAGTACAAATAAAAATTATTTTATTTTATTCAGATAAGTGTCATCTCCAATCTTTTCCCACCCCACCCCATCCTAAATATACATACACCACCATATCCTACTATTGATTGTCTAGTAAAGAATACTACAGGTAAGAAAATGGATGATGAGTACCAAAACTTCATGGTAGAATTGGGAAAAACCGGTCCGAAGTGCCAACATCTCCAGCTCCAGCTCCAAATCAGTTTATTGGTGCCTACCCATCTCAGCAATACAGTGTAGGTGGTCACTTGGGAGCTATACGGAGACTCCAGTTCCTCGGGGACCTCCAGTAACTCCTCCTTATTCACCTTACCATCCTCCTTCTCCAAGTTCAACAATGTATACTCCTGTGCCAGGCCAACCTGCTCTCCATTATGCTGTGCAATATCATCCACCAATGCCACCAGCATCTTGGTGTCCCGGGGCAGATTGTTTCTTCCAGTGATACGGATACCCAACAAACTTATGCATCATCTGTTGAGACACACACAACAAAATTACCTACCCATGGTACAATCTCGTGGTAGTGGACCTTTTCAATTTGTTCCAACCTATATGTACGCCCATGCCACCAAATGCCAATGTCAAGCATATCCAACACCTCCATATAGCTACCCATCTTATTACGGTGGTGTATGTATATGTAGGGTAGGGTAGGGTAGGGTAGAGTAGGGTAGGGTAGGGTAGGGTAGGGTGGGGTGGAGGTAGGTGAGAAAAGATGATTCCTTTTGAGTTGCGGAAGAACACTTATCTGAATAAAATAACATAGTTTATGATTTATTTGTACTTTTGAAAAAAGTTAAGAGCTTGCATTGTATTTTTTTCTTACCATTTTAATTTATTTAAGTCAAGGGACAAAACTGTTAAAGAATTGTCAGAATAGTGAAAAATAGTGATTTGGGGACCATCTGTGACAATAAATAGAAGAATGAGATGATATCTGCTAAAAAAAAGAATGGAGTTGAAATTGTTACAAACTTGAAAGAATGGAGACCATTAGTGTAATTAACCCTATACTTAATAGGGTACCTAGTAAAAATAATAAAATAACCCCGTATAAATTATGGAAGAATCGAAATCCTAATCTATCTTACTTGCGTATTTGGGGTTGTATAGCCATAGTTAGGATTTCTGAACCTAAAGTGAAAAGGTTATGAGAAAAGGGAATAGAATGTATATTTCGAAGCTAGCTATGCGAATATAGTAAAGTATATAGGTTTCTTGTGGTTGAACCTAATAGTCCTATTGAAGTTAACACCTTTATAGAATCCCAAGGATGAGAATAGGTTTTCTAACATACCTAAGTTAACTAGTGTGGATTTACCTCATTCTAATGAAGTAGAACCAAATAAAATAGAAGTTATCAAAAGAAAGCTTATGACGATCCTCCTAATTAAAGAGAAGTAAAAGAGCTAGAAAAGAGAATTTTTAGGTCTGATTTCATTATGCATCTAGTAGAAGGGACTAGGGACTCACATGTTAGAAAAATTATTGCCTCACAATCAATTGAGTTGGATCCTCTTACCTATAAAGAGGCAATGAAATTGGATAATGTAGCCTTTTGGAAAGAAGTGATAGATGATATGATGAAATATATCAGGCTCAAGACCTATTAAAAATGTAAATGGATCTTCAAAAAGAAGATAAAAGTTCGATGGAACTACAGATAAGTTCAAAGGAAGGTCGGTAGCAAAAGGCTTCATTCAAAAGAAAGGTCTTGGTTTTTTCGATACCTATGCATTGGTTGCTAGGACGGCTACTATTCGAACCTTGATTGCACTAACTGCAATTTACAAACTTGAAATCAATCAAATGGATGTTAATACAACTTTTTCACAATAAAGAACTAGATGAAGAAATATATATGGAGCAACCAGAAGAGGTTGTGTTACCCGGACAAGAGAAAAAGGTTTGTAAATTAGTAAAATCTGGGCTAAAACAAGCTCCACATTAATGGCATGAAAAATTCGATAAAGTCATTGTTGCAAATGGATTTAAAATCCATGTTTAAGATAAATGTGTATATAGCAAATTCAATGGACATCATGGTGTCATTATTTGCTTATATGTGGATGATATGCTTATATTTGGATCCAATGAAAATAGTATCAAAGAAACAAAGTTGTTGTTATCATCCAACTTCGATATGAAGGATATGGGACTTGCGGATATGATTTTAGGGATTAAAATCATAAGGAATGATAATGAAATTATCCTAAGACAGTCTCATTATATCGAAAAGATATTAAAGAAAATTGGTCAATTGACTGTGAGCCGATTTCTATGCCTTCTGACTCTACTGTTAGATTAAATTCTAATACCGATAGAACAGTTTCACAACTTGAATATGCAAGAGCTGGATGTCTTATGTATGCTCTAACATCTACTAGACCGGATAAAGCTTTTGCAGTTGGATAACTGAGTAGATATACATGTAATCCAAGTTAGTTGCATTGGCAAGTTGTGTATAGAGTATTTAAATACCTAAAACAAACAATGGATTATGGAATCCATTATATTGGTTATCCCCTAGTATTGGAAGGATACACAGATGCAAGTTGGATAACTAACTACAAGTGGATAGATATTCACTCTTAGTGGAGGTGCCATTTCATGGGGTTCTAAAAGGCAAACATATATTGCAGACTCTACAATGGAATCTGAGTTTATAGCTCTTTCTTCAAGTAGTAAAAAGCGTAATGGTTAAGAAATTTATTGAGAGAAATTCTTATTTGGCCTAAGCCTATGCCACCGATCTCTATCCATTGTGATAGTGAAGCTACGTTGTCTAGAGCTTATAGTCAAATTACAATGGCAAGTCGAGACACATTGGTCTACGACATAGCTTGGTTAAAAAATTTATTTCAAATAATATAATCACTATTGATTATGTAAAATTAAGACAAAGCTTGGCGGATCCTTTGACAAAAGGCTTTGCAAGAGATCTAATTTTGAAAACATCAAAAGGAATGGGATTGTGTCCAATTGATAATCATCAATGATGGAAACTTGACCTAATGCTTGACAAGTCAAGTCCTTATGTTCAATGAGCAAAGTACATCATATGAATGATTGCAAACACATATGGTTAATCCCAAGGTAAAGTGTTTGATAAATGTATCACTATACTCGAGGTTGAGTTATTAAAACTCTTAATGGACTTATATAGTTTTTCTATAAAGTACCTTAGATGCGTTGATATTTTTGATAAGTCTATATATATGAATATTAGGGAATGGTGCAGTCTCTAAAATAGTTTAGGCCAAACTACTCAAGATATTCACGAAGTAAAAACTAGGATATAGGACACATGGCCTATACACATGTCAATTTTATACACTCCAAGATTTTTTTTTTTCAAGTTAGTGTCTAGAGTGCTTCCGGTTAGTTGCATAGGGTTGTTGTTTCAAAGCCTAGCTACCACGCCACCTTGATTAGCATTTGAGGTATTTTCGCTAAGTGGGGGTTCAAGTCCAAAAGACACCTTCATCTATTCATGAACTTGGTGAGTTTATATGAAAATTATTTTTAAAATGTATTTTTTTGAAAATGGTGGAGGATTGTTGGATTGTTTTTTTGAATACGTCGTTTCAACATGTGTAGGACACTATATGAATGGCTGATCAGAACTAGTGTTGGATGAATCATTAAGTGGAACTAAACCCGAAGTGCATGGCCAATCAGTTCTTTTGCTATCTTTCCATATAAAATAACCCTTTTTAACCATTGTAACAATTGAGCGGTGTCCAATAACAATCTATAAATATAGTATGATTGTTGTAAAGAAAAATAGACAATTGTTAATCATTTTCTTATATTTTCATTTCTCTAAATAAAGTTTGATTTCATTGTCTTGTTCTATATCTGAAATACTATAGAACTAGATATAAAATTCTCTCATATAATTCTCTACATTTTTTGAGTGTTTAGTTTACTTTTGTTAGTGCATAGACGCAAGTAAGCACATAAATCATATTCCACTATATCATGGAGGCAACTTTGGATCTCGTGTACACTACAATTGAGTGGGACAAATTTTTCCTTAAGGAAATCGTCTATCACACACCTTGGAATTATCTATAAGTTCGGGTTTTAGTTTAGTTCAAGTGAAACAAGCCATTGCAAGAAAAATTTGATCTAACATTTTTCCCTAAATCCCCCTCCTTGTCAACCCTTCGCTCTTACTCTTTTTATTTCTTTTACGCACTAATTAACTCCTCAACACTTCTCCCTTTACTTTTTTTCTAGATTTCAGCCGCCAACTCCCTCTCATTCACTAGACTAAATTCTCCTCAAATCACACATCCTCATGCACAATTTTACAAAAATAAAGGCAAACGTGCAGGATTATTTTGGAAAGTTGCAACAATATTTAATCCTCCATTTCAATTTGAACAGAAAAACTCCATTTTTGAGGTAGTTCTATACTGCACTATTTACATGAAATTATGAAGTTTAACCCGAGAAAATTTTATGAACACACATGTGACATGTTAATTTCTTTTGACGTCGTCATGCCTTGTTGGATTTATTTAATTGATCTAGCATAGTTCATGCATGTCTATGATGGAACATTATGACAATGATTGAAAGAAATCACCTAGAATGTTTAGTGATTGAAGGTAATCACTTAAGAGATATGTGGTGCCGATAATCAAATTTATGTATGTCCATATGTGGAGTTTGGCAATATCGCATTTATGGTTGTGTATAATTTTCTCACATGCATGTATGTATATTTACTACTGAGTGTTTCCTTCGAAATGCTCACACCCCAAAAATATTTACTCTTTAGATTGAAATGCTTGGCGGCGCGCACAATGGAAAAATAGCAATGGAAAAAGTTCTAAGTTTATTATGATTTTGGCGTCGATAGAATCGAAAAATATGCAAATTAAATTACCATGTTTTGACTATGTTTAAGTGGTGTAAATTTGAACAACGGAAGTAGCTTTATTACTTTTTCCGATTGAAAGTTAAAGATTACTTTTGCCGATTTAAAGTTAAAGATAAAATTTCATTTGTTACGTGTTGAAATTCTAGCTTTGTGCCCCTGTTTTCAAAATTACATAACATTTTGCATATTGTGAATTTTTTAGTGAAATCAATGTAGTTTAATAGGTTGATAAATTTTCTATTAGGATAATTTGGAATCACCTTAAAATCACGCTAGATGAATTACTTATGACTGTTTTCCCGGGTAGCACAAGTTGTACCCGAGGCTTAGTTTTCATGCTACTTTGGCCACTTATTTCACATACAAAATAATTTGATAAAATTCTAAAATTTTTATATGTTGTTCCTTAAAGTGTTAAGTAGTCATGAGAAATAGTATCACGACGATTTTCAACTCTTTGAGATGTAAGATGTGGTGAAGACCCATCGCGATAAATATGAGAAATAGCATCACGATCGAAGGCAAGAAAATGTCTGATGTGGTGAAGAGTGGTCTGAATAGACCAAGGTCCTCCACCTCTTGTGATGCAGTGAATGGCCAAAGTAGAGTCGACCTCAATCCATAAATCTGAGAGTACAATCCTCCGAACAAAAATGATACCGTCAAGAATAGTCCTCGAGCTCGGCCTCCAAAATAGGGCACTATCCATATGAATAGAAGAAGGCACAAACACACTGACGTGATGAATCTCTAATAATACCTCATCCACTCGTAAATCCATCTTTGACGCATCCATCCGTGTTGACCATGTAAGATCCCACTGGTGGAGTACGCCAATAAACCAAAACAGAGAAAAGAATGGATAGAGTAGTAAGAGAGATACCAAAAAGATAAGTAATATCCATATCTTCTCAACAATGAATTACTCGAAATACACGGCTTGTATGTAATATGGAAATAGTATGGTATACTCTCCAGATGACCCGACTTGGCTCTATAGAGATATCTCGGTACTTCACATTATTCCTCACAGTCCAAATAAACCAGAGAATCAAAAGAGTAATGATCGTGTAAATATGACCCTGCCTGACAAACTGACCCGAGAAACGCCAAGACTGAAAGCGATACTAAAAACCCTCCATCGGCCGAAGGGTTATATGAAAAATGTCAAAAAGTGGTGCCAAACCTAGTCGGCAATACAACTGTCAATAAATAAATGTTGAATGATCTCAATAGCCGAGCAACACTGACAACAAGATTGATAGGCATGGACTTCCTACAGTTAGAGATCTATAGATTTTTTAGGACTTATTGTTTGTGAGGTAATACCTCCTTATTTATTGCTTTATTATTTATTCATTTATTTGTTTACTTTAACTATTCTGATTGAAGATCAGGTTTTATGCCCCTCTTCCACGTGTATTTTTATGAGTTATTTATATATGATGGTGTGTTGACTAGTGGAAACCTAACAACCATATTAGAGATGTGATGGTGTGTTGACAAAAAAAAAGTGTTTAGTAGTCACTAGTCAAAAATCATAATTTTTTCGAGTACATTAGATTGGTCAAATAATTTTCGACAACATCTAGTGTTACCGGTGAAACTATAAAGTTTTTTACATCCCTTTTATCTTGTGCGCATGTTATTTTTTCCCCAGGATAAAAATCTAAAACCACTCATGGGTTCAATGGAAATTAAATTGGAGTCACCAAGTAGTATTTTAAAAAATTTAGTAACCCTCCAGGTTAAAAAAATCAGGGCGTTACATGTATGACTGGGTGAATGTATATATATAATGCTACGGATTTATTAAATTAAATTCCTTAATTTTTATTTCACTTACAAGATAAATTAAATAATTATAAATAACACGGGGTGCCCATATGGATACCCAAATTTTAATATAGCATTAGGGTTCATTAAGCTCAAATGAACAACTTGGTCGGTCTAAAGCTCAAACAAGCATTCGAATTCAAGTTGGTGTACTCAAATGAGCCACCATCTTGCGAAGTCATACTAAAGATAAAATCTCGCATTGGTAATTAAAAAAAAAACTAGTCAACACATAAAGATTTTAGCTACTCCTCTTAATGAAGTTGGCATTTTAAGATTAAATACCAAGTCTTAATAATATCTTTGTCCCTGTTTAATGATGGGAATCATCCAAATCTCTGTTAAAATGCAGCGTAGTCTTCTAGTATTTAACTTTATAAAGCTGAGTTTTATTATCCTATTTGGATAGTGCTCACAAATTTGAAGTGAAACATGTATTCGTGTCGTATGAAAGTTAAGGAAGATTTGAACAATTTTCGCTTTTGGGGACTAATGCAATTACAATGAAACTTGAGCTTCAACTTGCTTCATTTTAGAGATTGAGAATTAAGTTACTACTCAAGCTATAGATTAGGCACCAACAATGCAATTTTCCTGATCAAAATTTGTCGGTGAATTATATAGCAAGATTAGTTTCTTTTGCAATGACCCAACAAACAATTTGTCATGGATTTTTCAGCTGTAATTATTTTGTGTTATTCGTGTTTTAAATTCGTCACGAACTTTTAAAATAAATTTTATTTTATACTAGATCTTTTCGTTAATTTGAATTGTCAATACCCTGATTTCAGATCAAACATTGAAAACAAATGAGCTTCATTAAGCCTAGGTAATAATTTCCTCTTATTAGGAATAAATATGATACCTTAACCATCTTAAGGCCTTATTTCAAGGCTTATAATTAATTATTAACAATTTTTCCTTTCTGTATTATGAACATAAAATGCAGATCAACTCCAAAGACTTAGACTTGGCCTAATCAATTCATTTTCCATTAAAGACTGAATTTGTTTTTTACAATACTCTAAAACTTATGTATTCATTTGAACAGGTCTAGTCTTAGTGGGAATATTTTCCTCGTTGAAATCCTTTTCATATGGTAATGTAACCACGTCTTTTTCTTACCCAAAAAGTAGTGGGGTGATCGCTACAAACATTTGAAAATAATTTATTTTTATCAACTCGATCGTATTCAAGATTTTGGGTTTATTTAGTAATTCTTTAATCCTATAAGTTATAAATACTTAGAACAAATAATTGTATCAATTTATGGCCCACGGATTTATCTCCAAAACATCGTTTAATAAGAACTATAAAGTCAGAATAGACTAGAAAGCTTGTTGGTTGGCGTGAAGTTTATGCAAGAAACATTCAACTAAACTTGAATATCATGAGTTGATGTAGTATTTTAGGAATTTTAAGTTTGTTTTCTACCGAATAAAGTTGTATTTATGGCGTAATTTAATGGAAAAGTGGGTGAGCTTATATGATGCTTAGGTTCTATTTGGAATTGATTTTGGTGCTCAATGTAGGTTAATCAAAACAATAGTTATTTTTGGTATTTGGTAAATTTAAGAAAAATTGATTAAAAAAATATATACCATTTGATAGCAAATTTTGAGAAGCAGTAAAATGATAATTTTAACCATAAATTTTATCAACTTTTTATAAAATTTGCTAAAGCGTTTTCTCCAACAACCCCTTATTGTTTTATGCATATGTACGTTCGTACTTGTTTAAATGTCTTTTATAAATCGAGAGTTACTATGCAAATAGTAGTTCAACTACCGAACAACCCCACATAACGTAATAGAAATGTAAAAGAAATTGATGTTGATAAAGGAACAACGTCGAGGAAAATATATGTCTACTTACTTTTTATGTGTGTTCTTGTGATTACATGTCTCTCTCTCTCTCTCTCTCTCTCTCTCTCACACACACACACACACACACACACACACACACACACACACACACATATAGCAAGATTAGAGTAAACCAAATTAGAAATAAACTACAATTGCTTTAATTTTGGCTAAAATAAGTTCATACAATCTCTCCCACAATCTTGAAAGGCCAAGAACCATTAGTAACTTTCAAGAAGATTAACATTCAACATAGCTAAGCAACATAAACGAAAATAAACCAGAAAGAACACAAGGGATTTTTTCGCTTAAGCCCCGAGGTTCGGTGACCAAATCTAACACCTACATCCTCTCATTGAGCATCCACAACGTGGAATATGCTCTAAGCATCATTAAAACAACCAATCGGCAACCAAGTGCGTAGTATTTCAAATATTACGACTTCCCTTAAACCACCAAGGTTTAACTCTCAAGAAACCACAAAATGTACAAATCAACCCTCGCCATCGCTCACGCAAGAACAACACATCTCGCTTTTGAATCGGTAACTAAGTATAAAAGTCAAAAGACTTTCATCTATCACCAAGAATCATCAACTGATGATCTTTTAACAAAAGAAAAATGAGAAGAAGATTTCAGAGACGAAGAAGACGAAGAAGATGAAGAGCATTTTTCACACAGAAAACCCTAATCTCTTTCTGCCAGAAGTGAAGTATCCAGAAGCAAGGGAAGGAGTATATCAGACGCCATTCACATCCCAGGGTTGTAAAGCCTCCACGTGTAATCATCTGATTAATTGGCTCCACTTAAGAAATCGTGTTTCACTTTTAAATGAGAAGATGAAAAAATAATTCTGGTGGCACACGACTTTCCCAACAAATCTTCTTAAATAGAATTCCAATTTGCCTCCATAATTCCAGCTCACGCCAACAATTGAACCCACAAAATGGATCACTCGATTGGTAATGCTATGATTTTTGTGGATGAACAAGAGTTGAGCACTCTTTAAATTAAATAAGCAGTTCTTCTCGTAGTTTTTGACTGTTCCCAGTTTAATAGTATCAATTTAATGATGGTGTTAGAGCATATGCTCCAACGAGCACCATGTGAGAGTGGTTCACGATTTCATATTATAAATCTCAAACAATGAACTATTTAAATCCACGTGGAAGAAAACCTAAATTAGAAAATTAATTAATACTTCAGTATCTAGTTTTATAATTGAACTACAAAAACGAAACTCAAAAATTTGTCCCTAAAGAGTATAGTAATTCTTCATTTGTTTTGCATTTATGCATTGATTATCCATATTTTACATGAATATTTTTTTTTGTCATTTCAATATGTTGACAATCTAATCCTTATGTTTCGAAACTATATTTCAATGCTTAATATTTGTTCACGATTTCAAATTATAATATACAAACAAGTAAACAAATTTAGTATAAAATTTCAAAAGAAAAATGCCCAAGAAAACTATTAAATATAAAGAATCTAATTAACGTGTTTTCTTGTGTAGATTTATAATAATGGTAGGTGTATTCACTTGAAAAGAAAAATACCCTCAGAAAATACATGAGACCAGTATATATTTTTCTAAATAATGTTATCTATTTAGAAGATCATACTAGATGATAATTAAATAGCATTAATTGATGTGACATCTTAAATATAGGAATACGATCCCGTTTAAAATCACATTATTAATGTCACATTCTATTTCTAGTCATCGAGTTACCAATTTTCTTGTTAGAAATATAATTATGTTTTGTTAGTACATATTCTTCTTTGATCTTTTTATATAAAACTGTATTATCTTTTTACAACACCATCCCCCCTATGATGACTATTTAGTATAATAACTACCTCGTTAAAACCTTGTTTGACAAAAACTAGGAAAAAATAGTGATAAAAAAAAATCGGAGTAATCAAATGCTACCTCGTTAAAACTTTGCCAAAAAAAAAAAATTCAATAGGACAAAACACGAAAAGAAGAAAAAGAGTACTATTTACCTCCTCCTGCTTTCAATCAATGAAAATCCTTGTATTGAGCTATCCATATCTCATGAGTCAGTATCTTCAATTCCACTATCTTTTTAAAACTTATATAAAACAATTCTGGTAAAATATATTTTATATTGTTGTCTTGTTATAGCTTCCTAACAATACCATCTTCATACAATATCATTGGTTGACTGTTGTTTCGCTGGAATGTGTATCTGTCGCTAACAATTAAAGGATTCGAGGACGATGTGTAAGGGACGCCAAACCTTTTGAGACAAAGTCCCAACAAGGGGTGTTTGATTTATGAAGACTACAATAATGACAAAGGATGAAAAGAGCAAAACGAAATGCCTCCAAAGGCACAAGCACACTAGAATTCATCGTAAAGAAATATTTAAGACTAAATGGAATGAAATTACATTTCTCTTTTTTGAGAGTTCCTTCTTTTTTTTTTTTCAATCAATCTCCTTTCTTTTATACTTTGTCAAACGGTTTTATCAC